>NW_010729103.1:3900695-3923170 GCF_000365185.1 Nelumbo nucifera | reverse complement strand
GTGAGCCTCATGAGCCTGAGCTTCACTGGGCTCGAGCTTGACTCGATTAGCAAACAAGCCTATATTTTGGGCTTGAATTCGGCTCAAAGCTCGGTTTAAACCGATCCAAGCTTAGCTTTTCATGAACCGAGCTCAAATAGATCATAAAAGGCTCGACTCGTGGCCACCCCAAGGATTTTATGCTATTTGGTACATTTGTTTTTTCCCTTCATTTTTATTATTAATTTTGGGACCTAGAAGGAAATGTTGAGAGCAATTAGTTCCTACACCATGCTTATGAAACAATAACATTTTTGATGTTGCTCCCCAAGAGCAAACTCATTAGGTCAAACATCTACTTAGTTTAGAGAAGAGCAAGAAAAGTATTTGATTTTGAGAGTTTATGAAGGAACATGAAAATGTTTTTTTTTATACTGGCTAAGGGAATATCAATCCCTACACCATATGTATACCTACTTAACATCCCCGAGTTTTGAAGGTATGAAGGTTCAAGTGGCCTTTTGATGTTACTTGTCAAGAGTAACTCATAGAGCCAAACATCTACTTGGCCTAAGTTTTCTTGAGGGAATGAAGTATCCTTTGATACTAGTCAAGGGAAGGTTAGACCCTTTACCACATATGTCTACTCCCGAAGTTGGTCAAGGTGGAATTTTGATGCTACTTCTCTAGAGTTGAATTCATAGAGTATTGCATCTACTCGACCAAGATCAGGAGCAAAAACCTAGAGTCAGAAGATAGGCATTTTAGATGAGAATTTCAAATTCTAATAATCATAGTTTTGATTTTAATCATAGTTCCTAGATTTTTTATCCTTAATTTTTTATTGTAGTGTGAATCTTAGATGAAACTTGTAGATTTGATTTTGATTTGTTTTTTTATTTAATTGGTTTCAAATTTTTTTGTCTTATGCTATTATTGTTATTTGACTCAGATTCAATATTTTGGTATGTTGAAACTTACTTGGGATCCAGCTTAAATGTGGATAACATTTGGAAACTTGGACTTGGGTGTTGCCTTTATTAACTTTTAGGTTGTTTTAGTGTCTTTCAATAGAAGCTCAAGTATTTTTTTTATATGAGTTGAAAGAGTTTGGGATTTATTTATTTTTTATCCTACTTCTAGAGATGGCAACCACATAGTGCAAAACTCTTGGTGTCCTAGTCCATATTACACTATAGTTCCTCTATCATATTTTTCATTAAAGGCTTCTATGTATGGGCATTCTAAGTGCAATGTATGAAATTGTTAGGTGGATTCTAGACTCAGAGGTTCCAACAAAGTTGCTAGCCTTCAAACTTTCACCCATGGATAAATGGACTTCTTTGGTTGGTGGCAAGTTTGAAGATTTTGGTAGAGCCTTTGAGGACCAAAGTCCAAAGGCACACACCTATTATCCTTCCTCTAATAGGTAAAATGGAATTCTAATAATATTTACATGAGAGTGTGTGTGGATTGTAAGTGTTCAACCATGCAAGAAAAATGAATAGGAAAGCAACAAAGAACAGGGGGAGAATGCAGCCACATGTTCAAATTTGCAAGCAAATCCTACAAATCTCCAGGTGGCCACATTTGGGGATCTAATATAAGTTAATTTCTCTTGGTGTTTTTTTTTAACTACAACAAAGGACAGGAAAGAGTAGAACAAGAAACAAATATGATTTACTCTTACCCTAAAACATGGCTAATCACATTCAGTTATAGAGAAAGAGAAAACTAGAAATTTTGAGAGATTACCAAAGGGAAAGATGGGGGAAGAAAAGAAAAAATTAAAAAAAGGAAAAAAAATTAGGGACTGCCATTCGGAAATTGTAAATTTTTTCTATGGTACTGAAGGCTAGTCGCGGTAGACATCCAATGCATTGCAATGGAAGGTATAATATGATAGCAGGGCATGGAAAGGGTAGATGGGTGTGATTTAGGTGCGATGAGTAGGTTATAGAGTGTGATGAGCAGGAAGAAGGATGCGGTGAACAGGTTCTAAGGTGCGATGAATAGGTTCTGGAGACAATGAATAGGAAGGAAGGTATAATGAACAGATTTTGAGGTGCGATGAGCAGGAAGGAAGGTGCAATGAACAGGTTCTTAGGTACGATGAATAGGTTCCGGAGTGCGATGAATAGGAAGGAAGGTGCGATGGAAAGATTCTGAGGTGCGATGAGTAGGAAGGAATGTGCGATGAACAGGTTCTGAGGTATGATGAACAAGTTCTGAAGTACAATGAGTAGGAAGGAAGGTACAATGAACAAATTCTGAGGTCCGATGAGTAGGTTCTAAGGTGCAACGGAGCTTTGAAAGTTATGTGATTTTGATGTTGTGGTCTGTGATGGGACTAAAGGAATGTGCAATTTTGATGTTTTGGGTTGCGACAAAGCTAAAGGAAAGTGCAATTTTGAAGTTATGGTTTGCAATGAGATTGAGAGAATGTGCGATAGCTACCGAAATGTGTTTTGGGTGTTGTGTGAGGCCTTGGTTGCGATTTTGGTGAAGATGTAGTTCTGGGTGCAGTTTTAGGTGTGATAGAGATAACGTGTTTTACTGGAAAGGTCTGCCTTGGATCGGTATGCCTAGGATGTGATTTCTATGTGTGAGGGAGAGGTCTTCCGCACCAAACAACGCTGAAACACAAATTTGAACTGTGCTGGAAAGGTCAACCACGCTCAGTTAGGGGTGTCTATGAAAAACTGAAAAACCGAACCAAACCGTAAAATGCAGTTAACCGAACCGATCAGTTCAATTTTGTTTCGGGATTTTTGAAAAACTGATGGATTGGTTCGGTTTTCAATTAACCTACAAAAAAACTGATGGTTAACCGAACCGACCGGTATATGTTTTTATGTATATTTTATATATATTTTTAATATATGTCACATATTTTTTATGTATTATATATAAACATATATTCATTATATATAAAATATATACTTATATTATATTTATAATGATCTATTTATAAATATATCATATATATTTCAAATATTTATAATATATTATATCATTTATTATTTATAATATAATATTATACATATATTAAGAAGAGAAGAAGAAGAGAGAAGAGAAAAAGTGTGGTTAAATTGTTCTAGTCGCCCCACTAAATCTTATTTATATCTATGACTTTACAAGAAGTATAATTACTCTAATAACCTTACTTAAAAACAAAAGAAAACAAAAATGGCCCAACCGTCTCAACTACCATAACTATAATATAAAGAAATAAACAATATAAAATAAAGAATGGGGTTGGGACCACACACACACACTAATAGTCTATCAACAATCTCTACACTCCCCTCCCCCCCCTCCTCAAGTTGGGAGTAGGTATTCGTCATTCCCAACTTGCATAAATCTGTCTCCAACTTGACTTTTGTGATTACTTTAGTAAAGAAATCAGCTAGCTACATGCTTGAGGCAATATAGGGAAGACACACTTCTTGAGAAGCAACTCGCTCTCGAATAAAATGTCTGTCCACCTCGATATGTTTAGCCTTGTCATGCTATATTGGGTTGTAGGTAATGTTAATTGTAGTTTGATTATCACAATACAACATCAAAGGTTTCTCATAGCCAATTCCTAACTCATCAATCAAAGATTTCAGCCATAACACTTCTGCAACACCATTGGTCATGGACTTTTATCTAGCTACAACACTAAAGCGAGCAACAACATTTTGTTCCTTGTTTCTCCAGGAAACAAGGTTTCCCCCTACAAATGCACAATACTTAGAGGTAAATCTTCTATCATCAATGCACCTGACGCAATCAACATCTATATATACCTCTATCTTCATGTGACCACTATTCCTGAAGAGTATGCCTCTCCCTAGCCATCTCTTCAAGTAAACAAGTATCATTTTCACTGCAAAAAGGTGAATGGTCCTAGGAGAATGCATGTACTAACTAACAATACTGATAGCATATGAAATATCTGGTGGTGTTAGGCAAAGATAAAGAAGTTTTCCAACCAACCTTTGATACATAGCCCTATCCTCAAGAAGTTCTCCACCTTCTGCACTTATTTTATGGTTCAACTCAATGGGTGTGTCAGCAAGCTTTACTTCTAACTTTCTAGTTTCTTCCAATAAGTCAAGAACATACTTTCTTTAAGAGATAAAAATGTTATTCTTAGATCGAGCTACCTCAATTCGTAGGAAATAGCACAATTCCCCCAAGTCCTTCACTTCAAATTCTTTGTGAAGATGTTGCGTAAGGGAGTCAATCTCACTAATATCACTTTCCGTCACCACAATGTCATCCACATAGATAGAAAGTAAGCTCAAGGAGGAGTTTGTCTTCTTAAAGAAGAGAGTGTAATCTGACCAAGCCTGCATGTAACCAAACCTTTCCAAAGCCAATCATCTAAAGCTATCAAACCAAACTCTTGGAGATTGCTTTAGCCCATATAAAGTCTTCTTCATCCGAAAAACTTTCTTTCTTGCTTCTGTGTTGTAAAAACCAAGGGGTAACTCCATGTGCACATACATCCTCTTGCAAATCTCCATTGAGAAATGCATTCTTGGCATCCATCTGAAATAGTGGCCATGAGAAGTTTGCAGCAATAGATAGTAGAACTCTGATAGTGTTCATCTTGGCAATTGGTGCAAAGGTTTTCATATAGTCTATGCCACAAGTTTGTGTGAATTCCTTTGCAACCAATCTGACTTTATATCTCTCTACAGAACCATCAGAATTATATTTCACTGTAAACACCCATCTGCATCCAAAAGGTTTCTTCCTCTTAGGCTGGTCAACTAGTTCCCATTTATTGCTCTTAACAAGAGCATCCATCTCTATTGTCATCACTTCCTTCCACTCAGGTATCAGAAGAGTTTCTTGCACTGTTCTGGGTATAGGAATAGTAGCAATAAATTCCAAGAAAAGGAACTAGGAAATACAATGAGCAGTAGATGAAGTACAACGACACTTCCCTATACGAATTGCAATTAGGAGATCATGGTCATCTGAAAGAGGAGGTTGAGGCTCAACAGTGTTAGGCAAAGTGTTTGCAATAGTGGGCTCAATAGTGGGAGTAGTGCCTAGATCTGAAGTTGTAGAAGGTGTTGGGATTGGTTTGGACTGCTGAGGACGGAAATGAACCTGCCTCCACCACTATCTATGATACACTCTCAACTAGGGGTGTCAACAGTATTCAAAAATCCGATTTTGAATTCAAGATTCAGCACAATTGAATCAAATTCGAATAATTCGAATATCAAATCAGTCGAATTTGGGTATCCTATTCATACTGAATAGCAAATCGGATTTGAATTTGGATATGACTTGATCCGATTCGATAAATATCCAAATTTGACTGATTATTTAATTCTTATATATAATTTTTAAATGGTTTATGTAATTTATATATTAATTAATTTATATATTTATATACTTTATATAAATAAAATATTTATTTTATATATTTATTAATTACCTAAAATAATTAATTAGTTAAATTCAAATCGAATCGAATATTCAAATATTTAATCGGATTCGAATTCAAATATTAATTTTCAATATCTGTCGAATATTGTCTTATCCGATTTGAATTCGATCCGTTTACACCCTACTCTCAACTCCATGCACTTCTGACAACCCTCTTCACGGAACTCCCCCTTAGTAACTGGAATAGGAAATGGAACTTCTGGGGCTGAAATCCCTTCCTCACTACTCTCCCCTTAAGAAGAAACCTTATGGTAATAGGGCATATCCTCAAAAAAGGTGACATCCATGTACACAAAGTGCCTCCCTGAAATAGGCTCATAACAACAATACCCCTTTTGATTTTGTGCATACCCAAGCAAAATACATTTAGCAACTTTATGATCAAATTTGGAGCAATGAGATCTAAGGATTTGAACAAAACAAGTACACCCAAAATTTTTAAGGGGAATAATGAACATGTCCTTGTCTAGATTTAGAAGGTTGAATGGTGTTTTCGTGTCTAGAACCAATGGTGTTTTGGTGGCAAGCCAATGGTTTCACCTTTTGGGTCAAATGTGCCAACTCTTTTTTTAGCCCCAAATATTCTTGTGGTAGAGGGGTGCCACCATGAAATTTATTAATTAGAAGAAAAAATCCTATGAAGGGGGACAAAAAGCTTCATCCCTTGATAAAATCTATACAACGTGATCTTCAAATCATAAATAGGGATATCAATTTTCCCCATTTCCACCTGGTACCCAACCTCCTCAACCAAATAGGGTTAGGGATGAAAATTGTCTTAGCAGGGACGGGGGCAAAGATGGGGATAGGATCTAATAGGGATCCCCAATTGAGGATAGGGTCAAGGATTGGGAGTGAAGCTCCCTACCCCGCCTCGACCCCAATTATATATATATATATATATTAAATATTATTTATATTAAACGTATCGTATTATATATATGATATTATTTTATTATTTATATTTTAAAATTTTCCTTTATTTTCCAAAAAAAATTAATCAAAATAATTTGGGGATTTGGGTACCCACGGGGTACCTATCTCAGTCAGCCATCGAGGATGGAAGATAATTACTTTTATCCCCAGAAGAGATCAAAGTCAAGAATGGGGATTTGTTTCGACATCAAAATCGAGGATGGGGAATATGGTCCCTGCCCCACTGACATTCCTAATCATAAATATACAAAAGCCATGTCTAAACTCTAAAGATCACTGAAAGAAACTAAAAATAACCATAGTTCATCTAACATGCAAAAACGGAAGACCCATCCCATCACCAAAAAGAACCATAGTTCATCTAACACGCAAAAAAGGAAGACCCATCCTATCACATTGTAGAACTAAAATAGTGGAGTAAGGTAAATTGATTGCCCCTTCATAGTCTCTATCAATGTTTTTGAACCGTCAACTCGTTTGACCCGACCAGAGGTTCGCAATATAAAGTTGCAGAGAGGAGAACTCAGATCTGAAATCCAGTCTAAGTCATGAACTTGGATCTGGGATCCGAGAAGAAGAAGAAGAAGAAGAAGAAGAAGAAGAAGACTATAGGTGTTTTAAAGAACTCAGATCTGAGATCTGAGATCCGAGAACTCAGATCTCAGATGCATCTGATGTCGCCACCTCACCGTCACCATCGCCACTATCATCGCCGATGAGCATCGAATCATCCTCCTCCTCTTCCTTCTTCTTCCCTCCTTTTCTCCTTCCTTCTTCATCTTTCTTTTTTTCTTTCTCAGCCGACAACATTTCTCCTAGCTTTCTCAACCGACATCTCTTCTTTCTTACATGAGATTTGCATATTAGGGAAAATCTCATATAAACATTTGCCCTAATATGCAAACCGTCCGAACTATTCGATCCGGATGATTGAACCGCTGACCCGGAAACTAGTAGCTAGAATGGTTCCATTTCCAGGTCGGTTTTTAAAACCTTGGTCTCTATCAACAAGAGAATCACAAGACACACATTTGATTGGGAGTCATTAAGAGAGCTACCTTCTCTACAAGCATGGTTAATTAACCAATGGATCCCTGTCAACTCTTTTTTAGTACTACCAAGTACATTCTAAAGATGCCATGATCAAGCAACCTTTTTAAGCATGATATCACTAGAGTTCACATCTCCGCCCCACAGCACATCCCCTCCATGTATTGGGAACATCTCCCGATGATAGTATAAGTCCTAGTGATGTCATCATTGGGAGATGTTTCCAATACACGGCAGGGATGTGCAGGCGTTGTGGGGCGGAGATGTGATCTCATATCACTAGCACCTTGGAATAAGACACGATAACTAATTTGTGATATCTCATTTGCTTTACCAGGCCAATTTGATCCTATCTCGTAATGCCACGGTTTCAGAATACATATTAGACTGCATACCATAGAAATGAGAGAACCCTACTATAAATTGCAACTGTCTATTCTGAATCACCCCACCCCACGACTAATTCCCAGGTTTCCCCAAAGCACCATTAACATAATAAAATAGTAAAAATTAAAAAGATGAAAACACAAAATATTATCAAAAACATAAAAGTTTTATAGAAAATATGTGGGAACATCTCTAATATATCAGTCTTTGATGCTATAATTAAATAATAAAAAAATAAAAAAAAATTGAGAATATATTATTACTATCATAATCATAGTAATCATCTAAAATTATCACATGCAAAACACATATACATTGCTAGTTATATTTAAATATGCATTGCCATATTGATGAAAAGAATGTATTGTATCCCTTAGCCCCAAAGAGATAAATAACAACTCATAACCAAATAGAAGGTTGATACATGGCATATCATACCCACTTTTCAAAGGGCTGGTATGTAGCGTGGGTGGGATACTGCCATATAATTTCACCATATCAGTTCACACTGTATTGCATCAGTCCATATCGATACCTATCAATAAGTATTAGCATATACAAACCAATACTCCTGTATTCAATTAGAAAATTAAAACAAAAAGAAAAAACAATTAATAATAAAAGTTAATATTTTAAATATTAATAAGATTTACATTGTTTTCCAAAATTTATCTTAATAATAAATAAAAGTTAAGATAAATTTTGATGTCGAGTGTATTACTAGAAATCACTTTACTGAGGTGCTGGACTTAAATGCTTATATTCTGAGGCTAAGTACTATTAATCTTGCTGAAGTGTGGGCTGCTTGGGAGGCCCCCAACCTTACTCTCAAATTTAGATATCACCCTATCATCATTGAAGGGGACTTGAAGCTAGTCATTGACTGCCTGAGGAAGCTTGTGCTACCTGTCTTGGAGATTAAAGAGCATGATTGAGGATTGTTTGGCTATACATAAGAAACATCTTCTGTACTTATAATCATTAATGGGGAGATGTTTTTAATGGGGAGATGTTTTCGATGCGCAGCTGTAATGTTCCGTGGGTAGATGTGATTAGGAGATCCAATCACTCTTTTAAAACCTGCCACATGGTTTGAGTGTGTCCGATAAAATTGGAGTTTACATCAGCACCCCACAACGTCCCACAGCACATTCCCGCCATTATCGGGAGATGTTCCTAATACACAGCGGAAATATGCTGTCGGACGTTGTGGGGCGCAGATGTGAACTCATAAAATTGAAAACTTCTTTTTGTGGCGAATAGGGGCTTATTTCAAAAAGTTCATCTCCTAATCACAAGATGCATGCTGGCCACAAGAGCCGACAGCCACACATTGCGAACAACCGTTACACATTATTGTCATCCATGGGGATATGTTTGCAATATCCAACTATAGTGCCTTGTGCACAAGATGTGGCCAGCGTACGGTGGTCAGCAGATTCGAACTCTTTCAAAAGCGACCAATGTAGGATGGGAATCATTTGGCATGGAAATGACAAAGCTACCTCTAACATTGCTTTTTGGGCTTTATATGTGAGCCCATGGCCTAGCATACCGAGTGTATATTGCACCTTCAGCAAAAAATGCATTGAACCGCTTGTGACTACTCCTTGGTGCTTGGAATTCTGGGCTTGCTTCTTATGCTCAGTCCTACCCAATGACAAGTACTCAACTTCTCATCTTGCTGCTGTGCTACTGCTAGGTTTTTCTCTCTTCGTACATTTACTTCAGTACTTCTCAAATCTCTGTTGCAGGAATTTCTTTCCTCCTTGATGCATTGCTAGCTACTCAGGATACTTCTGGTTCGATTCTCCCCATGCCAATTAAAAATTTTCCCTGTGATTGCTACTCTTGTTCTTTGTATTCTTTGTATCTTCTCTTGGTCAATTGCACCCAATTTTCGTAGATCATGATTGTTTTCCAATGAGTTGAATGAATTTGCCTTTTGGCTTTTACCAAAAACAAAAGAACAGCCTTTCTCATTATCTACCAAACCAAACATAGCCATGTGTCCCCATATGTATATACCTTAAAATCTCTCCAACTTGCTTTACCCATATTTTGAACCTTGTCTGACACCTTTTATCAAATATGGGATGTGCTCATGTGCCAAGATCACACCTTTGTGAATTTATGTTAACACCCTAAATTTCCACTTAAGTTTAGGTTAGCCCTCCTTTTCATCAGAAGGAAAATAATATCACAACATTAGTCGCCTAAGAAAGAAAAATATAATAACAAAGCCATACTTTCTATATGTGTTAGTCTCATTTAGCTATATAAATTACAATCAAATAAGATATTTTAATAACTTCATGACTCAACCTCATAAGCTTCTGCAGCAGCAATCTCAGAATCCAATTTGTTTATTAGTTGCTCACTTACGTGTTTTGCTACAGATACCATGTCAAGAATGACACTTGGGTCTAAGCCCGAACCCCCTCGTTTGGTAAGACCACATATGTGTCCATGTCTATTAACAGAAATAGAGACAGCCGAGCTCATTTGTGATTCTTCTTCTGAGGTTGCATCTACAATGTAGTGTCTACCAATCTGCAAGGACAGTGATCAAAATTTCTTATTAAACAATGCAATATCAAAAGAGATTATGAGGTATCAAACCGGTAATCCAAGGTGAAGTTACAATAACAGGGACTCCACAGTTCTAAAAAAAAACGAACAAACAAAAAACAAAGCAAGTTATGAATTTTAAGTCACCTTTGTTAAAGTTACAATAACTGGTACTCCAGTGGTGTCAAACTGTAAAAATTCCTCATCACTTATGTCAACCTCTGGTTGCTCGTCACCAGAAGGGCCCATGGCAACATGGACTTTTGGAACGCCTGTATTGCTCAAGGCAGCCTGGGCAGATAAACAGAAACAACAGAAAAAGTTAAAGGCTGGATGAAAACATCTGGGTTGACCTTTTGGAATGTATGATAATAAGATGATAAATCATTTGTAATACCACCAAACAAGGATAAATTAGAATTCAGAGATCAATGAAAATTCATTTAAGTTGTGATAAGCCAGCACTATGAAAGGTGATGTCATGCAATTTTTAATTTACCTTGATGGCAGCACCTAATGTATCCAGCAAATTCCCATCCGAACTAATGACAAGACAATCAATGTAGAGGTCCCAGCATATCTTCCCTTCGATAACCATCAAAGATGAGAGATCAATACCAGCCCCTAACAAACATTAAAATGACAACAGAATCAGCTGATTGAATCTGGCAATAAGAGATACACTTTCCACTTTGTTAAAAGATACTGTCAAAAGAAAGATACTGTTGAATTATCTTGCTTCTGCACCTGCTCCACTTTTACCCCCCAATAAACATTTCTGTAGTGCAACTGAAAGTTCTGTTGCTAACTCTTCACCTCCTCTACGCTGTGTACAACACATAAATATGATTGAATACCCAAAAAAAGCCAAAAGTACCATTAAGTGTAATAATGAATTATTTATGCCAACTCAGAAAACAATTAATAAGTTGATCAACATCAAAATGATAAGTTTGAAAGTTGGAACACCAAAAGAGAAGAAAAGACACAAAGGCCCAAAAACAATTCATAGTTCCATCTACGTGAGAAGAGTAACTGTGTCTTTTGAATAATGGACAGAAAACTTTTTATTTAAAAGTTTACATCAAATGGTTTAATGAAGCTGTCATGCAATCTTCTTGTATATTTTCTCCCAAATTATCAATAGAAACTACTTCCTTTTTGTTCTTTTAGTGAGGAAATAAAAAGGACAGAATTTTGCAATCTTCAATCAATATTCTTTACAAAAATAGAATCCCAAGCAAGTTTTGTTTGTCTAGAAACAAGCCAGAGAACAAAAGAAAGACAATTTTGTTCAACGGTTTGTTTTCCCACTCTAACACATGCAATCTTATAGAAAATTTAAAGTTGTAAAACAATAAAATTAACTTTCACACTAATATAAGAAGATTTATAAAAATATGGTTTGGATTTTGTGAATCAACACACATGCATTTCTGCACTGGTTCTGGATAAAATGTTACAAGAAAGAAATCAGAAAGATCACTCACTGTGGAGGTTTCTACTTCAGCAAAATTTGCTCTAACAAAAAGATTGTTGAAAAGTTCTTAAACAAATTACTTTTATACAACACAATTGTAATGTATGTGCAAATCCCATGTTCATACAAAAGCGAGGTACGTTTCAAAATGGGCACACAGGGAAAAGATAATTAACCAGCAGTTGGTAAAACAGATTTATGGAGTGTAGTAGTATGTAGGTGATGACCAGCACCAAGAAAAGTTTCTTGTGTCATGTAAATGAAGGATGGTGAATTGTCTATTCACTTACTAATTAATTGTGAGGTGCCTTGTTCCCTTTGGCAATTCTTCCTTGATATGATGTTTGGTTCTAGTTTCTATTGGGTTCCGCCTAATAGTGTAGCAAGCTTCTTTAATCAGTGGCCTTCTTGCAAAATGGGTTTAAGAGGTAAAATCTTTTGGAGAGCCTTAACACATGCTGTCATGTGGTATATTTGGGATGAACGTAATAAGAGAATTTTTTACAACAAATTTGCTAGGATGGAAGCCATTAGAGAAAGAATTTTTCTTCCATCTTTTCCTGGCTTCTCTCCTCTGATCAGTTCAAAGGTTTCAGCTATTCTGATCTTGAAAGGAATTTTTTTTATATTATTCACTCCCCCCATTTTGACAATCAGCCTGGACACTCCAGCACTCCAAGGCAAGATCTAGATTTCTTACTGAGGTTTGATGGCAGTTGTAGATCTTCTTCCAGCCAGCCTCCAGCGGCTGGCATTGGAGGAGTTATTTCTTACAGTGGCCCCATTGGTGCTGTAGATGCTTCAGAAGCTAAAATCAGAGCCTTGGTGATGGGTCTGAGAAGTGAGAACTGTTAGATCTCTGCAGCTGAATTCTGTTCTCATTGAGGGGGATTCCAGAAATGTCATTAATTGGACCTCCCATCCAGAAAAGGGCCCTTGGAGGTTGGGTCATTTCCTCAATGAGATTTCTGAAATAACCTCTTCTCGGCATTGCAGCATTAGATGGATTCCAAGGGAGCTGAACTCAACTGCTCAACTGCGGATCTTTTGGCTATATCTGGGGTGGATAGAAATTTTTTGTATAGTGCTAACATGTTGCCCCCTTGAATGAGGAGTTTTTTAGCTATGAAATCCTGATGGTTTTGTTTGTACATCCCCCCACCCCAGTTTTTTGCCCCTATTGAATATAATAGTTACCCTTTTTCAGAAAAAAAAAAAAGATCATCTCCCTTGTATAAAAGCATATCCTCAAACCTCAAACATGGGGGCTGCTACGGGACTGCAGTCAACATATATAGCAACTTTTCCTTTGTCAGGTTGGAGAGGAGTTGGTTTTCCAAGTTCAGCCTGAAATTAAATGAGAAACAAGAGTTAGCATGACATTTTAAAGGTAAATTTCATCCTAAGGACAGAAGAGAGACAGTTATTAGAGGAAGAATGCAACAATTAACATAATCAAGAGAATGTAGACAACATTACATATTCATAAGTTCTTAAGAAATAGAATATCCTGTATTGAGAAATACCTTTACACTGGCAATAACATCTGTTGCCCCCATCCTAACCCTTGCTGAACCATTTGCCTGTTGGAAAACCCATGAAAGAATGCTAAGTCCCATATTGTAAAGGAAATCATCTGATGAAGAACTAGTTCTATAGAGAGGTAACAATCTTACAAATAACAAAGGACATAAACACCATACCTGAGGAATGACTCCAGTTTCAACAGATATTGGTCTATAGGTTAGTCTTTTTCGGCCATCAGTGCGGATGTCTTGGGCAATGCCACCTTGTATGAAATGCTTCTCTCCAATAGATAATCCCACCATTCCAGCAAAGTATGCAACCTAAATGGTAAGAGGAACAAAGCATATGAATCAGAAACAAGGAATACTAAAAAAAACAAGAAAGCAACCCTAGATGATGGTCAAACTGGTATGACCCAAGGGAAGGATAAGTAATTCAAAGTTCACATAAATGGCCTACCAAAAATGTAAACTAAATAGAACAATCTGAACCACCTACCCTTATTTCTTCATATTCTTGATATTAAGGTTTTGGTAGCCCGTGCTTTTTCGAGCCTGAAACTCTACCCTTACTTCACCCTTTCACTCTATAGTGGTACCCAAAAAATAAAAAATAAAACATTATGAGACATTACATGGATGATATTGGGCTATGAATTTGATCCTAAAGTCCCAAAATGCCCCCCCCCCCCAAAATGTCCCCACATATAACCATGAATCTGTACTCTTAATGTCTGAACCAAGTATAACCATGAATCCAAACTCGTAAGGTTTCCACAAAATTTGTGGCAGACCACTCTACAGACTGTTGTAAATAATTACCTACTTGAAAAGATAGAAAAAAGAAAGAATAAAAAGTTTATGAACCAAAGCTGAAAAGTATTTAATGGTTGGAAATATAAATTTTTTTATTTGAAATTGTAGCCTTGATTTGAGCAAAGATTACAACATAAACAAGTATATCAGAGAACCAACTAGGGTTTATCCAAGGAGATCAACCATCGGAGCTATCTTTCCTTTGCAACAATTAATAGGATAGTTTAGAGAGAGAAAAAGAGAAATCTTCTTATGGTGTTCATTGATCTAGAGAAAGCATATGACAGAGTTCCCAGAGAAATAATACAAGGGTGGTCTTGGAAAAGAGAGGGATTCCAAATAGTATATAAGGCACAAGGTGCCAAAAAAGCACAAGGGGCATTTTGTTTTTTGCGCCTGAGGCACAAAGGACACGCCTTTCTGACGCTAGGTGCAAAAAATAAGCTAAAGGTTCAAAAAAGCAAAAATATTAAAAAACAAAACTATCAAAAAAAAGTAAACATACTATTAATTAAAAATATTTTAAAATTCAAGATACATAAGCATAACATGTAAAACATATTTAAAATGAAAATGTAAAAATAAAATCAAGCAATAACATATAAAATATTTTTTTATCAAATAACATATAAAACATATTCAAACATGTAAAACTCCCAATCTCTTTATTCATTTCCCAATTGCATTATTTCAAATATCTAATGTGATGTTTAATATTATGCATTCCTAATTCTACGAACCGTCTTTGTACCACCCCTTGAGGCAAGCCCAAACAAGTCCATATCAAGGTCTTATATTCTTAATTCATATAAAAAGAATATTGTATAACTTTAATTGTCTTTTAAAAATATCTTGTATTAGGATGAATGAATGGGCAACATTAGCAAAGATTGGGATTTTGGGAGCTTTAATGAGAGAGTGAAGCAAGTGAATTGGATAATAAAGTTATAAAATCAATTTTTATAAGGATTAAGAATTTAAGACCCTAATATGGACTTGTTTAGGCTTGGTTAGGAGTTCGAGGGGGGGGAGACGACAGCCCAGCCACAAGGCATAAAAAAACAGAAAATATCAAAAAGGCACAAATTTTCAAAAGGTGCACGCTTGGGCTGAAGCGCAAGGCACGCCGGGTGTGTGCCTTTTGAAAGTGCTATGCCTAGGGGCTAGGCAAGGTACATACCTTAAAATCAATGTTTTAAAACGCGGAGGCATGACACAAGGCATTCCACTACCTAGAGGCGTAAGCCTCCCGAACACAAGGAGACGTAAGCCTCCTTAAGAGGAGGAGGGTAAAGAGGAGGATGAAGATGAAGGGGGGATCTCATTTTTTCTTTATTTTTAATAAAAATCTTTTATATTAAGAAGAATAAAGATGCATAACATTAGTTGAAAGGGGGGGGGGGGGGAACCACTTTCTTTCCGCTTATCTTTTCTTCCCTTCCCTTTCCTTTTCTCTTTTTTTCTTCTCTTTCTTTTTCTTTCCCTTCCCTTTCTTTTCCTTTCCTTTTTTTTTCTTTTTTCTTTTTTTTTGTCTTTTTATATAAGATGTGCACGAGGCATATGCCTCTAGCACGCCTCATGAAAAAAGTGCAAGAGGCGTACGCCTCAGGGGTGTCAACGCCTCTGGCATACGCCTCCCACGCCTTTTAAAACACTGCTTAAAATGTGCCCCGCCTATGCACCTAGGCGCACCTTTTAAATCACTAGAGTATATAAGGTTATATGTACGAGGTTGCAACAACCAATGTTAGAACACTAGTGGGAGAGAAAGCAGATTTACAATTATGATGGATGTTAACAGAGGTTCAGCACTTGGCCCTTATTTATTTGCACTAGTAATGGATAAATTCACTAAACAAATTAAGGAGGAGATCCCATGGACCTTGTTTTTGCTGATGACATCATTTTAATTGATGAAACCAGTGAGGGATTAAATGTAAAATTTAGCGTATGGACAAATGCCTCAAAAATAAGAGGCTTTAAAGTAATAGGAGAATCAGGGTACACTTAGGATTGGAGACCAAGAGATAACTCAATGTGACCTTTCCCAGTACCTTGGTTTGCTAATTTATAACAAGGGAGAGATTGAAGAGAATGTCTCCCATCCCATAGAATTAGAGAAAGATGGACAAAGTGGAGGGGTGCATTCAGAATTTTATGTGATAGGAAAATACCACTTAAATTAAAAGAAAAATAGTTGTAAGGTCAGCTATTTTATATGGAACAGAGTGTTAGGCAGTCAAGAAACAACTTGTCTAAAAAATGTGCAGCAGATTTGCATATGATGAGATGAACAAGTGGAAAAACCAAAAAGGATAGGATCAAAAATGATGTCATTCAAAAGAACCTAGGAGTACCTCCAATATGTGATGCAATGAGAGAATGTAGACTATGATGGTTTGGTCGCATCAACGGCACCCCCAAGAAGAGGTGATTTGTTGTAAATTGAAGGGGTTAAAAGGGTTAGGGGTAGATCAAAAAGGACATGGGTAGAAGTAGTAAGAAATGATTTAAGCACCAGTAATTTAACAATGGATATGGCATTAAACAGAACAGAATGGTGAAACATGATTCATGTAGCCGACCTCATATAGTTGGAATAAGGCTTGGATGATGATGATGATGATGTCATGACAAACTGTTGCTTTGATTTATATCTTCAAAGACACATAGGCCATATTTGGTTCAACTCTCATTCTTACCCAAGGTCAAATTCTAAGATGGAAAAGAACGAGTAAAAATGGGAAGAATGAGAAAATATTGCTACAAACCAAACACTTTTCCTAAAAAATGATATCTTTTTGTAGCAAGAATGAGAGTAAATTTTAACTTGTTTGGTTACAAATTTCATTCTCATTCATTTTCTTTATTAATCAAAATAATAACATAGGTATACATATAACACTCAATAGCAAATATATATCATGTAATCATGCAATACCCACACCAATAAATGGAGGTAGTGAACTCCATGACAGCATATATAATAAGGGAGTTAAGAAGTCTAGCAAGGGAATGGTCATTAGAATGAGTTCAGTACCAAGGACAGCCCATAGCCTAGCAGCTGCTATAGCTAAGAATAGGGAATAGGGTACATGGGCAAAAACATTTTGGGGGATGTTTTAAAAAGTAAAACGAAATGATAAAAGAGAGGCCTAGTAGCTTACCTGACCTCGATTGTATATCCTGTAAATGAGTATACTAAGGAGTAAGCACCATTTAAGCCTTGTATATGGAACTTATGGTCCCTTCTTATACTTTTTTTTTATTGGTACCTTCTTACTTATACCTGGATTTTAAATTACAACCCACAAGACCAAACCTGGATTGTAAATAAAATCTTCTCACGTAAATAAACATCACTACCTCTAGAAAAGAGATTGTTTATTTAACAGTCCTGTTGACAAAACACATTCTGAAAATAACAAATTACCGTCCATACAACATTACAACTCAACTCAACGAAGCCTTGCTCCAATTATATGAGGTACAGGTAGGCTACACTAATCCTGTTCAACCATCAGTCCAGAATTTTATATATTTTACACACCATTTGTGCAGCTATATGTGTGTAGGGGTGCTCACGGTTCGGTTAACCGAACCATGGGGTATTTTTTCAAACCGAACTGATGCAATCGGTTACCTGTTGACCATAGTTCGGTTTTTCAGCTTTTTATGCACTTACAATAAATATATATATATATATTAAAAAAAAAACTAAAACTGTCTGGATGGTGGTTGCTGTCAGTGCCGGATTTTTCATGAAGATGGTGGATTTTTCATGAAGACGGTGGTTGTTGTTTGTGCCAGCACTAGTTGGTGCCGGTGGCGGAGATGCAGAGAGGAGAGGTGAGAGAGAGAACAGAGACGGAAGTATGTTCGACAGGCTTGGTGTTGTCGTGTTGGTGGTTGGCGTTGGACCGATGCTTGTTTGCCGACGAGGTGGCAACCGGCGTTGTCGCTGGTGCTACCGTGTTGTTGGTTAACACGGGCTGTGCGGCCGTCTGGAGTGAGGATTGGGGAACAAGAGAAATGAGAGAGTGAGAGAGGCAAAAGAGAAATGAGAGAGTGAGAGAGACCAAATAGAAAAAGTAGAAAACTGTTAGAGTGGTAGACTGGCAGTCTAGGGAAAAGATAAAAGAGAAGTCTAGAGAAAAGAGAAAATGCCTGACTGGCAGGTCTAGGGAAAAGATAAAAGAGAACCAATGGGCGATGGAGAGTATTGAAGATTGTCAGACTAGCAGTCTGGCACTATCGAAAAAGGTTGAAAATTCAAAGAGAAAGGCTGAAATAGACTGCCGAACTCTTTTTATTCGAATTTCAAGAAAAAATAATAAATATAATATAATATATAATATTATATAAATATATATTGTATATATATATATATCGGTTGGTTCAGTTAACCACCGACTTTTTTAAATGATTAACCGAAACCGAACCGAAACTATCGGTTTTTTTAAGAATACCGAACCGACCAGTTCAGTTAATCGATTTTTCGGTTCGGTTTTTCGGTTTTTTTTGCTCACCCCTATGTGTGTGTGTGGGTGTGTGAAAATGGAATGCATCAGAGACCAGACCTGAAAATAAGAAGCAAACAGGAAAGGAAGAAGGGAAACAAATTAAAACATAAAAGGTGAACCAGAAAAAAAAATCACACTAGTGCAGTTTGAACGTTGCAAGCCCCATGGTCCAGTCAATTACTTTTACAAATAATTTTTTTTATCGATACTTCTGCAAATAATTGTAGGGCCCATTTGGCTAACCATAAAGCTTTCAGCCTATTTGGGTACCAGAAAGCTTTATCTCTAATCTTCCATGCTCTCTGTTGTATTTTGTTCTATTATGTTTTGAAATTCAACATGAAATATACAATATAAAATTTTAAAAAGAAGATTACAATTAACATCAAATATTTTAATTAATGATTAGTTGAAGTCAATGTGCTATGTATTGTCTTTTCAAAGTTGAATTACTAATAGAATGCATATATTCATGGTCAATTCCCTCTAGATTCTTCCATGTGTAGATACATTAACAAATTCACTGTACACTAGTAGGAATCAAGCTTCTTGTATGTAGCTGCTTGAGAATAAGCAGCATCCCTGTGGATTATGCTCATTGTGGCCCTTTGGTGGCATCTAGTAGACATATTCTTGGATCTCTTTCTAGTCATTCAAATGCTGCTTATAGTATCTAGTACCTACACAGTCATGAGTCATGTATGGGTATTGGGTGGGACATGATGTTGAAGACAGTCGGGGCTATGTAGAGGCTTTGTGGATCAAATCCTATGATGATTGATTGTTTCTTGAATTATGTTGCATTGTTTATTTTTTCCTTCTTCACCTTGGAAAATGTTCCAAATAGGGCTGATGTTAAAAAGATATATGCAGTCAAGATTCAAGAGTGCAGTCACTGGATATTGATCATTTGTTACTCTAGGAAAGGTGTTGCAGAGAACCTGACTGTATTAAAAGATGCAGTCATTGGATTTGCTTTTCTCAACAAAAAAAAAAAAAAGAACTGCACTGTGCAGGAAATGGTTGGGATGCAGGGGTATCTAGACGGGCTACTCTTGCAACACACCTTGGAAGGCAATTCATGGCATCCTCCCCAGTTCTGCTTTGTAAAGTACGATGCTTGTTCTGGGACTCATGTTCTTTTCTGGGAAGACACTTGGGTGGGAAATTTGCCCCTAAAGGACTTGTTCCCCTCTCTTTTCTCTATTTCCCTTTATAAAAAAGAGCCTGTGTCTACCTTTTTTTTATCCCCATATACCCCTTTGTCGACAAATTGGGACCTTGGCTTCCGTAGAGGGTTGAGGGATGAGGAATCCTTATCAGTTTCTGAGCTCTTATTGTAACTTGATTTTGTTTGCTTAGACCAGCTCAACTCTGATAGGAGAGATTGGACTTTGACTCCAAAAGGTTCGTTTACTTGTGCCTCTTTCTTTAAATCCCTTTGCTCTAGTTCTTCTCCTTGAGCATTCCCAGTTAAAGAAGTTTGGACTAGGCCTATTCCCCCAAAATTAGTTGTCTTTTGTTGGGAAATTTGCTATGGAAAAATCAACACGATGGATAACTTGCAGAAGAAAAGACCTTTCTTCTGTTTATCCCCTAACTGGTGTACCTTGTGCAAAGCGTAGAATGAGGACTGTTACCACTTATTGATTTCCTGTTCTTTTGCTGCAGCTATTTGGAATTGGGTATTTGATATGATTAGGTGCAGGTGGAACTTGCCAGCTGAAGTAAATTTGTTGGTTTCCCCATCTACCTTCGTGTGGCCCACGAAAATAGGGAGAATTATGTTGAAGTGTATAAGAGCAGCTCTCCTATGGACCATTTGGGAAGAAAGAGATGCCAGAATTTTTCAGAAGGAAAGAACCATTCTTGAGGTCAAGGAGTGTATTTTGACAAGCGCCATTCTGTGGCTGAAATCCTTAAAGCTCTTTGAAATTTACTCCTTCGATGATATAAAGAATTGGTTTGCAATTTGCCTTCACTTCTTCTAAGAAGCCCAGAATTCAAATAACTTGGACTCCACCTATGGAGGGCTTTGTGAAGCTGAATTTTGATGGAAGTAGTCAGGGCAATCCAGGACCATCTGGTATTGGTGGTGTACTGAGAAACGAGAACAGCAACATTCTTTCTCTTTTTTCAGGACCGGTGGGAATAGGAGACTCTGTGAGAGCTGAACTCCTAGCTGCAGTACAGGGGATACAGATTGCTTGTCAACTTGGAGTGCAGAACTTAATAATGGTTGGCTGACCCGGGTACTGTCACTTGGGGCTTTAAGGATGTTTTAAAAAAGGCCAAATGGTTCGCGAGGAATATGACTGTTAGGTTTCAGTGGGTGGGTAGATTGGAAAATGCCTTGGCTGATTATCTTGCTAAACAAGGGGCTACTCGGGTTACTCAGTATTGGGCTTCTCTATAATTTTCTTTATCCTTTGTTCTGTTTTTACACTAAAGGGTTGATGGAATCCTCCATCTCCCCTCCTTAAAGGGGAGGTAGCATCTCATGCCTCTCCCTGAATTGTACTCTCTTTGGCTATGATTTAATAAATCTTACCATTCAATGATTAAAAAAAAGGACAAATGCACACTTTCATATGGTGCAATTTGAAACTAATAGTATCAATAAACCTGTTGTTTCTCTTTTTGGGTCTATGGGTTTTTGGGAATGAACCAAATGAATGCTTTCTTGGCTTGACACTGGCTATAAATTCAAGTGTTTCTGAATTGGGTATGTCTTGTCCTGAGATTTCTATAGTAAAGGAAAGAAGTATTAAGCATTTGGCTTCAAAAATACATGAAGACTGTTATCAGTAATTTTATAGTTAAATGGGTGATGTAAACAAGACTGTTATCAATAATTTTTAGCATTTCACTCTTAACCGAAATGATAAATACAAATATGATCAGGCGATACAGTGTTGTACATGATATGGCGAAGGCAATCAGCACTTTTTATGCTCTCAAACACCATATACAAGGTTTTGATACTAGTTCAATTCATCTAACAGGCAAAACAGATTAATCTTATAGTACGTGTTAGTACTAGTCAAATACAAATTTAGTAAGTCAATCAATTAATAGCAGCAACTTTCAATCAGTTGGTTCTAGTCATATTGATCCCATTTGTTGCAAAAGATGAACCGTAAGTGAAAATACTTTATGGAGATAACATCTGCTATATAAGTTCAAAATTAGTTGGATCTAGTCAAACATCTCTGACAAAAGGCAATGAAGTCCTATCAGAGTAGCAGTTAGATAACTTTTGAATTCAAGTATGTAATATAAGACTGATGTACAATATTCCACTAGTACTGAACAGTGGGAAGAATGATTTTTCATTGAGGATCTTGTGTGGCATGGCCAGTATATGAAGGCTTCTTGGAGGAAGGTTTGGTTGGGGAACCAATATAGAATTTATGAGAGAAAGATGAGTTATAAACAGTCAGCTCAGCATTATCACTCACTTTATGGTTAATGGGGGTCATAAAATTACTCACTATGGTCACAGCTAGAGGTCATCTATACATCAAGGTAAATATATCTCCTTGGGTATCAAAAAAAATAGATAATTAGCAGATGCGTTTCAACAAGAAACAAGAGGGATGTTAGTAGTATCTATGGCCAAGAACATGATAGATAGACAAGAATCTATGGCCAAAAGATTGATTGAGAAACCTTGATGAATGGATAGTGCAACCACTCACAAGAAATCAGAAAAAGAAGGTTAGGCATTTTATCCAAATGCATGTGGAT
>NW_010729103.1:3838078-3889387 GCF_000365185.1 Nelumbo nucifera | reverse complement strand
TGAACAACTTTTGTGATTAACTTTTCATTTAAATTTTATCATAGGAGATGGCTGAAATGATGTTCAATTTATGACTGTTTTTAAAATTAGCAAGATTTTATCATAGGGATGAACTTAGAACCGAAACCGACCCAAACCAACCCAACCCGATTCAAACCTACTAGGTCGGTTTTGCTTAACGTTGGGTCGGTTTCGGTTTCTATGTCAGGTAACCCGACCAGGTCGGGTCAGTTGGAAAAACCACAGTAAACCGACCCAACCCGACCCGTGAACAGCCCTAACCAGAATTGTATTGAATCCATTAGAAGTCGGCAAGCCCTCTATGAAGTCCATTGTGATATCCTCCCAAACTTGGCATGGAATGGGTAGGGGTTGAAGGAGACCAGCTGGTGATTGTGTGGTTGCTCTATTTCTTTGGCAAATGTCACATGAAGCCACATACTCCTTGATAACTTTATGCATCGATGGCCAATAGAATTGTTGAGCCAGCCGCCTGAATGTTCACAAGGTACCTGAGTGTCCACCAAGGGGTGAGTCATGGAATTCATATAAGAGTTGAGAGATGAGGTTCGAATTTGGAGGGATTACAACTCTGCCTTTGTAGCACACTAATCCATTTCGCCACTTATAAGGTTCACCAGGATTTTCATTCGCAAGCTTGCCAATTTTGATCATGTAAGGATGTTCAATGGCCTCGCTTTTGATAGCTTCCCACAAAGAGGTATGAGGCACGAACAAGGTGTCAAGACAGGGACTTCCTTCTACTCTGGACAATGCATCTACGGCTGAATTTTCACGACCCGGCTTATAGACAATTTCATAATCATATCCCAATAGCTTAGCCACCCATTTCTGTTGCTCCGGAGTGGCTATTCATTGTTCCAAAAGATATTTGAGACTTTTCTGGTCTGTATGGATATAGAACTTGCGACCAAGAAGGTAAGGATGCCAAGTTCTAATAACTTCAAGAATGGCAAGCATCTCTTTTACATAAATGGACCATGATTGTTTGGAAACCCCAAGGGCTCGACTCATGAAAGCAATTGGCCTGTTTTGCTGCATTAGGACCGCCCCAATTCCTCCACTTGAGGCATCTGTTTCAATCACAAATGGCTGGTCAAAATTGGGCTTAGCAAGTGTAGGTGTTGTAGTCATGGCCAGCTTCAAATTGTTAAACGTTGCCTCTGCCTCTGGTGTCCATTCGAATTTTCCCTTTTTTAAGAGATTTGTCAATGGCCGAGCAATGATTCCGTAGTTGCAAACGAACTTCCTGTAATAACCTGTGAGGCCAAGAAAACCACGCAACTCAAAAACATTAGGAGTTGGCCACTTCAACATGGCTTGGATTTTTTTCCCGGTCCACCTTAACGCCATGTGAAGTGACAATGTGACCCAAATACTCAATTTCTTGTTGGCCAAACGCACACTTGCGAAGCTTGATAAAGAATTTGTGATGCCTTAATATTTCAAAAACCGTTTTAACATGTTCAAGATGCATGGTCCAATTGGGGCTATAGATTAATATGTCATCAAAAATGACTAAAATGAATTTTCGTAGGTACAAGCGAAAAATAGAATTCATGAGAGCTTGAAAGGTTGAGGGAGCATTACATAAGCCGAAAGGCATAACTAGATATTCATAATGGCCATTGTGAGTACGAAATGCGGTTTTATGAATGTCAAATGGATGCACCCATACCTGGTGATAACCGAACCATAGATCAAGTTTAGTGAAGAAGGTCGCCCCATGTAGTTCATCTAACATGTCATCAACAGTGGGGATGGGAAATCGATCTTTTATGGTCACCGCATTGAGAGCCCTATAGTCAGTACAAAAGCGCCAGGAACCATCTTTCTTTTTAACTAATAAAACAGGAGATGAAAATGGACTTGTACTAGGTCTGATTAGTTAATCTTAACATGTCATGAACTTGCTTTTCAATTTCGGCTTTTTGAAAATAGGCATACATGTAAGGTCGAACATTAATGGGTTTGGTACATTCCTTGAGGGTGATGCAATGTTCAATCTCTCTTGCTGGTGGTAGCTGTTTTGGCTCTTGAAAAATATCCTCAAACGTACCCAACAATTGCTGCATGTCCTCTTGAATGTCAGGTGCCTATGTATCAGATGAGGGCTGAAGACAGACTACGAACAGGGAACATCCTTGGCAGGACTGTTTCAAAATGGTTTTAAATGACGTGGCTTGAATTGGTGGGGCATCCATCCCATGTAATTGGTGGTAATTTCCCTTCCATTGAAACTCCATGGACATCTTTCTCCAATCGCAAACCACCATGCCTAAGAGCTCTAGCCATTGGACTCCTAGAACCACGTCCAAACCCATTAGTGGCAATGCATAAAGAGTCAAGGTGAAGGGTATACCTTGTAGGAGAATTTTCACATTCTCGAATCTGCCCTGACATGTTAAAGTCTTCCCATTAGCTACCTTCACCGCAAACGGCTTAGTGGGAACCACTGGCAACTGTAAAAGCCCCGCCACCTTATCATTGATAAAATTATGAGTGGATCCACTATCTATGAGAACTATCAGCTCTTGCGATCCAATCTTGGCTTTAACCCTCGTGGTCTGATTTGCAGCCCATCCAGTGAGAGCATGGAGAGAAATTTCTGGTGCATCACCTTCTTGGAAGTTAAAGTCGTCCTACTTGTCCTCATCCGTATCACTCGAACCTGCTTCAAGTAACAACAATTTTGGCCCCTGGCATTTTTGCCCCAGTGTAAACCTTTCATCACAATTAAAACACAAGCCACGAACTCGTCTTTTTTGCATTTCCTCCCAAGAAAGCCTCTTAGTAGGTGAAGGCTGTTTGGTTTTCACAGATGATGATACCTCTGTGATGGGCTAATTGATTGGCTTGGGAAGCTTCCGATATCGAGCTAGCTGCTCGTCCCTCGTATGTGCTAGGCTAATAGCATCCTTCAAGCAACGAGGTTTAAACATACGAATACCATCTACTATGTCGGTCCTTAATCCTCCCATGAACATTCCCACTAAAGCTTTCTGAGTCCAGCCTTGAACACGGTTGTCCAACCTTTCAAATTCTTTCTAATAATCACGTAAGGATCCCGTTTGCTTGATCTTCGACAATGCTTCGTCGAAGTCCTCAAAGTCAGTAGGACCAAATCGAGCCCATAATTCCTCTATAAATTTCTCCCACGTCACCGCTTTGCCCTCTTCCTTGTAGGTCCGTTTCAGTCATTGCCACCATTCATTAGCCTCGCCCTCCAAATGAAAAGAGGCTAAGGGAACCTTTTGCGAATCCGGCATAACCTGAAAATCAAAATATTGTTCGGCTCTTGCACACCAAACCGTCGGATCCTCACCTGAAAATCGAGGAAATTCTACTTTGACTGGTTTTGTTGTAAACAGAGGCCGACCTTCATCTGAATTATCGTGAACCTCCTCTCCAACGATGCGGCGACGAACCTTTGAAGATGATATCTCAGGATTGTTGCTAACTCCAGTCCCTTTACTAGAGAATATAACTTCAGACAACTTATCGATGGTATCCTCCAATCGGTGTAATCTGTCTACCAAACTCTCCTCCATTCGACTGAAGCTATTTTGGAGCCCCCCAAGACCCGCTTCCAAATTCTCGATCCTCTCCTTGTTAGTCGCCATGAAAACCCGGCTCTAATACCAATGATAGGTCCCAGTCAGCAGCTAAGGGTATAATGATCTTCTTAGGGTGAGAACCAACCACAGAAAATTATTATTGAATCAACTTCTGCCTTCCCATATCTGAATTAGAGTTTAAATACAATTACAAATCAATTGCTTCCCTAAACATAAGGACTCAACTATCGACTACTTTCCTAAACTTAAGCCACAACTAATACATGGCCAAGTAGATACCCCACGACCGAGATATTCTCCAACCAGTTATTGACCCATTCTAAAGCAAATAAAGGAAACATAAAACAGAAACAGGAGTACGTCTACACGTCCAGCATCACTCCATGTACCTCGGATTCTTCCTGGGCACCCTAACAGACCTTCTTAACTTATCAGCCTTGCCTTGCCTTGCCTTGCGCCTCAAGCGCAAATTGACCCCTGCGCCTTTCTTGCGCCTTGCGCTTTTAAAACATTGTGCGAGACATAACAAGAATAATACAAAAAGTTAAGAAATGGAGAAATTCAAAGTATTTTTGTGGAATATTAGAGGCCTTTGCTTGGGTAGAAGGATGGTAATCAGTGGTTTTGTAAAAGACAGAAAGCCTGATTCCCTACTAATTCAGGAAACTAAATTACAGAAACTGACCTTCAGAGAGGTGAGGAGTGTTTGGGGTTTTGACTCTGTTGACTGGCTTGAACTCCCCACGGTGAATACTGCTGGTGGAGTAGCCCTATTGTGAAATAATAATTCCTTTAAACTTTTAGACAAGAGGATTGATCTGTTTTCCATCTCAGCCAAGTTTTTTGGTGGGAAGCAAAGAACCTTCAGTTACTGGTAACAGGGGTGTATTGGTAGGTGGACTCTAGTCTGAAAAAAGTTTTCTAGGAAGAACTAAACTAAGTTAGAAGAGATTGAGGAGGTCTTGGGTGATTGGGGGGGGAGATTTCAATGCTATTGTCAACCCAAAAGACAAGAAAGGTTGTACAAGGGTTAATAGAGGCATGAGACATTTTAAGGATTTCATTCAAAGATGGAGTTAATTAATTTTCCACTCTCTAGAGCAAGGTACACCTGGACCAATAACCAAGACAGTCCTTCACTTGTAAGACTAGATAGGTTCTTGATCTCTCCTGAATGGGAAGATTCCTTTCCCAACTCGAAGCAGGAAGCTCTCCCAAGGGCTGTTTCTGACCATATCCCACTTTGCTAGACACAGGTGGTTTGAGGAAATTTTCCCGCCCCTTTAGACTTGAATACTGCTGGCTGGACTCAGAGGAGTTGGTTTCAAATATTCAGCAATGGTGGGCTAAAGCCTCTTTTGAAGGCACAGCCAGTTATGGTTTTTTCAAAAAACTTGAGTGGCTGAAAGCTAAATTAAAACTGTGGCAAAAGGAAAGGTTAAAGAAGGATGAGGAGAAAAGGGAATATTGTCTGCTGATTTGAATGCAGAGGAGGAAATATGGAATATCGTCTGCTGATTTGTCTGGAGTAACTGCCATTCATAATTCGAGCAAAGAATTATCAAATCAAGTGCTAGATACTGGAAGAAAGAGTTCTCAAACCGAAATTAAAGATGGATGGCAACATTCATTCTTTCTTTTAAACTTGAAATTAATGAAGTGCAGGACTTGGTTTTTAATCCATCTTTGGGGTGTACATTATGACTTTTCAATTCCAGTCCTAAACTTCATTTCTAAAAAGTAGTTTCCAATAGCTAGTTTTTTCTTTTTTTTTTTTGGAAAAGGTAAGGTAAACTTATTCAAACAGAAAAGGAGAGAAGTACAACAAAACCCAGGCCAAAAAGACAGCCTGAGTGCAAATCAGATTACAGACTCCACCAAGACTGAGAACAAAACAAGTGAGACAAATTCTGATGCTTAAAATCCTCAGTAACCGACACCCAAGAGATCAGCTTGTCGACAACTCTCTGCACTAATTCTTCAGGACCTTTTAGCTCTATTACAGAAATTTATACTATTCCTCTCAGCCCAAATAGACCACAAAACAGCTGCAGGAATGGCTTCCACACTAATTTTCCTTTCTTGTTGAGGCCTTTAAATCTCCAACAGCACAGCAGGTCCTTGACTGATCTTGGCATAACCCAATTAATACCGAGAGCTTTCAGGAAATGTCCCCACACCAGGGAGAAAGTCGGGCAGTGAAGGTACAGGTGATCTGTAGTTTCTGGGAGAGAACCACACAAACCACAAGAGGGGTCCAGAATCTAAATGCCACGTCTCTCCAGGTTAGCTCCAGTCAAACGTTTATCAAGAGCCATTGTCCAAACAAGAAAGTTAGACTTGGAGGGGCTTGTTGGATTCCAAGCCTGATTGGCAGGAAAATCCGAAGGACCTGAACTGTTCAACTTGAGGGCCGAGGACTTAACAGAGAAACAACCATCTGAATTCCATTTCTAGCTCCATTCATCCTCCAAATTTATATCTATCCTCTGATTTTGAAGCAGCCCCAGCAGCTCCACAGTCTCTTCTAGCTCCCAATCAAACAAGCTTCACCTAAAAAGGGGGGTCCAAATAATGGTTCCTCCAGAAAAGTTATAACTCTCAGCCACTGAAGAGTCTTGATTAACAACACATTGGAAAAGAAGAGGGAAAGCTTCCACCAAAGGGCCCTCCAAGAACCAAGGGTCCTTCCAGAACTTTATTCTATCTCCTTTGCCAACCTTAAGACTGACCCCTTCCAAGAGGGCAGGAAGATTCTTCATAATGCCTACCCAAAGAGAGCTGCCCCAGTTTGGAGGAGGATCCCTTGATCTCCAATTACCCCACTCCACCTCATACTTAGAAGCTAAGAGGTTTCTCCACCAAGCATTACTTTCAGAAGCAAATCTCCATATCCACTTACTGAGAAGAGATGAATTAAACTTTCTTAATCCTAACCCCCCTTCTTCCTTAAGGAGACACACTTGATCCCACTTGACACGGTGTATTTTCTTTTCTTCTTCCCAACCCCTCCATAAGAAATTTCTCTATAATTGCTCCAGTCTTTTTGCTATTTTGTTTGGGATAGGGAAGAGAGAAAGAAAGTAAGTGGGTAGGTTAGAGAAGGTACACTTTATCAAAGTCACTCTACCACCAAAAGAAAGATATTTTGCCTTCCAAGAAGCCAATTCTTATTCCATTCTTTCAATGACTAGGACTCAAGCCGAAGAGGAAGACCATTTTGCCCCAAGGGGAAACCCCAAATACTTCACCGAGAGGAAATCAACCTGGCAAGCCAACACCTCAGCACATTCATCTAAATTTGAAACTTGGCCCACTAGAATAATCTGACTTTTACTCAAATTAACTTTAAGAGCAGAAACCACTTCAAACCAGCTAAGAATTCCAAGGACAATCTATAAATAATTCGGAGAGGCATCAACAAAGCATAAGGTATCATCTACAAATTGAAGGATATTGACCTTTTCCCTTTCAAGGGAGATTGCAAAGCCTTCCCAACACCCAGAGACTGCAGCCTTCTTGCTAACAAGTGTGAAGATTTCCATGACACAGATGAATAGCAAGGGAGCAAGGGGATCACCCTGTCTCAAGCCTCCAGAACTGTCAAAAAAACCCACAAATTGTCCATTAACCAAGATTGAGAATTTAGGAGACGTGATGCGGACTTTGATCCAGTTTCTCCATTGCTGCCCAAAGTTCATTTTTTCCAGCACAAAATCTAGGCATCTCCAGTTAACATGGTAACATGCTTTCTCAATATCAAGTTTACAAATCAAAAATGAAGTTCCCTCTCTTCATCTAGAGTCAATAAGTTCATAAGCAATGAGAACTGAGTCTAGCATCTGCCTCCCTGGAACATGGTCATATGCTTTCTCAATATCAAGTTTACATATCAAACCCGGAGTTCCCTCTCTTCTTCTAGAGCCAATAAGTTCATTAGCAATGAGAATTGAGTCTAGCATCTGCCTTCCCGGAACAAATGCACTCTGATTATTATAAATCACACTGCCTAAAACCCCTTCCATTCTTTCAACCAACACTTTAGCCAGGATTTTATAAAAACTGTGTAAAAGGCTGATTGGCCTAAAATCCTTGGTGTTCATAGTTCCCAATAGCTAGTTTCAAAATATCTAGTTTCATATGTTGCCTTTTTCCTTATTTACTTTAGTCTTATACCGTCAAAGTGTGGGTACTGATTTTCATCTTCAATTCTGACATTAGGTTTAAATTTTGAGCATAAATTGCATATTTGCTTCAGTTTCCAAAGTTTGAACTTAAGGTGCAATTACAAAATAGACTTTTCATATTGATATCAGATTTCAAAATTGGATTTTGATATTGCACTGCATGTTCCCCCTATTTCTAGTTTCATATTTTATTTATAATATCATATTTTAGAGCCTGCACTTAGAGAATGATCACAAAAGAGGATTTTCTACGTTTACATCAAATTTTCAGTTTTAGCTTTGGCATTGAAACCACACAACCCGTTTTTTTTTCAGGTTTCAATGTTAAATAAACCATTAATATGCTATTGTGATGATGCTAGGCACCAATAAAATCCTGCAACCTATTCATTCGAATAATCACAAATAATAACTGATAAAGGATGACTAATGGGGCAAGTAATTATTATAAACATATTCACCATTTACTTAAAAAAAAAAAAAAAAAAAAAACTCAGATCCACTAAAAAGGGCAGAGAGGGGGAAGAAAGAAAGAACGGAAGATTATATAGTAGATTTTCCATTTTTTGGCCAGTAAGAATTTAACTCTAAATCCAAATCTGAAAGCCATACACTCAAAACTATCCAAGATGAGCTCAGTGATGCTAACCTTAACCCAGGTAATATAAATCTTATTATGAATATCCCATCGAAGATTACAAAGAATTAGATAGCTATACAAGTTAATATTAAATAGCAAGCCTACAGTTGAGGATGATTCTATCTATAAATCATACCTTAATTGCAGGGACGAAAGTGAGCAACTGAGCACTCGAAAATGGTTCTTTGTGGTCTGTTTTCTGCAGCGGAGAAACAGGCGAGGAATGAAAAAATGTGTAAGAGAGAGGAGAGGAAGAAGAAGATGAAAGGGGAGAGACAAATTGGTGGTAACTTACCTCGTCGTCGCTAGAGAGCTCAGATCGATACTTCAGCTGCCGGAGGTGGGAGTGACGAAAGAGGAGGGAAAGGGAGTCGGAAAGTTGGAATAGGGTAGTGAAGGGTTTGAGGGGTTGTTTGTCATTTCATTTTCTTATTTCGATGAGCCGTGAGCGGGAACGGGATTTCGATTCCGGGGGGGAACTTTGGCTGCCCACGGATGAGTGGGGTGACAGGAATTCCTGTCTCTTGTCAACGTAACACATGTCCTCTTTTTGAAAACTTAAAAGTTGAAGCTTCACGCTTACATTTAATTAATAATTAAAGTATGGACATCGGGTGTGTCAGACAATTTGAATATAAATATAAATACGAATATGTTTGAAAAACGCATAACTATAAATAAAAAATATAAAATTGATTGAATATGCTAAGAAAATACATACAAATTCCATAAATATATTAATAATATTAAGTTTAATGTCAAAACAAATATAAATAATATATAAATACATAAGACTTATATATTTAAATGATATATATATTTATATATAAATAAATATATTATAATTAATATATCAGGACATGTAGGTATTACAAAATTTTATTAATAATGCATCAATCAAGAGTCCAAGGCAAATATTATATACTTTTTTATAGATTAATACATGCAAAAAGTCAATATTATTTTATTATCAATTAAAGTGTAAGGCATAAAGCATGTGTAATTATTATATTTGAATTATTATATCATTTTGTCTATTTTACTATTTTTATTTTTTAACATTAACAAAGAATTCAATTAAAAAATTAATTCTTAAATGTTTGATAAATAATAATTATATTTTTATTAAAATATTAATTAATAATTTATAAAAATATATAATCTTAATTTAAAATATATCAAATCTATTAAAATTTTGAAAATGCATATCATATGAAAATTCATAAACTTTAATTAATAAAATAATTATTCCATTAATAATATTTTATTTTTATACAATTTTGAAGTTAAAATTTATTTTTTATATTAAATGTAGATTAATGGATTTGATAGATTCAATTTATATTATATTTTCAAATACTTTGTAAACAATACCTTTATTTTTGTAAATAATAAATACATTGTTATTTAATGCAAATTGAAGTATTAATTAATAGTTTATAACAATTTAAGATACATATACCATATGCAAATTTATAAAATTTAAGTATTAAAATAATTATTCTATTATGAATATTTTATTTGTATAAATTTTTGAAATTAAAATTCATTTTTAATATATATGTAGATTTTATAAATTATTTATTCCACTGATTTATAAAATACTAATTTTGAAAATTGTTCTATCTAATTTATAAATAAAGTTTTTGAAAATAAATGTATGTTGTTTTTGTTTGCATGTAAACATTAAGTTTAATAAAAGTTATTTTATTACACTTATTAACATTAAATAAAAAATGACTTTGTGGTTAATGTACAAGCACGCCTTGGCATTGGCCAACTTGGGTTTGAGTCACACTCCTCCTGTTTGTATCCTTTATCGATGCAATCTGATGTTGAGCTCGTGTTGATATTTTAATACTTGCATTTAAGTATTTAACCTTGAATGTGGTCTTCACAACGTTAACAGGGAGTCCGTTAACCATTAACGTCCATCCACTTAGAGTCTATTCATTTATTCTTAACTATTATCTCTTAATATAAACTTTTAACTATTTATACTATTTTAAAAAGCACAAATGGCTTTAAGAATATTTCTAGAATTTTCTAAGGACAAAATTTACCCCTCTATATTTAAATTTATTGATAAAAATTAGGGGAAATAGGGTAATTAGTTATTGATATTAAATGAGTTGAAAAGAGGTAATTTAAAGATATTCAATTCTCTCTCATTAAATCCAATATTTAAGTTATTAACTTTCATTCGTGTTCATTGAATCATATATTTAAGCTATGTTTGTTTCTTCTCATCATTAAGTTCTATTAAATAAATCCATACTTAATAAATTAATAATTCTAATAACATAAAAGCTTATACTTTTAAAATCTACCTAGCAAAAATAGTGTTTTCATCTATGTGGTGGTAAGAAATTAAATCATTTTAGATCAAATGGGTTAACCCATGTTACCACGACTAAATAATAAAAATAAAAAATCTACACTACTTTAAAAAGCACAAATGGCCTCAATAATATTTCTGAAATTTCTTAAGGACAAAATTTACCCCTCTATATTTAAATTTATTTATAAAAAAATAGGGCAAATAGGGTAATTGGTTCTTGATATTAAATGAGTTGAAAAGAGGTAATTTAAAGATATTCAATTCATTCAATTCTCTCATTAAATCCAACATTTAAGTTATTAACTTGCATTCATGTTCATTGAATCATATATTTAAGTCATTTTTGTTTCTTCTCATCATTAAGTTCTATTAATTAAATCCATACTTAATAAATTAATAATTACAATAACATAAAAGCTTATACTTTTAAAATCTACCTAGCAAAAATAGTGTTTTCATCTAGGTGGTGGTAAGAAATTACATCATTTTGGGTCAAATGGGTTAATCCATGTTGCCACAACTAAATAATAAAAATAAAAAATAGATAAAATAAAAATAGAAATTAAAAAAATTTGGGAACATTTTTAACATACATATTAAACAATAATACGCATGATAAAAAAGAAATGTTTTTATTAATGATGGAAATGGAATATAAAATTTAAAACCAATTGGAAATAAAAGTAGTTTCCTATTCTCTCTCATTAAATCCTATATTTAAGATATATTTTTCTCATCATTAAATTATTGTAAATAAATACATAATATTAATTTTAATAGTATAAAAATAAATATTTTGAAAAGTAATTTGAAAACAAAACCATTTTCTTCCCTTCTAGTGGTGGGCAAGCAATTCGACCATTTGGGGTCAAATGGATTAATAAATAATTTCATAATTAAATGATAAAAAATTAAAATAAATAACTATGAAATGTAAGAAGTATTTTTATTAATGATAAAAATAGAATGCCAAATTCAAAAATTATCTATAAATTAAATGATGTCATAGTCAAATAATAAAATTTTTAATAATAGAAAATACAAAGAATCACAAAAATAAAATAAAAAAAGATAGAGAAAATTTTGGGCACATATTTAATGTTACATATTTATAAAAAATAAAATATTAGGTACATCTCTAATATTGTGCATTCATTATATTAAACAAAAATAAGCTTTATACATAAGAAATAATTTTATCAATGATGAAAATGTAATACAAAACTTAATGTCAACGTAGAAATCAAACAATTTTTATTTTTAGATGATGGTTAGTGGTTTGAGTCAAATGATACCATACACAAACAAAATTTTAAGTGTAAAAAGTAAAAAATATTTTATATAATATAAATGAAATATATAATTTAAAGGGAAAGTTATAGTCAAAGTCGGTTGTACATTTAAAATTAGGTTGCAGGTTGGTCCAAAAACCAACGAAACTCTGACAACTAGCTCTACATTTCAAATTATAAAAACCCTGCCATGTCATCGGAGGCTTATGTGGTTATTGCTAACATGAGACTTTTAATCCATGTTGGACACAACAAAAAACCTATACTATAAATAGGATTTTAGTTTCTTTCCCACTCCCTTTGTCTCTTAATCTCCCTCCCTTCCCTTTCATTCTCACAGTTATCTCTCGATCTCCTGCTCCCTCTGTCTCTCTCACTCTCTCAGCTTTAGTCTGGAGCCAAATCAAAACCTCTCTCTCTCTCTCTCTCTCTCTATTGTTCTCCCTCAATCTTTCTCATTCTTCTCCCTCACCCTCCCTCTTGGTTAATATCTCCTTCTCCCTCAATTTCTATCATTCACCAATTGGTGTAATTTTCAAAGCCAAGAATTTCTTGTCAATTTTTATCAAATTGGTATAATAATTTTTTAACCATACCAAGTTGTTCTCATGTTCTTTTATATGATCTGATTAATACCATATAAGTGTGTAAGAAAATAAAACAAATGAGAGAGGGAGTGGGAGAGAAACTGAAGGAGAATGATAGAAATTGATGATGAGTGATTTGACCCGACTTAATAAGTAAAGGACACGTGGATGCGGGCTGACAACCAGACAACAAATCAACATGTGGTGCCACGTCAGCAGATTGGGGGACCTCGGGTGCTCAGTTACTTCGGAGCCAGAGCACCTCGGTACCCACGTACGCCGAGGTGCCACAACTGAACCTAGAAGCTAACCAGTTGTCTCCGAACTTCTCGGGATCACGCCATGTAACTATAGGCCTTATCCTTACCCCGCCAAATTGGAGGGAAACGGTAAGCCTTATTAACTGATACGTTACCTTCCTTCCAAAGCAGAACGGATCCTTACATCGCAGGCCGAGGATTCCAGGAGCATTTCACGAGACCCATGACAGCCCAGCTATATAAGGGCATCAACCCCCAAGACTTAGGTACGCGTGATTACTTGCTCATTAGCCTACTTGCATTCAAGTTTTTAGCTCACAACCAGAGTACAATATTGACTTAAGCATCAGAGTGATCTCGCCGGGTTAGCCACCCCGGGTTCTCTGATACTTTATCTTGCAGTTTGGTTCAGCTTGCTATGCGACTAGTGTCTAGGTGATCTCCAGCTAGGAGATTCCAGATCGTGCACCATTAGAAATTAAGGGAGAAGGAGATATCAACCAAGAAAGAGGATGAGAGAGATTGGGGGAGAACGATAGGTAGAGAGAGAATTAGAGAAATTGATATAGAGAATGTAAATAGAGAAACCAAAAACCATTTTTATTTATTTTTAAACCACATAGTCGTTGAGCAGATAAAGATGACTGTGAGTGAAATGGTGTGAGCGGCGGCAACTACTTCTCTTTCTTCTTCTTCTGCTACCTCCCCTTTTGAACCCAAATCTGCTACCTTCCCCGTTCGAACCCAGAAGCAGAGCAACGGCGACAACTTCTCTTTCTTCTTCTTCTACTACCTTCCCCTTCCTCCCTCTCTCCTCTCTTCTTCGTCACAGTGCTTTTCCCATTATTTTCCCATATCTAAAACCAAACAATGGAAGTGTACATTTTTACACTTTCCCATCCCATCCCATCTTTTCCCTCCCCACAATCCAAACAGAGCCTAAGGTTACATTATCAAAAATCAAAATTTAAAGGAAAAATTCCATATTGGTACCCTGTACTTTAGGGCTTGTCACAAGTTAGTACACAAGGCTGCATTTGAAAGCGGTATAAATCAAGATCGATGTAAATATTTATGCCGGTTCAGTTTTGTCAGCATTTGGAAGGAGTGTACATCAAGATCAATGTAAAACTCCACTCATATTCAATTTTGTCGGCGTTTGTATGGAGTGGAGTTTTACGTCGATGTAAAACTTCATCTAAAGAGTTTTACATTGATAATCGATGTAAAACACTATGCTTTTCTCATCACACTTTTTGAAACTCAAATGGTCACTTTTTACGTTTCGATGTAAAACGTCATCAATGTACTTTTACACCAATGATGTTTTACATCGGTTCCAAACTTACGCCAAACTTCAAAACATGCCACTATAATACCTCAACTCCCAAAATCTACTAATTTAGTATCTAGCATCAATTATCTGATATCAAATATGATTTATAACATTTCAAAATTACCCTTTTGAAGAATACAATAACCAATAATAGTCCCAAATCAATAGCTTTGAGCAAGGTTAATTGCCCCTTCACTATAATCAACTCCAATCATATCAAAGAACCCTTGCTTTGCAAGCAAGCTCATGAAGAAAAAAAGGTGGCAGACAACTAACAGAAAACAGAGCAACAGACCGGACCACAAAGCTTTGAAAACAAGAAAATAGGGCAAGAGACAATGCAAGCAACAAATGAAAGTGTAAATGGAAGGGATAGAAACCACTTAACAATGGACGGTACAGGATACATATCTACCCTCTATGAGGTGTGAGCGTGGACCCTCTAACTAAACATGAAGGTTGTGTTTGGTTTGAAGGAAAAAGTAGGGAAAGGAAGGGAAATGTAGGGAAACCTTTACAAACTTTGTATAGGTTTCCCTATGTTTCCCTTCTTTTCCCTACCTTTTCCTTCAAACCAAACATAGCCGAAAGTTCACGCTTCCTAGAAGTTGTTTTGGGATCAAGCAATTCCGATGCCTCCAGAGCTTTTCAATTCTACTCAGACCTGGGCCTCTCCCCTCCACTCTCTCTCCATTCGAACCAAAACACTAGGGGTTTGTGTGCATAGTTGTTTTTTACCTGTTTGAAAACCATCTAATCTAAATCACCTTCAAAAGATTTTCAATCCAAGTTTTTTATTTATGCTGAATTATTGTAAATTTTGACATAGATGTAGTTGTTGTGTAATTTTTTAGCGGTAGGAAATCATCAAATTTCGGTCCTCTAATTGGCCATAATGATGAAATCATGTTAAAAGAGTCGGTAGACAGTTCTTATATGCATGTCAAGAAGGCATTTCTGACATTTCAGGTTTTGGTTCAGTTTTCTTTTGACTATTTCAATTTAGGTTGTGTTTGGAAATGATGCAAATAGAGTGTGAATGCAAATATATAGTGTAAAACGGTTCATGCAAATACAAACTTGGGCTAGTTTTGCATTGACAAATTTACCTTCTTACCAAACAGGCTTTTAGATGCAATGGATGCAAACATGAATCCCAATATAGTATATAATATGCCTTTTTTTAATCAAAAGTCCACTTGAATGCAAATTTACTTATTTTTTATTGATGCACTTCTACATCTCATTATTGATGCAAACACACATTAGAAAATGTGTTTTCTATCATTTGTCAATGCAGAAATGCATTGTTACCAAACACAGGCAAAATTGAACCAAAGTGTAAATCTACCCTGAACTGGGATTTATACTCCATTTACATCATTTCCATTTTCCAAACACAACCTTAGAGTTGATCCTCCTATTGAAATTATCTGGTTCTATTCTGCGGTTAGCTTTCATGGTGGTAATCTAAACTGACTAGACCCTCTAAGTTGATAATTGTTTTGCAAGTAGGATTTCACATAAACTTCAAGAGGGTATTGTAAAGAAAATTAGATGACGTCGAAAGGGCGTTTATGTCATCTTACATGCCACTTAACGTCCATTAATGATTTTGGACTAAAATGATAGTTTTCAAAGTCCATGTACTATAGTGGCATGTTTTGAAGTTCTTGTACTAATTTGCAACAACCCCTAAAGTACACGGTACTAATATGGAATTTTCCCAATTTTAAATTATTATGTACATAAAAAAATTGTATATGTTAGCACAATCAAGTCTATCAGGTAAGACTCAATTATCCTGATTATTAATCGAGGCAATTCTAGGTCTATGGTTTGTTTGGAACTAGTACAAGTTGTCCTAAATCACAACTGACCCATTGATAGCCTTAGAGTTGGAGATCTCCTTCCCTCAAGTCCAAACAAAAAACCACTCCCACATGATCAATATCCACAAGTCTCATACGGTGTTTTGTTGGGAAGAGATATATCTAGACTCTCAATAGGGTGGTTAATACAAGTAAATTTACTAAAGTGCCCATTTGTAATTCCATGGGTTGATATCAACAAATATCGAAATTATGAAATAACAATTGTTAAGGCACAAATCATTCTCAAGGTATTCTCAAGATGAACTTTGTTGAGCGCTTATTAATGAATTGAGTTTGAGAAATGTTAAATGGATTTCATGATGACAAAGTAGTCTTTCTTTTGTTAATTTCCTTATTCCTATGTGTTTTGGCTTTTGTAGGTTTTACCTTCTCTAGGTTTTCAAGTTTGAAAGAGAAAAAGAACAAGAGAGCACTAAGGGGGTGTATTTGAATGAATGCCCCCACCCTTAAGGCTCAGTTTGGAAAGAGTACAAATGCAAATATGTACAGCGTAAATACATACAAAATATAAGATTTTGCATTCTACATATTTGCATTTGTACTCCTTCCAAACTCAGCTTAAGGCTGCATTTGGAAACAATGCAAATAAATGTGAACGTAAATATGTAGAGTGTAAAACGGTTCATATAAATTGCAAAGTTGGGTTAGTTTTGCACTTACATCTTATTATCAATGTAAATATGCATTGGTCTATCATTTGTCAATGCATAAATGTAATGTTTCCAAACACAGGCAAAAGTGAATCAGAGTGCAAATTTACCCTGAACCGGGATTTACACTCCATTGGTCTATTGCGATGGGAAAAACATATACAGTTACATAAATGCCCTTATTAGGAGGGCCTGCTAAGGGAACAAGAAATTAAATAAGAGATGCATTCTATGCATACAAGCTACTTAGGACTATCTACACTCCCTCTCGAACTAATGTGGATACTGCATTAGTTTGCTTACAAGGAACTCATGGCGTAAACAAGTTATGGCTTTGGTGAAGATGCCAACAAGTTGCAACATTGATGAAACATTCAGAAGAGTAATTGTCCCTACAATGAACTAGTCAAGAATGAAATAACAATCAACCTTAATGTCTTTGATGCGCTTATAGAATATGGGATTGAAAGCAATTCGGTTGGCATTCACGTTACCTGCATATAATGGTGTGGGAGCAAATATAAGCACTTGTAGTTCTAAAGAAGACCCCTCAATCAAATAATCTCATTGCAAGTAACAAAGATTTTGTGATACTTTACTTCTATTGATGATTTAGGCCATGTTTGGGAGTGTTTATGTTAAAAATAAGTGCTTATTTGCATTTGACACCCAATTTATTTGCATTTGACACCCAACTTATGTTAAAGAAGACCCCTCAATCGAATAAGCACTTATTTGCATTTGACACCCAACTTTTTCAACTGCTTATTTTAAAAAACAAACATTTATTTTATATTAGGTGTTTGGTGGTCTTTTTTCTCCAATAAGCACTTAAATAAGCATTTGTGACTCTTTTGTCCTTAATTTTCTTCCAAATTTTCAAAATATCCAATCCAAAGTGAATGAATAAAAGTACTTTGATAGAAGTGCTTTACAAAAGTGTTTTCATAAAAGTACTTCTATAAAAGCACTTTTATAAAAGTACTTTCGTAAAAGTACTTTTATAAAAAATGCTTTCATGTAGTAAAAATACTTTCGTAAAAATATTTTACTTTCATAAAAGTAATTTTATAAAAGTGCCTTTGTAAAATTATTTTTGTAAAAGGGTTGTAACTGGTATTCTAAAATTCACTGGGGAATTATGGGAGAAAAAATTGAATAAGTGCTTATTATATGAGCACTTAAAAAAAAAAAAGTTGAAAATTTGAGCTTAAAAAATAAACACTTATTTCTCAAACACTAAAAAATGCTTAATAGTATGATCCCCACCAAAATAAGCACTCCCAAAGATGGGCTTTTAGGCACAATAGTCTACTTCTTGCATGTCTAGGAGATTAGAGAATCATCAAGAAACGGGCACTATCTTGTTGTAGTAGAATGATGGGTATCAAGACACGCTGCCTAATTATAATTAGCATTTAAATATACCTGAAATTGAAGTGAAGCATAACAGGAAAAGAATAAACCATGGCCTATGATACCATAAAGATATCATGGTGTAGACTACATTTAATATTTTACATGTATGTAATTCCATAGGAGTGTCATCTCGTTTGGTATTTGTGAGATAACTTAACTAAATCAAGTTTGTTATGTATTTCCTCGGAAATATCATTCCCATGTACTCATTTAAAGCCATTTTGTATCTTTATATAGTTTCTTTGATTAATAAAGCAAAATTTTTGTTGGTGGCATTCTTGATATTCTTTATTATCTAGTCAGAAGGCTACATCGTAGAATATTCAAGTGGTGAATGAGACTCGTAAAGGGAGATTTGGATGATTTGGTTTATTGTAAACCTAGCATATCCCAATTCCCAACTAAGGGTGGACTTAAGCATTTCACTTTATGGTTGCCACATGGTCATTTAATAATGACCCAAATCTAAGAGATCTAGGTTCGCAAACACAAATCGGAGAGGTTTCCCCCATTCTGAGTTCACATACACAAACCGAAGGGGTTTCCGCCATGGTAGAACCCAGATCAATGCAGACGGATCAGAGAGTTTTTCGTCATGGTACAACTTAGATATGGGTTCGCAAACACAAATCAAAGAGGTTTCTGCCATGGAAAAACCCAGGTTCACACAAACACAAATCTGGATTCGTAGACACAAATCAAAGAGATCACACCAGATCTAGTTTAAATCTATATTTGTGTTCATTGTGACAGATCTGGGTTTGCAAAAGAAATCCATCGCATGTAATATATTTTCTCAAAAAAAAAATCTTATATTTCTTCTATATTTTTTGAAATTTTCTATTAATTCAAAAAATGATGGAAACTACTTTTAATAAAATATCCTACGTTTTTACGTTTTATTTTCTTGTATTTAAAAAAAAACTATCGGTTTTTGTTATCTTCCTACATTTTTTACGTTTGGCTTTCTAGTACTTTTGTTATTTATTTTCATTTTTTGCTTTATTATAATTTTTGTTTTTTCCTACATTTTTTATATTTTTCTATTTTTTTTGCATTTCCAAAAATTTTGTATTTTCTTTGAATTTTATAGTTTTTTCTAAGTGTTCATAATTTCTATTTTTTGAAGTTTATACATTTTCCTATATTTACTTATTTATTTACATTTTTTTGTGTTTTTTCTATAATTTTTTTTTTATAATTTCGTTGTTTTTTTATATTTTATATTTTCTAAATGTATGCATTTTTGTATTTTTTGAATTCTTCTGCAATTTTTGTGTTTTTTTTTTTACAATTTTCTGTTTTTATGTGAAATGATAACTTTCATTTAAAATTTTTATTTTTTATAATTTTTTCTATATTTTGCATGAGATATATTTATTATTTTGAATATTTTCTGCATTTTTTGTTTTCATTTGAAAAATACTTTTTGCACTTTTTTTATCATTTTTATGTTTACTTAATTGATATTTCTATGTTTAATGCATTTGTAATAGAAAAAAAAAAGATGTCAGAGTTTGGGTCAGGGTGGGTGAAGGTTAGAGTTTGGGTCAGGGTGGGTTGTGACCCACTAACATCAATAAATATGGGTGGCAAATGTTTTTTTTTTTTTTTTTTTGGGCGGGGGGGAGGGGGTAGGAAAAAAGGAGTACTTCATTTCAAACAAAGAAAACCATAGTTTGGAAACAAACATAGAACAACAACAGACAAACAAAACAGAGCAATAAAACAAAAACAAAAAAACAGTAGCAAATTATGCAGGCTCAAATCCTGTTGAGTGAGACACTCCGGGCAATCAAACAAAAATAAATCTCGACCTTGCACACCTCTCTGTGCTAGGGTATGGGCTAACCCATTACCATTCTTGCTAGCAGAGGAAAAAGAAACATTCAAAAAACCCATTGCACTATCAATGCCTTTTAGGAGAGAAGAGACCTCTGCTGGTCTGGGGAGATCCTTTTTACTGACAGATGAGAGAAGTTCTTTACAATCAGATTCCACCACACTGTTGGAAAAACTTGAGAGTCTAACTAGATCCAAGCTTTGTCTCATAGCTATGGCCTCTGCTTGGAGAGTTGATGCTACAAGAATAGGACCAAAACATGCTGCCAAAACAACACCATTCGAATCTCTAATCACTGCTCCAAAACTCCCCTTATTGTTGTGCTTGAACCCTCCATGAACTTTTTTTTTATAAACAAACCCTCCATGAACATTAACTTTCACTTGTCCTGTCGGAGGAGGTTGCCAAAAAAGAACTGGTGCTTCTGTAGTTTCAGATACATTTGTACCTCCTGAGTAATTCTTTGAAGTCCATATCATGAGCTGCAATTGCCTGTGTACATCCATCAAAACCAAATTTGGAGAGTTCTGAGTGTTGTAAAAAAGAGAAGAGTTTCTTACTTTCCATAAGAACCACAATATATAGGCAATATTTTGAAGAAGAAAGAGAGCATCCTCCTTCACTTGAGCACGAGATTGAAGCCAGCTTTGGAGCCAATTTTTAAAAGTTATATCAAAAGGGTAGGTGTCCATCTGAGCATTGAAAACACTACCTAACCAAGTTCTCTTAGATAGTTCACACTGACAAAGGGCATGGAAGACAGTTTCTACTTTTGCACCACAGATTTCACATGTATCATTATTTACTACCTGTCTCTTTGCTAGGAAGGTTCTAACAGGAATTGCATCTCTGCTACATTTCCATAGGAAAGTTTTGACTTTGGGTTCCACAGGGATTTTCCATATGGATTTCCAAAGGGTACAGTTGGGGGGCTGACCAATCTTAGCATTATCTGATTCAGTAAGATGTTTTGCTACATAGTAGGTTGACCTAACTGTAAATCTTCCTTTCGAGTCTGGAGTCCAGGCTAGCACATCCTCCCACTCCCCTCTTGCCAGATTCAAATTTAGAATTTTGCTTGCATAGAAATCCCCTACCAACTCCTTTACTACATATTCTTTCCATGCTCTACTATTATTGTTAATCAGTTCACTTACCAAGGTAAGAGAGCCTGGCCCCATTAGCTTGAAGCCATCTACTTGTGGAAGCCAACTGTCACCCCAAATTGAGAGGTTATTGCCTTTGTTTACTAGCCACACAACTCATTTTTGGATAATCTTCCTTCTAGCTAGGATACTTTTCCAACCCCAGGAGCCAGAGGAGGGGAAACCATCCCTTAGGAAATTTTTATTTTTGATGTATTTCCCTTTTATTATTTGGGCCCACAAGCTATTTTCAGCTGAAGCGATTCTCCATACAAGCTTTGCTAGGAGAGCAAGGTTAAAACATCAAGGATCCCTAAAGCCTAACCCCCCCATCAAGTTTGTTTCTTGTAATTGTGTCCCAATCCACCCAATGAATTTTATTTCTATTACTTTCATTCTTGCCCCACCAGAAGGTTCTTTGGAGTTTATTTAACTCTCCATAATTTTTTTTTGGGATTAGAAAGCATGATGTAGTGTAAGTTGAGATAGCTGTTACCACGAATTTCAACAAAATCTCCTTCTCTGCTTGGCTTAGGTACTTCTCATTCCAAGCATTCATTTTGCTCTAAGCTATCTCTACCAATTGAGAAAAAAATATTTGCTTTGGTTCTGCTAAAAGAGGTAGATAGTCCAAGATATTTGGATGGGCTCCTTACCAGCTTGACTTTGAGGCTCTTAGTGATGATTCTCTTGAATTTGGGGTGGGTTTTGGAGTTAAAAAAGATTTCAAACTTAGTAAAATTCACATGTTGACCAGAGTCCTTTTCATATCTTTGAATGATTTCCACCACATGGGCTCCTTCCTGAAGGGAGGCTATTGTGAATATATAGCTGTCATCTGCAAAATATAGGTGAGAAATGATGGGGCAGTGAGCATTTAATCTTATACCTGAGATTAAAGAGTTTTGGATCAGCCCATTTAAGTTTGTCGAAAAAACTTCAGAACACATGAGGAAGAGATAAGGAGATAAATGATCCCCTTGCTTGATCCCTCTTTTTGGGAATATTTTTCCTATAGAAGTACCATTGACTAGTATCTGGTAAGATACTATGGATACACACTCCATCACCCATCAAACCTACCTTGGACCAAAACCCAATTTTAGGAGAACCCTCTGAATAAAACCCCACTCCGACCTGTCATAAGCCTTGCTCATGTCAAGTTTAAGAGCCATCGTGCCTTTGGAACTTTTAGATGTTTTCATGTGATGGATTAGTTCATGGGCTATGAGGATGTTGTCATTTATCACCCTTCCTGGGATGAAAGCACACTGATCTGGGCTGATGATTGAGTCAAGATAGGGCTTCAACCTAGTTACCAACGCTTTTGCAATGATCTTATAGGTTGTATTACAGAGGCTAATAGTCTAAGATGGGCTACACACTCTAGGTTCTTTACCTTAGGGACTAGGGTAATGTAGGTAGAGTTCAATTCTCTTAATAGATGCCCGGATTGGAAAAAAACCTTTTACCGCATTGATTACATCTTCCTTAACTATTCTCCAATATTTTTGGTAGAAGAAATTAGGAAGACCATTTGGCCCCGGAGCTTTCCTGGGCTCCATTTGAAATAAAGCGGCTTCTATCTCTTCCTCATTTACATCTCTTTCTAGACTAGACCTCATTTCTTCTGTAATAGAATTGGTACAGGCTTCCACAATTCTACCCAAGTGTCTGGGGTTTGTAGATTTATAAATGTCTCCGAAATGGTCCATTAGGACTGTCTAAATTCTGTCATCCCCCTCTACCCAATTTCCTTCACCATCTTTATTTTATTTTATTGGATTGATACTCAACCCACACCCAAGATAACCCACCCCACCCATTTGCCACCCCTATGTTTGATCATGCAAAAGAGAAGTTCCTGCTATTTTCTCATTGACCAATCATTGCAGATCTTAGTAGTGTAGGCACTCATGATTCAAAAGTAAGCCCATGCTTAGATATGAACTAAAAATTAACACAAAAACGATATTTATTTGTTATTGGTTGTGTAAAATAATAGAAAAATATTAACACAAAAACAATATATAAAATTAATAATAGAAAATTTACAAAAACTAAAACAAAAAAATAGGAGAAATAAAATCAAATATTATTGATGAAAAGACAAAATTAAGTTAATCAAAAACAAGAAAATAAAAGTTATATTCTTAATCTCCATTTACAAAAATGAAGAAACGGATGAATCGTCAACACACCCTGATTTCGTATTTCCAGGATTACCCTCTTTAAATGGTTAAAATTGTTAAGACATCTTAGTTTTATATTTCCAGGTTTGCCCTTTTTTGAATCAACTGGCCTTTGTATTGGAAAGTGTGTACAATTATATTTCCAGGTTCAAGTCCAATTATATTTTGACATGTTACCGAGTGCTGAGTTGGAGTAACCTGCAACCTGCTGAAATGAAAATTCTCTACAAATTTTCTTTGTTAAAGAAATAAACACAAAGGTAAAGCTTTCAACCTGGAGTTCGAAAACCTTTTGGCTTCTGTCTCAACCCTTTCCTCAAATCTGAACTCTCTTTGTAGAAATCGTCACCAAGAATTTGTTAGGATGGACAAATGACCCAGTGGTCGTGGTTTTATGAGGAAAATACAGTAAAAACCTCCCTTGAAAATGACGTTTAAACATTGAAGTGCTAACAAATGATTTACAATTATTACAAAAATATTGATAATTCAGTAATAATTACTGATAATTAGTTTGTTTATTCAATAATTTGACAATTTCATAATGATGGTAATTTCAGTAGTTGTTATTATCAATTTATTAGTCATTATTAAAAATAATTATCTATAATTTTGACTTCTAATAACCTCAATAGTATTGAAATTATCAAATTATTAAATAACAAAATTACTGTAATTACTCAAATTTCCACTATTATCAAATTTCTGAAATAAAAAATCATCAAATAAAAAAAATCTATAAAAATTATTGAATAACAAAAGTGATTTTAAAAATCATTGTTATTATTATTATTATTATTGAATTATCAATAATTTCCAATAAAGTTGAAATTATCAATAATTTCTATGGGATAACTATAATTGTTATTATTATGTAACTATCATTTTTGAAAATATTGTAATTACTATTATTATTTAATAATTCTCATTATTATTATGTAATTACAAAATTATTGAATAAAAAATAGTTATCAATAATTGTTTTGAATAACAAAATTTAAATCATTTTTCGTAATTTCTAATAAGAAAATTTTTGAAAATTATTTTAAATAATGGTAATTATTGGAATTGGCATAATTATAAATTATCAAATTATTGGATAACAAAATAATGTTTTTCTTATGGCATTTTTTAGGGTGTTAGTAAGGATTTTCAATTCCTTAACAATTTCTCTGAAGTTTTGTACTATTTTAGGAGGATAGGAGGATGGTGTTTTGTTCAGAACATGAGTTGGATATCATGACTGAGGATTATGATATGTTGGTTCAATGATAGATTTCAAGTTGTCGATGAGGCCTGGCAAAACAAAAAGATGCACTAGCAATTCTTCAATTTCATACCAATTTAGTTTAAAGGTCCTAAGAATAAGTGCTTAGTTGATGATTTGGGTCACAATGGAACTACTGAAATCAGTCAAATTGATCGTTCAAGAATGAAAAAATGAGAAAAAAAGGAAAAGAGGGGATACCTTTCCTGGTTAATTGGTTGAGTTGCAGTTCTACCATTGGTTGAAAAAGACAATGGAGAAGAAAGTGTCGAAGAGCCTAACCCTATGTTTTTGGACGATTGAAAGGCATAAGTGGCATTTTGAAATCTAACTAGGGACAATTTTGTAATCAAAATTTTGAATAAGTGTTTATTGTATAAGCACTTTAAAAATTTGAAATTTTAGGCTACTTCAATAAGCATTTGTTTCAAGCTTATTTCCCAAATTTTAATAAGTGCTTAATGGTATGGTCCTGGCCCAAAATAAGTTCTTATTCAAATAAGCACTTATTATTAAGCACTCCCAAACTTGGCCTTAGTAGTTAATGAGCTTTAAAATTGACTGCATTGGGTATTTTTTGCTATGAACATTCATTGGATTTTTTTATATCTTCAATCATGTTTTTTTCATCTAATCATGTAAACCATGTCGAATTATGATTAGTTTATCAAATTGAGTAAATTTTCACATCTTCAATCATAATTGTTTGGTTTAGTTTAGCTTGGTCCCCATCCTGATGATTAGCTTATAATCTTAATTGTTTGATTATAAGCTAGAGTTGGTTTATAAATTGATGAAGATATGAGTTGTTGTTATTGTTGTTAAAAGGTAAATTTATTAGAAAAGAAAACAAAGTATACAAAACATGTATGAAAAGCATAAAGCAGAGACAAAGCAGATCCCACAAGCCATTCCAACAAAACAAACTTTGAACAGGCATGAGATCGCAAGAACAAGACCTAACAAAGGCAGCACCCAAACACAAAGACCTTGGATATCCTACTACAGAGGCCCAAAGCACCCCCTAAACCATGAAAAAAAAAACTAGTGGACCTAATTACTTCTGCCTCTACCTCTTCTACCTCTCCCTCTAGTGCTACAAGTCCCACATGAAGGAGGACAACAACTGACAGGTCATAATAGTTCATCAGCATCTTGGACAAAGTAGATCCCATAATCCATTATTATTTGTGTATTATTTTTCATACTTGAAATTTGAAAATTAGTTTATAATAATTCAAATATATTCTTTTAGCAATAATATGATAAACATACACGTGCAACACACGTGCACCCCACTAGTTATCAAAAAAGAAAAGAAAAATAATAACACAAAATTTATTAAAAACTAACAATAGAAAATAATTAGATATCGGTTTCCCATGCATTGCACGGGCCCCACTATATATACATGTCAAATTTTAGAGTGGGCTTATTGACCAACTTGAGCCCAAGCCCAACCTGAATACATCATATTTCAATCATGGTTTTCAAAATTGGAACGGAACAGATGGTCGGACCGGAAAAACCAAAAATCGGTCAGGTTACCGGTTTTGTTTTTCCCCAAAAGTGGATTTTCTCCAAAAACTGTTCATTTTGGTCACCAAACCGCTGACCTGGGCGGTTAACCGTTCGAACTGTTCAAACTGTTTTGACCATTTTTTTTATTATTTTTTTAGTTTTTTGTTAGAGCAGGCCAACCGCTTAACCCAGGAACTGGACCCCTAACTGGTTTGTTCTCCGGGTCGGTTTTGAAAACCTTGATTTCAATCATTCAATGTGGGGAAGGCATGTGTTGGGAAGATGAGGGCAAAAGAAAAATGGTGACATCGTCTCCTCCCAAATTTCTTCAACTTAACGGAGTCCATGTGATTAACGGGCACTTGGACTCAAAGAATAAAATACAACACTTTTAATTTCACCTCTCCCTCAAGTTGTTCCCCTCCCCATTTCTCTCCCCTGCCACTTTTCTTGAGTGTCTTTCTTTCCAACCACTGCAAATGTGAATTCTCAAATTAGAATGGTTTTTGTTGTTTGAACAACACAACCAAGATGATTTACTTAGGGTCCATTTGGTTCATAGTCAGAATTGGAATCAAAATCAAAACCCTCTGGAATCGGAATGGTCCATTCCCATAGTCTATTTGGTTCAGACAGGAATGGGAATGGGAATTAAAATCAGCAAGAATGAGATTTCATTCCCAAGGGAGGGACAGGGAATGGCCATTCCCTCAAATGGGGGAATGCCATTCCAGCAGGAATGGGAATGGGATCCCGATTCCGCCCAACCAAACAGTTGGAATAGGAATAGCCCACTCTGATTCCGATTCCAGACCCCAATTCCTGCAAACCAAATGGACCCTTAGTCATGAATTAAGGAAAGGGGCAAATGCCTCCTCGTCGAATTAGAACCATTTTTGCGGTCTTAACAATTTTTTTTTTCAAAAAAGAATTGAAGGGAAAAAGGAGGTATTGAAATTTACAAGATATATCATAGGCCTTGATCAAGATATACTATCACAAAACAATATGTGAGACCCAAACATATGAAAAATAGTGAATTTGTGAGGGACAAATAAAATCTGGCAGCCAAAACAAAAAAAGAGCTAATAAAATCCTTTTGTTCATTATATCTAGAAGCAAGAAGCTTGTGATTTCTCCCTTTTGTTTTTTTCTACAAGAAACTCTGAAGGTGACTGTTTTTTATTCTGATCGACAAGTTCGTTCACTTGATGAGGCAAGGTAGGTGGTCGGAGAGAAGAGAGCTAGAAGGGAAGGGGAGAGAAAACTCAAGATTCAAGAGCCAAGAGGGGAAATCAAGCTAGGGAGATGTGGAATTATGGGTGTTCTAAGACACCCGTTAACAGCCATGCATTAGGAATATCATACGTTTTCTCATGAGGAGACAAAGACCCCTCTGTTAATGTTCCACTAGTTAACCTCAAAACAGATTCTCATTCTAAATCCCCAAACTACCCTTATTTATTTGAACAATGAGAAGAATTCATCATCATACTGTTAAAATCCAATAACATTCTTAAACATTTCGTGTTTTTTTGGAGTGGGAAGGAACTTTGTAGTGCTCTGATAGAGAGTTGCTGATTAACTCTCTACAAGAGAGAAGTGATCATTCTTAGTAGTTGTGTTTGCTGGTTTTTCTGTGGATCGAACAGAGAGGAGTAGTCAATGGAGATCACCAAAGCAGGAAAGGAGGAGGAGCAACCAAGAGTATTAATCAAGAACTCTGAGAAGAGATTGGGTCTCTATGCAAAGGTAATATCAGATAAACCACTTAATGTATCAGGAGTCATAGAACAAATCAAGGACATGTGGTGGTGGGTTAAAGGAGAGCTGCAGATCGAAAGAGCTACTGAAAATCTACTTTGGATCTTTTTTACTAGAGAAATGGATAGGAAGCATGTGCTGAGAGATGAACCATGGGTAGTGAAAGAGTACCCTCTCATATTGAAGGAGTATGTTGATTATATCTTACCCTCATAAGTGAAATGAATACTATGGACGTGTGGGTGAGAATATTGAATTTTCCAATGGGGTACAGAACAAAAGAAACCGGAGCTCTACTGGTGCAAACAACAAGGGAAGTTTTGGAAATGAACTCTGAAGAAGATAGAAGAAAGAAAAAGAAGGAAGAATGGAATAGGGGCTTGAGAGTGAGAGTGAGAATAGACATTAGAAAACCATTAGTAGTTGGGGCAAAGGGAACCTTAGAGGATCGAAAGAAAGCTGGTTCTCCTTTTAGTATGAGAACCTGCCGATTTTCTATTACAAATGTGGAGTGCTTGGGCATCTGGAAAAAGCATGTGTGGAGGCTACAGATAATAGCAAACAAATAGAAAATCTAATTGCAAGAATGAAGGAACAAAGCTTGGACTCCTCCAAAGCTTTGATTGGATACGAGCCATGGTTGAGAGTTGGAGTTGGAGAAGAAGATGATAGATTCCTGAATCTTGAGAAGAAGAAGAAAGAATAGGGAAGAAAGAAATTAGAGTTTCAGACCCTGAGAGAAGAGTCTAGAAATGGGAGGAGAACTGAGATAAAACCAAGAAAAGAATCAGTCGAGACCAGTTTGGAAGGTATGGACGAATGAAGAAAAGAAGCCCTGGAGGATAGAGCAGAGAGAGTAGAATGTAAAGAACTTATCAGAACTCTGGTGAGAAGGAAGCTCTTCCCTGAAGAGCACGACAAAGAAGTTGGACTGACAATCATGGAGGAAACACCCCGGAGCTTCAATGTTGTCCTATCTTCAGCTAGTTTTTTTCTGGTGAAGAAGTCTAAATAGAGAGGAGGTGGCATGGATGAGAAGCAAAACCATCCCCAGTCGCACAAGCCTTACTTTTCCGGGTTACTTAGTCAGGAAAGACCAACTAGAGTTGAGTACTGAACCACACAAAATAGGAAAATCGTGCTTGACACTGCAAGTCATACCAGATATGGAAGGTGAGAGAGAGGATTTCGAATATAAGGGAGAAAAAAATTTTTCCATTTCCAGAAAGATAGCAGAGGATGAGCTAGAGACTTCCTCAGAATTTATTGTGCATACTGAAGAGGTTATAGGTGCAGACAGCCGCTCTGATCAAGGAGAAGAAAAGTGGAGTGATGAAGAGCTGGGTATGGACGGGCAACCTGACCTAAAGTACCTATTCCCAAACCCGGACTCAAACCTAGAGTCATCCCTAGACCCAAAACCGGAATCGAATATGGACTCAAACCTAGACACAAACCCGAACTCAAAGTTAGACTCAAACCTGGACCCAAACCCGCATCACCAGATAAGAGTTAATGAAAAGGAGGTTATGCTTCTCGCTGAAATCAATAGAGAAAAGAGGGGGAGAACTCTGAGTCAGGAAGAAGATGCACAAGAACAAGCCAAACGAAGGAAGAGAGGTCAAGAGGAAGAGGGACAAGGGCTAGATGGCATAGAAGGTGAGATTCTTAGTTTCTTTAAGTGTGATATCGAGCAACAAACACCAGCCACCACAAGTTGGATCTGGCCGACGAACTGCGAACAGGTATGTTGAACCCAAGATTTCAAATCTACTTCACTTCTTTACTACTCTAATGATCTATCAATAGATAGTAATAAGAAAACCAATGTTTTTCCTAGCATAGTAGACTTCATGTTAAATCCCAAGCTAGGTGATTGGATCCACCAAACAAAGAAAAAGGGGAGAAAAAAATCAAAAAAGAAAAAATCTGAAATACATAAATGGTGCCCAAACCTTAAATGCACATTAAGAAATAAATGTATATGTACATAAGTAAAATACAATCAAAGAATGAGCACATTGTGGAGAATAATTTTTAAAAATCACTTGAAAAGTCAAGAAAAGGGAAAAAGTTACAAACTCAGTAGAATTGGGGGCAAGGGAAATAGAGTTGGAGTTACTAAGGCTCTATTTTTTTCACTTTGTACAAGAAAGAAAATGCAGATCTAAGAGCAGAGAAAAAGAAAATTCAAAAATTCAAAAGACACTAAATTTACTTTGATTGTGTTGGCTTAGGTTTCTTGGAAAATGTAGGGCTTGCGGGAGTTGACCCAAAACAACTCCCTCTGTGGAAATGAAGGTTCTCTGCTAGAACTAGATGAAGGGGTCAAATTATGACCAAGAAAAGTTAATCAAATTGAAAAGCAACTAGATGAATGGATAAGAAGGGAAGAAATCATGTGGGCTCAAAAAGCTAGGGTTAACTGGCTTAAGTTTGGGGATAGAAATACAAGATTTTTTCATAATCAAACAATTAGGAGGAGAGCAAAAAATAGAATCTTGAAACTGAAAAATGAAACTAGAGAGTGGATAGAGGGGCAAGAAAATGTCCAAAATATCATGGAAAACCATTTCCAAAAAATGTATACATCATCTTGTCCTACAGATATGGAGATGGCTCTGCAATGCATCCAAACAATAATAAATGAAACATACAATGAAAACCTAGAAATGGATGTCTCAGATGAGGAGATCAAGGAAGCCTTGTTCCAAATGGCTCCCAGGAAAGCCCCATGACCAGATGGATTCCCCAACCTCTTTTTTTCAATCTTTTTGGGAGACTGTGAAGGAGAATGTAGTAAGAGATGTTCAAGGTTTCTTTAACTCGGGAGAAATGAGCAAAAACCTCAATTCAACATTCATAGCCCTAATTCCAAAAATAAAAAATCCAGAAGATGCTTCACAGTTCAAGCCAATCAGTCTGTGTAATACTGTTTACAAGATAATTGCAAAAGTTTTAGCAAATAGAATGAAGCCAATTTTAAATGATATCATCTTAGAAAACCAGAGTGCCTTAAATAGAAAAAAGATGGTTTCAAAAGTGATTAAAGTTAAAAAAGTAGAAAAGCCTTCTATTTATTTGGGATTTCATTCTCTTGTAAATAAAAAAAAGAACCAAATTTTTGAACATCTTTCGGAGAGAGTATCAAACAAAGCCAAAGGTTGGAGGGGATCTCTGCTATCTCAAGTAGGAGAAGAGGTCCTAATGAAGTCTATCCTGACTGCAATACCAACCTATTGTATGTCTTGTTTCCTTCTCCTAAAGAACATCTGTAATTCTTTGACAAAAAGCTAAAAATCTTTTTGGTGGGGAGTTAAGGATGAGAAGAAAAAGTAAGATGGGTAAATTGGAAACAGATTTGTAAAAACAAATCAAATGGCGGGGGGGGGGGGGTTAGGTTTTAGAGATCCCAGAGCTTTTAATCTTGCTTTGCTTTCCAAACTGACATGGAGGCTTTGTCCTTGTTTCCTTCTCCCAAAGAAATACATTCGTTAATGTATATCTTTCTCAATTTAGGAAAGACTTAACTGAAAAAATTAGCAGATATTGCCCTTGTTTTATGGGGCACTTGGAAAGATAGAAATCTCTTTTATTTTGAAAATGAAAATCCAAACCCTTTTGTAGTCATCTCTCTTAGTTGCAGGTCAACAGTGAAGAGATATCTCTGGCAACAAAGATCAAAAAGAGCTTCCAAGACTAACCAGAGCAAAAAGGATGTTTTTTGGCTTCATTATCAAAGATCATTTAGGGTGTTGATGGGGTGTGGGTTTTGGGCAAACAAAAGCTTTGTCACCTCTGAAATAAGAAGCTCAAACCCTCCTAAAGGCAGTTGTTTTTGCAGATAAAACGAATAAATCAGACCTTGTTTTTGAATTAGATTGTGAATATTTAGTTAGATTGCTAAATGATGTTGATGGTTGTGAAGATCCGGATGTCCTCTTTTGTTGTAAGGATATTCAAGAAATTACCACCAAAAGAATTTTCAGAGTTCAGTTCTGCCCGAGGAAAACAAACCAAGCAGCGCATACCACAGCCAGATATGATTTCTCTGGAGAATTTGAATCTAGTTTTGCAAGTCCTCTATGTCTTTCTATTGTAGTGAACTTGGATTTAGCATTTTGTGAGTCTGTAGTAGTTTTCTTTCCTTTTGTAGTAGGTTTGTTTTTTTTTTCTGTTGTGCCTGTCTCAGTTGTTTGCCCCAATCCCACCACATTCATGGACTGAGGAGTGGGGAGTCCTATTAAATTATCATGCGTGAGATTGTTACCAACAAAGAATTCATGGTTGATTGCTGTAGACCCAGACACCTTGGGATTGACTATGAGAGATACCCCCTTTATTACTCGAAGGGCTATTGTCCAGAAAAATGAACTTGGTAGTTGCCTTTGTGGGATGTTATGACTTGATGGCAGATATACTGTTTCAACTTTCAAGTGCGATTAGATCATGTTTGGTTCAATACTCTCCCTCTATCATTCTCGCCCAGATTGAGATTATAAGATGAGCAAAAGAACGAGTAGGGCGACAAAAACTTTGCTTTGAACCAAATAATGTTAATTGACTTCAAATCAAAAGCAGCAAACCCATAATCGTTATAATACATCATATCATAATGAGCAGCACAAAGCTTCGTTTGTCAATACAAAGAAATCTACACCATTATATGCAAAGCAAATTCTACTTTGATACATCATAGTCCCCTGCGCTGTAATATCAATAAAGCTCAGATGGCCAATGAGATGATGCAGATGAAGTCATGCGTGGATCAATTTCGTTTTCCTGCCCACGTGCTACCCATACAATATAACTATATGCATTTAGCGTTGGTTTTCCCTACGCCTCACATATCTGGTTCTATCATTGTATCTGGGTCTGTCTTGAGCTCTCTGGGGCACTGGCTCCACCCTTCTCTGTCTCTCCGGGGATCTTTGCACGATCTCTCCGTTCACAAACAGTTCAGCTGCAAATGAATAGAAAAACAAGGGTAACAAACTCAGGATGGTAGCATTGACATTTGACAGTAGAATATTGGGAAAACATTCAGACAAATTGAGACCGAGAAAGATGCTGAACCAAGCTCTTGTATCATTTCAGCCACAATTAATTTGTCTTATTTTTATATATTAGCTAAATGTCATGTTTCATCTCCACTGATCTGCAGCTCCAGTTGCAAATGAGAAGCCAAGAACAGTTAAAGAGAAGTTTTGACTCAAGTCCATTAGCATTCAAAGCTATTCATTGCCCTTGGAAAGGCTCTTTTTCTTTGCCAAGATGGACTATTGCAACATTAGCTGCATATAATTAATTATATTTGCACCCATAATAGTCATTTGAAAGCTACAAATCTATTTGAGTGTTTCATCTCCACTGATCTGCGACTCCATTGAGCATGAGAAGCCTAGAACAGTTAAGAGAGACACTTGATGCGAGTCCATTAGCATTCAAAGCGACTCATATCCCTGCATGGGCTCTCATGCTTTGCCAAGATGGACTGAACATGTTATGTAGCTTTTCCACATTTTCACTAATTCATGTTTATGAAACAAGAATCTTGTGGTTGCAAATGACCATCAGGTGTTTCATGGCCATGAACTATAACATTAGATGAGGGAAGAACTCAACAGAATACCAAGTGTCACACACCATAATCAATCTGCAGATGGACAGGGAAAAGATGCCCAACATTCATTGTTTTTCCTATGTAAATACTACTAACAAAAGCATGCGTGCCTCATGGATAGAAAAAAGAGGTAATGGCACCAATGCTTGCTCCCCAGGGCAATGGAATATGAGACCACCCATTGACAGAGCATTTCCCCAGAAGGAAAGAATACCTCCCCCATCACATAATGATAGAAACTTGACGATTGCAATTCAAAAGCAGGCATTCACATGCTAAAGGGAGCTTTACCAATGTGGATTGAGCATAATCATGTGCACTATGTGACTTAATTATGAACATATTCCACGCTGTAAGTTCCAATTCCATGCCCAGATTTTATTAAGCTAAAAGCAGTTAAACTTCATCTACCCACAGACACTCAACAGTGAACTATACATCTAATATTTTCCTATTCAAAATAATATTGACAGGCAAGGACGCTCAGCATCTAATCTTTTCCTATTTAAATGCTAATAACAAAAGAATGTATGTCTCATGGCCAGTCCCGAGAGGTAATAGCAGGACACTGCTCCCCAAGGCGATGGAATATGAGACCACCCATTGACGGAGTACCCCCCCATAAGGAAAGAACATCAACATCTTTGAGCTCTTTTTGTGACGTTTACAGTGGAATATACAAACATAATTGGTTTGCTCCATTATCAAGTAAGGGAGATCTTTTACCAAGAATATCTCCCCCGTCACATAATGGCAGAAATCGGACCACTAGAATTCAAAATCAAGCTTCACCCACTAAAGGCCTTACATTTTACAATAGTGGATTGAACACAATCATGTGCTCTATGTGCTTTTAATTATATATAAACATATTCCAAGCTACAAGTCAACATCCCATGTCAATATTGATAGCCCAGATTTGGGCTAGCTAAAAGCAGTTAAATTCACCTTATCCTACAGACAAAGAAAAGCAAACAATAGACTTACAATATCTGATTGCTCGTTTAATTTGCCCTAAATGAGATGTTTCATAGTTCAAAAACATGTGTTCCTTTGCTACTATAAAACACTAACGCTTGCTTGTTTCTCCACAAAACATTTCTATGTGCATCAATAATACCGCACTAATGTGTTCAATGTAGGTACATTGATTTAACAAAAATAAACCATGGAAAATCATTGATAGACACACTAATTTATTAATAATTTGTCACGTCATCCTATGATTTTTAATCTTACCTCCGTAATCCTTGTTCTCTGCATCGACGTAAGAATCAGGGAGCACAAAAAGTACGCCAGGAAGACCTAAGGAGGAGAACAGAAGTCAGCAATGTTGCAGTCCTATAATACGATTGGGCCTGTTAAGCTTTTAATCACAAACCTTCAAGTTTATTTGATGTTTCCTCATCAATCTCACATCCGAAACCAAAATATCTATCGCATGAGACGTTGTATATCTTCTTCTTTGCTTCCTCTTCACTGATATTTCACAGAAGAAAGAAACAATTAGAAAAGCAAAACCCAGATGAAAAGGAAAGGTTTTACTTCAACCGTCCCCTAAAAACCCAGAGAACGAGTATCAACATTTTACTTGCTTGCACTGATTAGAAATGCAAAGCCAAAGGAACTTCAACGATATCCAGAACCGATCAAAACATCCAAAAGACACAAAAAAAAGAGAAATGCGACCAAATAAAAAAGGCATATTTTGCGGTAAAGTGATCATTAGCTCCCAAAGAAAAATTAAAATGTAAAACTAAACCCTAAGCCCTGGTTTCAGATTTGGGGTCAAAAGATCATTAACCCCCAAGAGATAAAGGCAAACAATATTTATAATGAAAAACCAGACCCTAGAAATGGTTTCAGCAACCATACTAATTCACTAGGCCTCTTTCATGTTCTTTACCTTCCAACGACCTTGGCTAGGGTTTGGATGTAGCAGTCGATCATCTGCTGCTTCGTGGCACCCTCACCACCGGGCTTATCCATAACGATGAGCCAGTGCTCGTAGTCGCAGCCAGGGAACAACGGTGCCATCTCCGTTGGCGGCCTATCGCTGAAGTTTGAACCCGAGTTCAGCGGCGAATACGCCGAATCACCAGATCGATTTACCCTGCATCTAATAGGGTTCAACCGAACCGCGCCGGGGGAAATAACTCGGACTGAGTGAGAAAGCAACACCGAAGGACGCCTTCCCCGGAGAAAGCCAGGCAAGGGAGGGGCTCCAGAAATAGAAGTGGGAGAAGAAAATAAGCGTTTGCAGAGCAAGTGAGAGGATGTTGAGCAGCGAGACGAGGTGATGGCTCGAGCTATCGCTGCTGCCACCGTCGTGGCCATGGCTGGGCTGGCCGCTGGGTGAGGAAGCGAAATGGAGAGAAGAGAGGAGATTGTGAAGAGGCGAGGTTCAGGGTTATGTGATGGGGTTTAGGAGGTATTTATGATTGTCGTCAAGAGGGTAAAAACTAAAACCCTAAAAGAGAGGAGCACATCCATCGACTGGTGCATCAAAGCGATCAGACGGCGTCTTTTCTGGATCTACGTTCCCTTCTCTGCAGTTGATTAGATTGATGCGTCGAGTCCGCGACTGCAAATTGTAATATCTTCGCCGGCTCCTAAAATATCAGTCGAAGTGGGACCTGGGGCCATTTTGGCATACGGGCCCAAATGGTGGGTCTAAGGCCTTAAGCCCATGCCCAACTGAATTAAAAGAACCATCAGTATATAGAATGGGTAGATTATTGTGATGCACGTGATGGTCTTGAGATGATAATTGTGTAGACGGCTTGCACTCAAAAAGGAAGTTGCTTGCTGTCTTAACCACTCTCAAATATCCCAATTGTTTCTAGCTTCCCATATGCAATAAATGATTATTGCAATGCTGAGACTCGTTAATGCTTGTTGCTTCCCTAGGTTTTGAGCCAGTGAATTGTACCATTCCTGAATGATGATGTGAATGGGTGATTGTGGAGTTGTACAAGGATTTAAGCCAATTTGGGCTCCGCACCATACAGCCCGTGCAAATGGGCATTGAAAATAGAGGTGGCGTGTGGTCTCCTCTTGGTTGTTCCAGAATGCACAAAGTTTGTCCAGTTCTAGTAACCAGGGGCAGTCCATCCCAGAGGGTCTTCCAAAGAAAGACTTGGAACCGGTATGGAATTTTGAGCTTCCACTTGAAGTGAGTGGTCGAGCTTGATGCACCCAATGAAGAGAAGAGATGAAAGGCCTATTGGATTTTAATCTCATAAGAGATTAAATCCAATGGACTTGATTGGTCAATTACATGAGAAATTGCACTTGCACACTTGATTGAAAAATCAGTTTTTCTCTTACCGAACCTAGTTTTGAACTTGTCCCACATTGGAAAATTATAAGTTTTGTTTTAAGTATTTCAATAGGAGTTGATTTACATTCCCTAGAATTAGTAGAGGAGAGTATGGGGATTCGATGCCGCGCATACACGCGCGCGCGTGTGTGCGGTGCAATGAGGCGCTTTAGAGGCGCACTTCGCGTGGCTCGTGATGGGCGACTTGGTTTTGGTGCGTTGCTGACCATTGATCACCGTTGATGAGATTAATGGTCACGATTCGATTGGGTGTGATCAAGAGGCACAATTCAAAGTTAACAGTCACTAACTGTTAACTACTTTTTAAACAGTCACAATGTTTGAAATTGTGACTGTTCAAGGTGCCTTCTCTAAACCAATACATACCTTTTCTTCATACCTCTTCACAAATTATTTAAGGAACATGAATCAGACTCCAAAGGCACACAATTTCGAAATTCACTATCTCTCTCTCTCTCTCTCAGTCCGGTCTGCTACAGTTTCACAGAAGGTTTCTTTGGAGACTCTTCAACTTTGCTGGTTGCAGATTCTCGCCCAAGGCTCTGTTGTATCATGAGAACAAATTTGCCTGTAACTCATCAACAAACTCAGTAAAACTGAGTGGGGGCAAATAACGTTCTAAAGACAGTGTCTTCAGACGCGTCTCAGAGCTTCTCCTCCAAAGTTACAGTGACCCCATTTTCCCCAACAAGGCCGACTTTACAATGTATTGGCCATAAGAGTTTTTTCTCCAAATAAGTAGATCCATCGACTAACTTGGCCCTAGGTGTGTTGCTATAATATATTGAATGGTGAAAGCTGAAAAGAATTGCTGGAGCATTGGGAGACTTCATGAACCATCTCGGTTAAGAAACTATGACACCTTCATATCACGCATCCTAGCTTGAGCTGACGGCAAATTAGGATGTGGTATGTGTCTGGGCAGCGTTGGAACCCAAGGATCCGAAGTGGCAGAGACATGTAACCCATCCTTGATGGACTACAGTAAATTCGAATGCAGTAATGGTAGTAGCTGATGTGCTTGCTGCCACCATTGAGAAGTGCGACTTCCTTTTTTTTTTATGCGAAGAGAGAGGTATGAGGGAAGTACTTTAGCTTGACTTATCTGTTAAAAGCCTCCATATTTGTTTCCCGAACATGACTTGATTCATGATGCCATAGGTTCTAAAACCTAGCCCTCCTTGTTCTTTTGGCTGGCATAGCTTGTTCCATGGTATAGTGTGCCTAGAAGCCTTATCTTTATCACCCCACCAAAATGACATTGTCATTTTGTCTAATTTAGAGGTTGTTGCTTTCGGTAAGATTGATGTTCTTCACACAAGGAGATTGAGAAGATCCACTTCAAGCTTATACAAGTCTCGGACCATTCTAAGTTGCACCATACGTGTGTCAAGAAGCACACGCTTGAGAAAATAATATCGTATTAATATTTTAAACCTTGCATGTAAGGCCACGTTTGTTTGGGGTGGAAAATCGAATCATGGAAAACTTTATACCCCAGTTCGATTTTACACATGTTTGGAAACAGTGTAATTTTACATCGTAAATCGGTGTAAAATTCATTTTTAATTTTATTTTTTACATCGACAGTCGATGTAAAATATACATCAAAATTGTTAGTGTAAAACTAACGTCTCTTTCTTGTCATTTTTTCTCTCGTTGACACCGATGCATCTCCATCAAACATCTAGAAGGAAAACCTACAACGGCAATATGAGATTTCTCTCTCCTAGGACGGCAGCGGCAATATGAGATTTCTCTCTCCCAGGGCAGATCTGAACCCAAAGTGGCAACAGTAAAACCCAGTTACAGTGGCAGTATGAGATTTCTCTCTCCTAGGGCGGATCTAAACCCAAGGCGGCAACGGAAAAACCCAGTTGCAGCGCAGCAATATGATCTCTCTCTTTCTCTCTCTCTCTCTCTCTCTTTTCTTCTTCTTCTTCTTCCCCCCTTTTTTCTTTCTTTGTTCAGTCACCACCGCTACAACCAGTTGCAGCGGCAAATCTGTGAACCCACCTCCGACCTTTCTCTCTCCAAGAGTCTCTCTTTCATTCTCTCTCTTTCTCTCTTTCTCTCTTCTCCTCCTCCTTTTTCTTCTTCTTCTTCTTCTTCTTCTTCCTCTTCTTCCCTCCTCCTTCTGTGTCAACTATAGTAGCTCCCATCTCAGGTTTCATCAATAGCTCCCATCTCACCGAATTTATACCTTGACAACCAAACATAGTTGGTGTAAAATTTCAAAATCCATGGGTCCCAATTTCCATCGACAACTAAATCGGTTCACATTTCCCATTGGTGTAAACTGAATTTACACCTAAAACAAATGCAACTTAAGAAAAAAAAAGCACCCATGGGTGCATTGGACGCATGAACCCAGCAATCACGTTCGACCACGTCGATTGACCATAGGATGGGTAACGTTAATGTGGGTTTGGTCATCAACTAATGGAGTTTAGTTCAATCGGATACAAGAAGACAAAACATCCATTTCCATTTCACACTCAATTCGAACTCCCCCTCCCTATCCTCATTTCAAACCCTCCTACCACAACAACAGCTCACCGACACCTTCACTCCACACTGGTGCCTCCGTGAACGATGAAGCCACCAGCGACCCTGTCCATGGTTCTTTCAATTTTTTATTGAACCTCTCCATTTTGTAGAGAACATAGTACATGCAATTGAATGAAGTAAGTCTCTTTGTATGGAATCGAAGGAACATGTGAAGGAAAGAAAACGATCATGCCCTGAAACCAAGCAACCACAATGTGTTGGATCCATTTGCCATGTTTGTATCTCTGGGGAGTGGTTGGGCCAAGAGCTCACCCTAAGGATTTATAGATGTTTTACACAGTCGGAGGTTAAACAGATGTGTAAGCTCTTTAGCTGGATCAGAACCTATGTGTGCTAGCCCTCATTCTATTAATGACCACTACTAGAATTCTTACATTTAGAGGCGACACAAAAAAATGCCTCCAAAACATATCAAAGAAGGCAGGATTATTTGATTGTCATAGACGCACTTTTTAACGCCTCTTTAGTCAATTTTTATCCTTGCATATTTGGCAGACAAAAGAAAACGGTCGCCATTTAGGTTTAGCGCGCAAAAACCATCACGTGCGAATGCCAAATCTCCTCCCGGACAAACGAGCGACTCTTAACATCTTCTTGAGCCAAACCTGTTTCCCCATTTTCCCACTTCCTCTTCCCCTTTTAAACTCTCTCTCTCTCTCTCACCCTCTTCGGACGAATGAATTCTCTAGACAACACTGGACAAACTTGCAGTGGCAAGTTTGGTTTTCTCTTTTCTTGTTTTCTCACTCATTTTTTATTTATTTCTTATTCTCTTCCTCCCTATCCTTGTTTTTTTTCTATTTCTTTCTCACTTTCCCTTTTTCTACAACTCTCTTTTAATTTTTCTCCACCGAATCACAGGTCGCCATTACTCTTTGCTTATTGTTCATCGACCTCGGGTGATAAAGTCCAAAACGTGGTGGGAAATGAAGAAATCTTCGGATTGTCGTCCCAGTTACTGCCCCTCTTGGGCCCTTTCTTGGCCATTATCGTAGATAGAATTTGCTTCAAGATATTGTTGGCTATCGTGCAGACATCCTTTGTCTTCAAGAGGTAAGTTGGTGTGCATTCATTTACTCCATCTCTAGATTTGTTTGTTTTGAGGACTTGGTAATCTTAGTTGGTTATGATCTTGTTAAGAGATATGCTTTTTCTAGTATTTTAGATAGCTCATAGAATTTCTTGTTGTCTGATGTATTCTGAAAACCCAACTAGTTGATGTACAAGGAAAATTTCATTAGCCTTATTTATATTGTGGTCTATGGGACTGGCCAAAACCTAAATTAACTTTTACCTGTTCATGGCATAACAATGCTAGTATTTTGTAACTAGAGGTTGATGTTACCTGCTCCCTTTTAAAAAAGAAGAAGAAAAAAAACTTCAATGCAATATTTGTTTTTTGGTTCTCTATAATGATTGCTTCATATGTTAAGGAGGTTTTTTCTTTCATGTAGGTTGAATTTAATAAGGCTGCACAGTCTTTGATTGGTGCAATGGTTCCAAGTGCTTAGAATAAAGCTGCTTTGAATTGATTGCTCAAGGTACCTTCACTGCACTCAATTTCTTCTGTGTCTTCCTTGATTTGTTCTTGAATTGTTGGTTTTTCAACTGATGTGTTCCTTTTTTCTTATCCTTTGATTTCTGTGTAGGATAATATTGCACTAATGACTCTTCTGGAGGCAAAATTTATTGCTAATAAGTGACAAATTTTCTATATAGTAAGCACACGTCTTAGCCTTTTTATCTTGTATTTTAGTCTTTATTCTCGGTTATTCATCTATGACTATATTCCTCAAATTGTTGTAGTTTGAGTTTATGGCTTCTTTTATCCTTGCATCCATTCCATGATGACAGAAAGGGAGATACAGCAATTTGTCTTAGTGTGCTGCATTATATATTGTGTTTTGTGTGTAGGTGACAATGTTTGTTCACCTTTTCATATGTCCTGGCTTAGCTGACCATGATAATTTTTATATTTATTTGTATACCTTGTTCTCTACTAATTCATGGCTATAAAAGAAGGTATAGGACTGTTACTCAATGTTGGTCCCAGCTATCTGGGGTCTTTGTAGTGGTGGGCTGGATGGGGACTTAACCTTTGTCATTGTTTTGGCACAAAGTGGTTGTTCTTATCTTGAACTCACCTTATCTTGCTTGCCATTTGTCCTTATCGGCAATGCCAATGGTCACCCATGCTTCATAACCAATAGTTTATAATGGCTTTGCTGCACTTGTAATACAAGTTCCAAGGTCTATTTGTTGTGTCAAACTTTTTGTGTAGTTTAAAAACATGTGGCTTTTTAATTTTGTGCTTAGAGCCTCCGACATTATCAATTACCTCGGGTTCAAAGGCCTATGGCTGATGTTTATGCTTCAATAGAGCTATAGTTCATCCAATGTTCTCTCTCTCTCTCTCCACCCCTCCTCAATCCTTTAAATGTTAATGTTAAACTGTTCCTTCTAAATTTATACTGGTGGACTACCAATATGATTTATTGCATTTAGAGAAAAAATCTGATAAGTGACTACCTAAGCTGCCCCAACTTCCATCATAGCATTGATGTGTGACCAAACATCTTCTAGTAGCTTCTTATAGACAATCTGATCAACTTCATGGTTGTTGCATGTTACTAGTATGCCATACCAGTAACATGATAATATTAAAATGTGAGATTTTTGTTATTTCAAGAAAAAAACAACATTAAAAGGGGTAGCTGAAGATCCATGCCATCAATTACATGGTTTGTTGCTCTGTACATCTGTATGAACTATGAATTTCAATGAGATTAGTGAAATATATCAAGCATCTGGTTAAGTAATTAGCTCATGCCCAGGTTCCCTAACTGCTGGTGGTTATGTTTGTAGCCAGGATAAACCAACTAATATAAAACTTAAAATGGTAGAATGAAAAACCTCTCAAGAGATAATATCAAGGTAGAAGGAAAGAAGTTATTTCTTGGGGGATTTCTTAGACAGAGGTTTCTTGGTTGAGTTGGAAATGTCCAAACAAAATCAAATACTCTTTTCTGTTGCCATGTTCTAATCTTCAGAATTTTGGCTAAAATCCTCTAAGAGATATTAGGATATTTAAAACTTATTTTGAGATTGAAATTTGATGTGGCTAGAAGGTATAGAAAGATTTTGGAAATGGATAAGCTTTTGGTTTTGGACTTTGTGAGTGTGGAGTTGAGATCTGAATAGATGGAAGGAAAATGATATTGGTATTTTTAGATAAGGTTTCAGATATGAAACAAAGACATATGTATCTTTTTCTTTCCCCTTTGCACTCTTGTTTGACATAATTGAAAATCTAGGTACCATTGAGAAAATGACAATTGACATGTAAGGTATATTCTGGTTTCCTTGATTCCATCTTTTTGCATGAAAAAGAAATATATCATAGATGGTAAAGATGCAAATTTCTTTCTATTTGTCTTTTTCTATAGATTTATGAATGTCGAAATCCATAAAGATCTTCTATTGTTAACAGAATACTTTTGCCCTCCCTAATCCCTAACTCCATGTTCCTTCATATCTTTAGCTTACTTGAATCGGATTCCATGCACTTATTGGACTTCAACTCCTGTCTTTATTTCCATGAAATGCCAACAAAAATCTTTACTAAAAATAAGTAGATCTTTAGTAGCTATGAAAGTCAAAACATTTAACAAATTAAAGATGTTTCTTGTAGATCTTTGTCTTGGGTAATAGCATTAAAAGTATCTTTGTAAATTTGATATTTGTTTACTGCTTGCTAGATATTGTATTCTGCTGAACTTTTATATTGATTACTTTTATGTTGGGTTGTCAGTTTCCTGCATTACTCTTCATGTGGTAACACATTAGTTGTTTACTTAGAATACAGACCAATATCTTAAAAACTATCTTGAGCTACCTACTCAGCTAACTGGGTTAACTGGTTCAATAGGACAATTCACCTATTCTAACGATCAAAACCATAAAATATTCAACTGCCTGGATAATTGGATCAATCATCTGGGTTAATGTCATTTTGAAAACATTGGCACAAGCCCCACTTTTAGTTTAAGAACTATTCTAAATTATGCATGTGTTGGTACTCTACTCTAGGAAATTGAAACTCATTTGTTAACATGATGAAATTAGCATTTTCAATTTATTTTCTTCTCGATATAAATTCACAAAGTGATGCTGGTACCCCATTGATTTGGATTGTTGGGAATGGTCAACAAGATGATGTAAAGTTACCCCAACATGAATAAGCATTTACTGTTGTACCATTTCTTTTGCTAACTGTGAACCTTTATTTCAGTTCTCACTGTCATGCTTAGAATTGTTGATTTAGTTGAGCGCATCTCTTAGTCTTCCAATACTTATGGTTAACTATTCTGGTTAATTTAGGTTACCATGTAGTAAAGTTGCCTGGTTTCTTGCTATTATTCATCTATGATGCCTTATGTATGAAATTTTGTTATACAATTATAAATTGGTCTGTAATTGTTCTAGAAAATACATGTCTCTCTCTCTTTCTGGAGTTGTTTTAGGCATTGCTCCGTCTTAGACACTGCTCCACCTCTCTATTGCCTCAGAGATCCAAGCGTTTTATTTATTCTCCCTTTCAGATCAATAGAAGAGGTAATCCAGGGTTCAGATTCCTTAACCTATTCTTTCTTGAAATTAATAACTTTTGACAAACCATCTCTCTGCCCATGTGTTTTTATTTCATATTTGTTGCTATATGCAATTAGATAAACAAAAGCTATTAATTTACAAAAAATATTTACTTAGTTTGGTATTTTCTTTTTGTTGCTTTTCTTTAGAGGTTGTAGAGGAAGAGAGGATTGGATGAAGATTATAAAGAGCATTTTGTTTCTTTATATGTTAAAAAGGAATTTCTTTTCAATTCTATATTTGATTTGTAAGTTGTCAAAAAAGAAGTCATCTAGTGAAAAGGAAAAGGGAATATAATGAGGCCCGCATGTTGTGCTTTTTGATGAGAATAAAAATTGTCATATTTTTATCCTTTAATATTCAGTCTTTTACACTTATTTAGTACCTAATTGGATTCACTATTCTTGTATTTCGATTTAGGGCACGAAAAAAGGCGTTAGGTACAACTTTACAACTTTCATGTTTTGAGTTTTGATAGATTTGGACTGCATCGAGGTCAAAATCGAGCCCGAAGTCTAAGCCAATTTGTAGAGAAGCCCAGTTTGCAGTAGAAGCCCAATTCACAGAGAAGCCTTACAGCGACCTAATTCTTTGAGAAAGCCCAATACGAATTTAGCATGCATGAATAAGAATCATCAAAGAGTCCTATCAGATTCAATTTTCTATTGTATTTCTAGAAAGATAAAAGATATTAAGATGACCAGTTAAGAGATAGGAGTAGATTAGATCTAATCTAGGCATTATCTATTAGGGAACTAAACTCCGAATGAAGAAAGAACTCCTTAGAGGATCAGGAGACAACTCCCTCTTAAGTCTATATAAAGGGGGTGGACTAGCCCCCAAGGGCATCATAAAATCCTCCAAGAGAGCTTCAGCCTTGAGAGAGAGCAATCGGCAACCAAGGAGGAAGAAGCAGAGTTCGCCTCCTCTCATCTGGAAGCTGTGATTTCATCATGAAGTATTTGTAAGGTTTTATTTTCTGGTTGAAGGGTTTGGGAAGCTTTGATTCTATAACATTGTGAGATTTAATTGATTTTATTTTAGTTCATTGTTTATGGGTATTCATATGTTTTCTGTGATTTTCTGTTAAGATTAGTTTCAATGAGAATAATCTATGGCCGATTGAACCTCTAATTTCGTATATGATTGGTAGGTTTAATCATGGTGGCAACTAACATAAATTGATTGCAAAAAAGTTTTCGATCTATGTTAGGAAAATATATAATCTAGTTTAAACGATCCGAACTTGTGAGATCGCTGACCAGAATTGGGTCTCTCCCCTCTTAATGCTATTAATAGATTAAATCCTAAGAGTTTGTTTAGGATTGTCTATTAATAAGAGAAGCAATCAAAGAGCTTGTTTTGGTTGTCAAATTATACGAGTAGAGGCTGACTGTTAGAGCTTGTTAATGGCTATAACTAATTTATTCATATCCTATGAATTCATCCTTGCATCGACGATCAATGATAAGAATCAAAGCTGAACTTGTCCCTTCAATCGGAAGCTATCTCCCATCGATTTGATCATTTCTTTATGTTATTTTATTTTATTTCATCTTATTTTCCTTAATTCAACAACCCCCTACTTYGTATACTTGGAAATAAATCCACCAAATCCCTGTGGAGACGACCTTGTTCATCACTATATACAAATTATTCATTTCGAGCAAGACTTTTTATTTTTGGTTGGATTCGACACTCACTACTTTTGGTTTCTTTTTGTTATTAAAATGATGATAGAGGTCATTTGAAATTATTCACATTTTTTATTGAAAATATATTCTCATACAGGTGTATCAATTAGAATTTTTGTAGAACAATATTCACAATATATTGCACTTTAAAAAAAAAAGTTGGAACCTTTTAGAGTTGGCCAAAGGTGCCTCTAAATGTCAAGGCATATATCTTTAAAGACAATTAAAAGTGCCTCTAAAAAATTGAAACCTTTTTAATTGAGATTTTTTCCTTTTTGTAGATTTTTTAGAGGCATATAAAATCACCTCAAAACCATTTAAAGGCATTCGAATGTGCCTCTAAATTGAACTTTTTGAAGCATTTATAACTGCCTCTATATAGGATTTTAAGCGTCAATGCAATAGGCACAGTCGTATATGCCTCTAAAAGGCCAATTTAGAGGTGGATTACAAACACACCTCTAATTCTCAACCAACCACCTTTAAAGCATTTAACGACAGGGCTTTTAGAGGCATTCACTTAACCACCTCCTATTTCTTTTAGAGGCATTTTTGAACCTTTTAGAGGTAGTTATGACTACATCTATAGATGAATTTTCTAGTAGTGGATGCTGGAGTAATGACATTGAATAATTACAAGAACCCAAATTTATTTGTACATGATAACTCAAACAATCGGGAAGGAGCAGTGGTTAGGCAAGGCAAGTGGCAAGTCCTTTATCAACTAGCATGTGGGTTGGTAAGTGAGAGTTCACATGGACATATGGTGTATTCATAATTGAAATGTGTGTATTCATAGCAGTACTTAGAACCATGTTTTAAAAGATGTGCCTAGGCTCATAGGCAAGATATGAACTAGGTGGGTGGTTATTCATATCAGACCAGGTGGTTGGTTGTTGCTCCTGCTGATGTAAGGGTTCAATATATTGAACAGAGAACACAAGAAGCCACTTGTAAGAAGAAGAAAAGAAGAGGAAGAGGAAGAAGAAGAAGACGTACGAACTAGAGAGAGTATCGGCTGTACCGCCGAATGATTCTCTCGCTGCTAGTGGCTTCGCCGTTCACGAGGGCATTGGTGTAGAGTGAAGGCGCCGATGAGCTGCTATTGTGCTAGGGTTCAAAATGAGGACAGGGAGGGGGGTCAAAGTCTGAACTAAGTGTGAAATGAAAATGGATGTTTTGTCTTTTTGTATAAGTTGAATGGGACTCCATTAGTTGACCACCAAACCTACGTTAACGTTACCCATCCCGCGCTCAATCGACGTGGTTGAACGTGATTGGTGGGTTTACGCGTCTAGTGCACCCATGGGTGCATAGAACGCAGACTCATTGAACTAAGCCCTTTGAGGTGAAACTAACCCAATGTGGGGATGTGATCATGCGGGTGCGACCTAGCGTGCTAAAACTATGGTGCCTTATTTGGTTCAAATTCCAATCAAATATCTACCAAGCCAAAACAAACTTAGCCAGGTGGCAATAACCAGACATTTGGGCAGGCCAGGAGCCAAACCAACCAAACATCTTCATGCTTCAATTGAACCCACGACCACATCGTAACTTGTGAGTTCATCCCTAGTTCGTATTTCATGTTGTAACATTGATCAAACAGTTTTTGCACGTCCTAATGGGCATGATATGAATGAAATACTGGTCATTGATTCTTCACCACTTGTTTTAGTAGGAGATGTAAGCCCCATACATGGAGAGCGTCTCTCTCTATTGTTCCCCTTCCCAAATCCCGATGCATGTAATCAGGTTTGATCAAAGCTAGGGTTTGTTGTTTGCAACACGAAAAAGTTGTCAAGATTTTGAATGCCAACCATTCCGTTACAGTACGAGAAAAGGAATGATAAAATTTTCTCAATCTTTGCTTTAATTGACTTGCTACACCTGAAGCCAATTCTTGTAAGAAATTATTTTATTTTTATTTTCACTAGAGTTTTCACAAACAATGCCAAACCGACTAAATCGGCTCGACCCAACCCAATTTGATTGGTTTTTCATTACCACCGGTTGGTTTCGAGTTGTAAAAAACTGATAATTCAGTTCGGTTTTAGTTTTCATGTATGTGAAAACTGAAATCGAACCGAGTTAGTCAGCTCCTGATTTCCTAGTCTTTCCCTAACTAGGTAGTCCCTATCTTGTAGCTTAATCATTCAGCCCATCACAAGCCCATTGGTCTTTTGAGTATCTATGAATGTCAAATGGCAAATGCAGCCTTAATCATGGTGTGTAATGGGCCAAAAATCAAACTTGAACTAAAACTTCTTGTTTTGGAATGCATTGGACCAAGCCGCATTGAATCCAATGATAAACCGACCGATTAAACCGATAAATTGACCCTTCATGTTTGGGTCGGTTTTACTTAATGGCAGGTCGGTTTCGACTAGCTCTTTAAATAACCCAACCAGGTTGAATCGGTTAAAAAAATCTATTAAACCGACCTAACTTGACTCGTGAACAGCCTTAATTTTTGCTATTGGATAGTCATATGTCAAAGAAGATTCAAAGCAAGATGCATTTAATACTCTTTCCAACTCTTAAATGATTTTTTTTCCTTTTTTACCTTTTTTTAGTAAAACATCTAATCCCACTCAAAGAAGATTCAAAGCAAGATGCATCCGATACTCTTTTCAACTCTTAAATGAATTTTGTTTTTCCTTTTTTACCTTTTTTTTTTGGTAAAAGCATCTAATCCCACTAAACTAGGAGAAATCGACTACTCCGATCATAGTGGTGCTAGGCTAAAACCATGAAATCATAGCCTTCCATACATTGTTGTGGAGAAAAGATCCCAATAGTGAAATCAACTATTTTGAGCATCACCGTATGCTTTTCACCAATTGTTTTATTATTTATAGCAACAGATTAGTCATCGATATAATAATTGCTATATCGACGATTTCAAGTGTTGGTAATGATAAAATCACATTGCTTTATTTCTTTTACAATTTTACTACTTTTAGTAATGATTCTTTATATAATCACAGTTGCAACCATCAGTTCTATCGGTATAAATTACTTATGGATTAGATTTATTTGTAATATAACAAAGATTATTGTTATAGATATTGCATATTTACAAACTCATTTTTTATGAGCAACAACAATTCATGAAGGTATATAAAATCCAATCCAAATTGAATGAAACTTCAATTACATGAAAACCTATAAAATATAAAAACTTGCAATAATATATTATTAAAATTTTTCAAAAAATATAAAAAATTACAAAAATAAAACTTGCATTAAAACTGTATCAAGAACGATCCACTTGTTGGATATGTGAGTATATCATATAGTTATATTAAGCATCAAAGCTTGCACTCTTTGATGTCAACTGAATCACAACAATTTTGTAAGGAAAATTGGGTTGGCTGGGCAACAGTGCTTAGAAATCTGGACTGGACCGGTCGGTTGGACCGATTGAATTATAATCTGGACCCCTAGTTAGTTCGGCCATACCCCCAAAATCACAGTGTGAAAAAAATGAGTCAAAATCGGTGACCTAGATGGTCAAACCGGAAAATTGGTGACCTGGTCCCGGTTTTTGAAAACTGATCGGTTTTGTTGTCAATTTGTTTTGCACATAAATGTGAACGAACTCTTCTTTGCAATTTATCCACTCATAAGAAAAATTAGGACATAACACTCAACATTCTTAAGAGTTTAACCCATGGTCTCATCCTTGCTGACTAGAAATCTTACCATTAAACTAAGCAAAAGGCCAATAAATAATGTCCCAATGGCCAAAACGATTCCGGTTTCGGGTCAATTTTTAAAACATTGCTCAGTGTATGCCTTTTGGTCTCCTGGGCTGTTGAAAGATATAATTAAGAAGACTTGCCAAACAATTACTATATTTTTAGGATTAATAAATTTGGTCATTTTTCATTTGATAATGAATAATGGGAAGCTGAAAAGACTCGCACCCTAGAAAGCTCACAGTACAAAAGCCAAAATTGGTTAAAAAGTTTGGAAAATTTCCATCGTTATGTGCCTAAAATATAATTTTAACAATCCGGTAGACCAGCCCCATTTGGTGTGTCTTTCCACACGGTTTGTCGATTATTTATAAGTTCGGCGGATCGCGATTCAGTCTTTTCCCATTTGGTTCGCAATAGATCTAGTCACCAAAACCAGAGTGCTGAAAAAACGCGAGAAGCCCAAAATAGGCAATTTTAGGGAAACTCCAAGTGGAGTTTTTGTGTGTGTGTGTTTTATTTTTTGTTCTTCTTTGCACTGAAAGACACACCTTAACTAAGCGGGCTTTAGGCTGCTTAGGTCTTAATTCAAAAGCCCAATGTGTCTTTTGACTATCAGAACTACCAGAAGGTCTTCCCAAAAAGATTTGCCAAACAGCCCCAACACAGAACAACAACAAGGGATTATGGATCCAAGTAACATGAACAATTTGGATAGAAAATAAAAAACAGGATAACTCATTTTGTCATTAAAAAGCGTAAAAAAGTAAAATGACATGAAAAGCAAATAATTGAAATGAACAAGGATGATAAGAAGGTCCATATCATTAATACATGGTAAAGTAATTCCACAAAAATAAAAAGATGCCCAATTGACTTTTGCTTCAAGGTGGCTTATTTATTACTACATTACAAGGCTATGGAGAATGATTGGCAAGCGAATAAGTGCCTAAATGAAGTAATGGGTATGCAAAAGACCTTTCACATACAAAGTAAGGAAAAATTACAGAAATCATCTTGAAAATGAATTTAGCAATTCATAACCCAAATCATATTAATCAACAACACTTTCAGTTCCTTTAACCTAGATACTACTTATTTCATTTCTTTTACCCGCCCAATTATTATTTTAGAACTTGCTTCTAGTTATGAACCAAGTTAATCTATTGTTAAATACATAAGCCTTATGTAAGACTATAACTGCAACTTAATCATTTTATTGGTCATGCAAGTATGGAGTAATGTTGTAATGGGATATGCAAAAATGCAAAGCTATCACACATTAGAAGACAATAAGAGTATTTGTTGCAAAAATCAAATAAAAGCATATGGGAAAGTGCACAATTGCTAAGTACTAACATAAAAGGTCTTTGTGGAGCATTACTATGAAACTAGGCATATTTAATAGGTTGGGTTTATCAATCAATCAACCTTACATGAAATACACAACAACAGATTAATTGATGATAAAATGTGTATGGATAGGACGAAAGGATTATCAAGTTATGATTTGGCGTGCTTGCAATTTAGTGAAAACTGAAACATAGTAAAAATCATCTACTCATTCAATTCCTATTATAACTTCAATAAAAAACATGGTAGAAAATTCAAAATCTAAAACCTGGGATAAGTACATGAATTAGTTGTTAGACAGTTTTGTATGCCCTTAGTTTCAATCAGAATGATGTACTTTATGAGTTTATTGTAAATGAATAAATGTGCATATTTGATTCATGTTCCCTTGGTGTGTTTCTGTGTAATACCCTTAAACTGGACACTTAATGAG
>NW_010729103.1:3752554-3826626 GCF_000365185.1 Nelumbo nucifera | reverse complement strand
GGGAGCAGTCTTTGGATCCTTCCTTGGGCGTGAACACCTTCGTTGGGAGATTCTACTTCTCCGTATCAGGTATAATTCGCACCTATTCCTTTTGGTTCAGATCTGATTCAGTTTTAGGTTCAAGAAAGATCTTTGAAAATATGATTTTCTAAATAGGGAATGTGATTCCTAGTTGAAGGGAGAGAATGTTTTTTTGAAATTCGCCCCTTATTCCGCAATTTTTGGGCGTCCATGGGATGGATCTCTCATCCCCTTCATTAGTATAGGCATTACTATAAACTGGAGCTTATTTCAAGATTACATGTTCCATACATAATTGTCCAAACATAACAAACCTAGAGCCTCTACGTTGAATACACAAATGACAAACCCTGCCCCATTGCAAAAAATGATTGAGGATTTGCATTCATGTTAACGTAATTTAAAGCCATGCTTGGGAGTGCTTATGTTAAAAATAAGTGCTTAAAAACAAATGTATATTTGAATAAGCACTTATTTGCATTTGGCACCCTATTTATTTCATATTGGGCGTTTGGTAGTCTTTTTCTTCAATAAGCACTTAAATAAGCATTTGTGACTATTTTGTCCTTAATTTTCTTTCAAAATTTCAAAATATACTCTTATGAAAGTACTTTTACTAAATTACTTTAATAAAATCACTTTTGCACTTTTATGAAAAAACTTTTATGAAAGCACTTTTATAAAAGCATTTTTATGAAAGTAATTTTATGAAAGCACTTTTATAAAGGCACTTTTACGAAAGTACTTTTATATAAAATTCAACTAGGGATGATTTTATAAGTGGTATTTTAAAATTCAACTAGGGATAATTTTGAGAGAAAAAAATGAATAAGTGCTTATTGTATAAGCACATAAAAAAAGTTGGAAATTTGGGCTTAAAAAATAAGCCCTTATTTTTAAAAGAAACACTTATTTCGGGCTTATTCCCAGACACTAATGAGTGCTTAATGGTGTGGTCCCAGTCCAAATAAGCACTTATTTTTAAGCACTCCCAAACATGGCCTAAGCATAATAAGATTGAACTCATGTCAAAGTCACAATGCTACAAATTGTTTAAATACATAACTTAACAGTTACATCCTTCCAACAAAAAATGGAATATCCCACAACAAAAACTATGCATGTTATATTATCCTAGGAACCCAAACTGATATTCCCAGGCATTGAAGCTTGGACTGGATTAGATTGGTCCTGTTCAATGTCTTATTGGACTGTCCAAGTTATTCAACCTGGACTAGATTGGACTAATCCAATTCAATGTCTTATTGGACTGTCCAACCTATTCAACCTGGACTAGATTGGACTAGTCCAATTCAATGTCTTATTGAACTGTCTAACCTGTTCAAATTGGTTTTATTTCATATTGTGTCCAACCAAAACCCAACCCATTAACACCCCTACTCTTATCTTTTATCAATGGAGCGGTACATTGACAGATGAACAATACTTTTTCTTCTCTTGTACACCAAAATACAACCTAAGTCTCTCCTTATTGAATCAAGACAAAGGAGGTAAAAAATATGTTATATTATAGAGTCAAAAAATTCATAATAAGAAATTAACTAAAGTGCAAACTTGTAAAAATCAAATCATCTAAAATATATCATCCTATCCATTCATTAATATCGACGTATGTGTAAGAGAGAGAATATGTCTTCATAAAATTCCTAATAAAATACATCTTTACCATTTTGTACATAAGTTGTATATCTCCTTACTTGCCTGCTATAACCTTTTGCATTAGGTAGTTGGTAGGAATCCACATCTCCAATGGTTCCAATAATTGCCTTTGTAAGGGTGTCATCATCGATGTCTAATTCACACGTAGGAAGTTGGCAATTCCATCTTACACATCAATAGTCTTTAGTAAATTTGGGTCATGACAGGTAAGTATGTAAATACTTGTACCAATGATCAGAAAGAGCACCATAAATTATTATCTTCACCCAATATCAATAAAGATGGCTTTCATAAGTAAGAAGATCAAATGAGGTTGCACCTGAGTGAGTATCAAACTCACAAAAACTTCCATAGGCGCCACCATTAACTCGTACACGGTCCCACTTCTATGTAATTCTAATATATTTGGAAATGACACAAGCACTTCCGTTGAGGTGATCCCCTGTATCATATATATTAGCATCTTTCCAAACGTAGTTAACCTGCATGAGGAAACAGTAAAATAAATTGAGTTTAAACCATAAGAAATGTAGAACAATTCCAATAAGCAAATTCAAGCATATTGTCTCACATAGGTGGGAATAACAATTACTTCTTTTACAGAACAAAGTTGATCATTCTAAGAAAGCTTTTTACAAGGTGGGGTGTTTGGAAGCAAATCAAGGAATTTGCTTACAAATTTCTCCGTATTTGTGAGATTCTTTTTTGCATTTGTAGTCATATTTATCAAGCAACTGTACCTTGAAGGTAAGGATTTGTATCTTCTCAACAGAAGAAGATATTCCAGCCCGATCCTGTTCAATTTTCTCTTATAGAGTTTGGAAAAACTCCAACTATCACGGAATGTGCATAAATCCTTTATTTCATTTATTTTCGTACGTGTACGGGCCCGTATCGGGTTGTTTCAGATCTATATTGGCTGATACCGGCCCAAAACAGTCTAATACAGTTCGATACATTTGATCATTTTGATTCATCATTAATTAATATTTAATACCAAATCTCTCATTAATGTTGTTACTCTCGTATTTAAGTCTAATTTCTCTTTCATTAATTAGTTAGATTTGAACCCTGGCCACTTGATTTTAACAACCACAAGTTCACCAATGAGACACACATATTTGTTTGCTATGATCATATGTATTTTTAATTTTAAGTAAATGTTCACTTATCTTAATGAGTGACAAGTGTTTATTAATGAATGCTAGAATTAATTATTAAAATTTATATACTAATAAGTATTAAGATTAATTGTGTTGGTTTTTTGAAAATTAACATTCACATTTTAGTTATTCCATCATTTTTCAACAGTTACTAATTGTGTCCCGATATGTCACACTTTATATAAACCATTAAATTGTGGTTTTTTACATTTAAATGACTTTTTTACAATCATATAAAATTTGTAAATATTGTTAGTAATATATTTTTTAGGATTTATTTGAATTTTCTACTATATTTATGTGTATCTTGACTTTCTGTAGAAGAAAAACAGCCTTTTGAGAAGAAATGACTGTTTAGAAAGTTGCAAAAATTCAAAAGAAAGTAGCAAAAATCAGAGTTCAAGAGGAGAGAAGAAGAAGAAGAAGGTGGCAGCAACTTGGGTTCAAAGAGAGAGATTTTCTTACATAATCTCTTCTCTTACTCCCTTAATTCTATTTCATTAAGTTAAACTTTGGTAATTTACAAAGAAACCCCTAGTTGGCAGAAAATTAAAAAGGCATAACATAAGAAAGAAAACATAAGAAAGAATAAAGCCCATTACAACAAATAACATAAAAGATAAAAAAGGATAAACAACCTATGGGACATTCGGCCCATCTTCTCTACACTCCCCCTTGGTGAGCATAGATGTCAATCATGCCAAGCTTGCCAGTCATGTTGAAGTTTAGCCTTGGGAATGCCCTTGGTGAGGAAATCAGCTAACTGTCCTTTAGAGGTGATGAAAGGTTGACACAGTTCTCCAGAAGCCACTCTTTCTCGAATGAAGTGTCTGTCAACTTCAATATGGTTAGTTCTGTCATGTTGCACTGGGTTGTGAGCAATGTTGATGGCGGCCTGATTATCATAGTATAACATCATTGGCTTATCATGCTCAATACCCAATTCCTCCATCAAGGATCTAAGCCACAATAGTTCAGAAACTCCATTAGCCATGGCTTTGTATTCTTCTTTGGCTGAAGATCGAGCAACAACTGATTGTTTCTTGCTTCTCCAAGAGACAATATTACCTGCCACCAAGCTACAGTACCCAGAGGTAGATCTTCTGTCATCAATGTTTCCGGCCCAATCAACATCTGTGTAGGCTTCAAATTTCATATGGCAATGCTTAGCAAATAGAATTCCCTTTCCAGGGAAGCCCTTCAAATAACACAGAATATGCTCTGCTACTGCCATGTGAGTATCATTGGGAGCATACATGAACTGACTAATGCAACTGACAGCATATGCAGTGTCTGGCCGAGCCATGCATAGATAAAGAATTTTTCCAAGTAGTCTCTGGAAGACTCCCTTATCTTCTAACAATATTCCATCTGAAGTAGAGAGTTTATGGCTCATATCGATAGGAGTAGCAACTGGTCTAGCGCCCATCTTCCATGTTTTAGAGAGCAGATCAAGAACATACTTTCTCTGAGAGATAAGGATCCCATCCTTGGATCTAACAACTTCTATGCCAAGAAAGTATCTCAATTCCCCTAGATCTTTGATCTCAAACTCTGTATGAATGAAAGATTTGATATCATTAATCCCTAATACATCATTACCAGTTACAACAATATCATCAACATACACAATTAGGTAAACGACCAAGGATCCTCTCCTCTTCACAAAGAGGGTATGACCAGAATGTATCTGTGCATAGCCAAAGCTAACAAGGGCAGCCCTAAACCTTTCAAACCATGCTCTAGGGAACTATTTGAGTCTACATTTCTTCAACCTACAGACCTTTCCTTTCATATCTGCTTCATACATCCCTAGAGGAAGAGACATATTGACCTCCTCATGTAATTCTCCATTCAGAAATGCATTCTTTACATTTAGTTGATAAAGTGGCTAGTTTGAGTGTGCAGCCAAAGATAGCAGAACTCTCACAGAAGTCATCTTGGCAACAGGGGCAAAGGTCTCCTGATAATCAATCCATATGTCTGTGTATAGCCTTTTGTAACCAGCCTAGATTTGTACCTTTCAATGGTGCTATCAGCATGATATTTGATAGGAAAAACCCACTTACAGCCTACTGGATAGACCTGTTCATGGGCCGGGTGGCCCGACGGGCCGGCCCGGCCCGGCCCGACCCCCGGACGAGCTTGAATAGGCTTTTTGGCCCGCGGGCTTAACCTCGGGCCAAAAATCCCGGCCCGCATAAAATTCGAGCCGGGCTCGGGCTTTGCCAAAATAGCCCGGCTCGGCCCGACCTATAGTTAAACCTAAGTAAATCCGCCCCGACCTATAGTTAAAACTAAGTAAAAACCCTATGTGATGTCTATTTGAATAATTTTTTTGATTTGAGAAGGTCATTGATTCACTTGTAGGCTCATTGTTCATTTAAATAGGAGAAAAAACATCTATATTAAAATAAAAAATGTCCATTTGAATAGGGAAAATTTTGAATTTCTTTTATTAGGTCGGGCTTCGGGCTCGGGCTTCGGGTTTTTTATCAGGGCCGGGCTCGGGCCCAAGTTATAGGCCCGTTGGTCAGGCCGGGCTCGGGCTCGGGCCTAACAGTTTTTTGTTAATAAAGAGTCAAAGCCCGGCCCGAACCCGGCCCGGCCCGGCCCGGCCCATGAACATGTCTACTACTGGATCATTCCCTTCAAGCAAATCAACCACTTCCCAAGTGTCATTCTTGTGCAGGGCATCAATTCCTGTTCTCATTGCATCCCTCTATTTTGGAATATTAAGAGCTTCTGACACAGACTTGGGAATTGGGTTAGAAGCAAAGAAGAAAGGTAGGCAAAATATGAAGGAGAGCAAACTATAACAAAGGTGTTTGGAAATGAAATGTGCAGTACACTTCATTTTTCCTTTCCTAATAGCAATGGGGATATCAAGGTCTGGGAAGGATGGCTTCAAAGGGGCTGTAATAGTACCTGTTGTCTCATTTGTAACTAGAAGTGCATAAGGCTCATGTGTTGTATGGGAAACAATCTGCTCATTTATGGTTCTTTGTCGTTGATACAACCTAGGATTAGAAACAGGGCGATGAGGTAAAGGAGGAGGAATAGGAACACCGGAATGAGAGTGAAGTGACTGATCCTCCCTTGACTCATTTGAAGGAGGAAGAGACTCAGCAAAAGACTCAACTGGAATAGGAAGAGGAAGAGGAAGAGCAAACACCTGTGACAAATCCTCCCCCTTTGGACAATGTCTCTCYAGAGAAGAACYATAAAAGGAAGAAAGCTCATCAAATGTGACATCCATTGAGACATACCGAGCGTCAGTCTTCAGATCAAAACAATAGTAACCCTTCTGTGTGGGGAATAACCAAGGAAGATACACTTCTGGGCTTTTGGTTCAAATTTATGTCTCTAGACACTTGGGATATGTATATAACAAGTGCAGCCAAAGACACGAAGAGAAATAGGAAAATGATCATTGTCCGGATGAAGAAGACTAAAGGGAGACTTAAACCCTAAAACCCTGGATGGCATACGGTTTATAAGATAGGTAACAGTGAGAACAACATCACCCCCAAAATTTTGCGAGGACATGTAAGGCAAATAGAATACTTCTTGCAACTTCAACAATATGTCTATTTTTTCTTTCAGCAACTCCATTTTGTTCTGGGGTCCTAACACAGGAGGTTTGATGAATAACCCCTAAATCAGTGAGATAGCAGGTCAGGTTTTTCTCAAAATATTCTTTTGCATTTTCGGATCTGAAAATTTTAATTTTGGTATCAAACTGGGTTAGGACAAATTCATGGAATTGCCTCACAAGTCTGGGAACTTCATCACGAGACTTCCTAAAAAAATTCCAAGTGAACCAAGAAAAGTCATCAATGAACAAGATAAAATATTTGTAKCCACCCATAGARGGTMARTGRTAAGGCCCCCACACATCAGAGTGCACAATATTAAAAGGAGAAGAAGATCTTTTATTACCTAGAGGATAAGTATTTCTACAATGTTTTGATTGTTCACAAGACTCACAATGAAGAAAAAGAAAGATGACCCAAACGAAAATGACATAACATGACTCGGTTGATGGACTCTGTAGATGTAGACCCAAAAGCAGCTTTTCTAGGGATGTTCATGGCACTGTCCTGGAGTATCCAGCAGATATATTCCTTTTGCCTCACGGCCTCTCCCAATTACCTTCTGAAACTCCAGATCCTGAAAAAGACAATAGAAAGGGAAGAAGGTTACACAACAGTTTAATGACTTAGTTAGGCTACTTACAAATAACAAGTTTGTATGTAGTCTGGGTAAATGAAGAGCAGAAGGAAGAACCAAGGAGTCTGTAGCCTTGATGGTTCCTTTGTCGAAGATAGGGGCAAGAGAGCCATTGGCTAGGGTGATTTTGTCACGCCCAGGAAGTAAATCATATGAAACAAACAAAGTAGAAATGCTGGTCATATGATCATAAGCATCGGAATCAATAATCCAAGGGATCCTACGATTACCTAAAATGGTTGTATGATTGGCAGAAACCCGTATACTTGAATGAGCAAATGCATAAGAGGTTGAATTTTCTGGAGGGTTGGAAGAAGAGGTCACACCCTGTAGGTGATTGATCATCATTCCAAACTTCTCATATTCTGCCTTCATAGCTGCTAACTGCTCACTAGCGTCATCTCTTCAGTTTGGTATCCATCACTATTTGGACCAGCAACAACATTAGCACTCCCTGCCTTTATATTATCAGAATTCTTCTGAAATTGAAGTTGTAGGAGCTCAGGATGCAATTTCCAACACTTGTCTTTAGTGTGTTTTGGCTTTTTACAGTTCTCATAGATAATCTCTTTCTTTCCTGAGCTACTTGGAGTCCCTGCAACCCCCTTGGGTTTCACTCCCATATTAGSAAAGTGATCATTTAGACCAGCCCCTTGGACCTGGACAAGTCTTCTGCTTTCTTCACTACTTACCAAGGCATATGCTTGAGATAGTGAGACACTATCATTGGATAAAATATTTTGCTTTGTAATGTTGTACTCTGGATTTAGCTCTGTCAAGAACTCAAACATCCTGTTTCTCTCAACTAGTTTTCTGTAGGTCTCAACATCATTAGTGGTGTCCTAGGCTACAGCTTCTATCAAATCTATTTCTTGCCATAAAGACTTCAGTGTTGAGAAGTATATAGCTAATGGTTTCTCCCCCTGTCTCAAATTCTTCACATCACTCTCAACTTGTAAACCCTGGCCACATTTAATTTTTGGGAATAGGTTTTAGCAACACTATCCCAAATTTCTTTGCTGAATTCATCCACAAATAGTGCTGACTAATCTGTGGTTGCATTGAGTTCACAAGCCATCCAATAACAGTATAATTTCCTTGCATCCACTTTTCATATGATGGATGATCTTCCGGAGGAGCCTTTTTGCTCTCGGAGATAAAACCCCACTTACCTCTACTACAAATATGAATCTTTACTGATTGTGACCAAGCCAGATAATTAGTTCCATCCAGCTTGACTGTGGTCACAACCAGTAGAGAGTCTACAAAGGCTCTCGGAACCTGTCCGGATTCAGCAACATGCTTGTTTTCAAAGTCTGAGGAGTTCATCTTCTTAAATACTTCAAAAATGATTTCAAACAACTTTGAATAACAACAAATGAAGACAGAACAAAAACTGTGTTGTGAGCCAACCTCTATGCAGCCGTACCAGTAACTTGCATCACACTCGGAAGTTGGGAGAAACGGAGAAAACTCAGCCGCTCCTTGTAGACTTCACAGAACACCAATCCACTTGATTCAATCTTAAAGAAGGAGAATGAGAAAGCCTTTAGTCACTGAGCACTCAGGTCAAACTCCCTGAGGGGCCTGCAATCAGATTTCTCCAGAAAATTAGGGTTTCGAGCAACACACTTGAATATATCAAGAGGACGACAAAACCAATCCCCTTCTCTCTAGGAACCACTAACAACTAGGCTGAAATAGGTTTCTTTAACTATTCATACGATTCAATTCTCCATACACACTGTGTATGGGAAAAAGGTGAGAAACAAAGGGAAAAATGAGCCTACTTTGATACCAAGAAGAAAAATAGCCTTTTGAGAAGAAAGGACTGTTTAGAAAGTTGCAAAAATAAAAAAAAAGTAGCAGAAATCAGAGTTCAAGAGGAAAGAAGAAGAAGAAGAAGGTGGCGGCAACTTGGGTTCAGAGAGAGATTTTCTAACATAATCTCTTTTCTTACAGAGAAGCCCCTAGTTGGGCAAAAAATTAAAAAGACATAACATAAGAAAGAAAACATAAGAAAAAATAAAACCCAGATTAAGGCCCATTACAGCAAAGAACATAAAAGATAAAAAATGATAAACAACCTATGGGCCATTCGGCCCATCTTCTCTACACGTCCGTATCCATACACATCCAAAATGTATCCCGATATGTCTCTTAAAATTGTCTTTCTGCTACACCTTGCATTTCCGATACTTTGAACCTTGAGTAGGAGTTCAATAACTTAAATGCAAATAACCCATTTAACTAGGGATGCTTGGGTGAGGTTGGGTTGAGAAATTGTTTAGTTTTGAATGGGCCAAGCCCTAATCATATGTAGTTGAAATGCTTCAAAATCAAGCAACCCACTCTTTACCATACATTTTTTTCATACATGTTATGCAGTCCTCCCCCCACACCACCATAGTAGAAAGATCCTAGTAAACTTACATCCATCTAAGTTTGAAAAAGTGTTTCTCAATTAAATATCATTTATGTGGCATTGCCTTCATTAATAGTTTATCACATAACTCTTACAAATCTTTTGTGGGGAAAGAGCCATGATGTCATATTTTGGCATGCACACGAAGACTAGTGTAAATAAGAAATTTGAAATAATTTAAACAACCCATCCTAATGACACCCATTTGTTCAACAATCCATCCTACAATATTTAACTTGGCATTGATCCTTTCAACATCAATTCAATAATGACCACTGCCTCTTAGCCAGTTCTGAAAATAGACAACAAGTATAGAAGTAAATAATTAGCAACAATTCCATGGTTTGTAATTTTGAAATTGAAGAAACTTATGCAACTTTAAAATGAAAAACTCAAATTAGAATATACTACAAGAAAGCATTGAAAGACTAAATAACAGTTGTCATCCTTTAACATTTTGAAGGCCCTTCTTCTAATCATTCCTCTAATCATTGGATGAATATAATTTTAACTCATCTTTTTATGTATAAAGTGCTTTATACCCACTTGTCTATAAACATACATGGCTTACTTGTTATTAATTGTGCAAAGTTTTCTTATAGAGACATCCTTTTGATATATACAAGGTTCAAAATAGTGAAATTCCAAAATGTATTATTGTGTATCAGTTGATACATATTGGTTTTTGGACCAACCAATATGCTATTTTTGACAATTTAATCCCTTTAATGTTTGGAAATATAAATATTTAGGAAAATATTATTATCTATAAATGTAAAAAAGTGAAGTAAATACAAAAAATAACAATTCCATACGCTAAAAGTAGGGTCTGAGTTCTTAAAGAGGAATAAGAGGCAATGACTTATATAATCTCAGATGTTATGCTTATAATGAACTCTTCTTGGGTAGATAGGAATAAAAGACAAGATTCATCAAGAGGAACTATCATTTTACTGACATTCTTAGTAGAAGAGACAAAGAGAATGATGGAGGATTTAGTCAAAAGAGAGTTACCAGAGAGATAGTTGACAAGTCATAAACTTAATAACAAAAACCTATACCTGCATCCATGATGAGTACCTATAAAAGAAATAAGAATGATTCAAATTTAAATTATATCCATTAATAGAAAAGTGCAAAAAAACTCTTTACAATGATGATTCTTAATATTCAAACATTGAATTAATTGATTAAAAAATAACATTCTATGACTTAATGCAAGCAGAAAAAGTTAGTAAAACTTTACAAGAATGGTTCAGCTATTAAGGTCAACTCCTTAAATTGTGCTTACATGCAAATTAATAGGTTATGGTTAGAATTACATAATATATGTGTAATATAACATGAAATAAATACAATGAAATGCACTATACTCCACTGCAAAAATATGAAATTACAACCCTCATAGTGTACTAGTAGCCCCCTATAAACCACATCCTACCCTTGGATTTGGCATCAATCCACGGTTGAGATTCATTCCACCTGTACGGTGGAGCAAAGAATTATGGGGTGGGCTAAACAGTCATTTCCCCAAATAAATATCACATTTGAATTCAAATTGACTATAAACTTGAAAGAAAAAAAATTAATTATTTCAAATACTTACCATCTTCATTTATGTCAAGATGACGATTTGAAATTAAAGAGTCCCCATGTCCACATGGAGGATTGTTTGGAGCATTATTAGCATTTAAAAGCTATTAAAATTTAAACACAAAAAAATGTAAAAAATATAATTACATTGAATTTTAAAATGATTTAAAATTTTAAATGAAATAAATAGTAAACCTCTTTGTTGGTGAAGTTATTCATTGTATTTAAAATATTAGCAAGATTTTCATTCGAAAACTGCTTCTGAAACATTGATACAACGCTAACAATCAATCCCTTTAAACCTTATTCTTTCCTTTAATTATTGAACTACTTTATTATAATTTGATAACTGATGGTGAAATATTAGATCATTTAGAGGATGTGTAAATCCTTTCCACACAACAAATATGCCCCTTCTCAGGCCCTTTAATTTGTGAGTATCCCACGAACTACATCCTTGTGAGTTTTATGAATTAACAGGCTCACTTATGTCTTATCTCATGTGTTCTTGATATTTACTAAAATCATTCAGCAATAACCAAAAAATCAAGTTTAAATTAATTTACCACTATTCAAGTTGCTTTATCATTCACAACACTTCCATTTTTATGTGTATGATTTCAATAAACTATATTACCACCAAGTTTAATAAAACTTAAAATAAGCATTAATTTTTACCGTATTTTGAATGAATGTAGAAAATGATTTTTTTTTCAAACAATGAGGTTCATTAAGTTTAGAACGATTTTCTTTGTTTGCCAAACTAATTTCCTATAATAACAAAACAAACTAAAAATATAAATAAGTGATCAATATATAGTTAAATTCAAATTTAAAAAAAGCTAAAAAATTATTATTTCCCTTTGCAAAGCATCGATAGTGAACAACATCTTTGTATTTGTCTTTATTAGCTCGAGAAACTTGCATCCTTATGACCATATATTCTTCAATCAAGTTACCATTAAAACCTTTAGCATTTTGCTCACTTTTCCATTGCATCCACTTTTCCCTATATCGCTTATAATTAAAATCATAAAATTAATGTTCAATTAATTTAGCAAATCAACAAGTTACATAAAATCAACACAAGTATCCATACTTCAATTATATCTCATATTTCATTTTTGTTTTTTTTTTGTGGCATTTGATGCTAACTTAAGCAATTGATAAGTGTAAAATTAGATATTTTAACCATAGTACCTATGAATCTAGTAAGAATACATGCTTTAACACCAAAAGATTAACTCTCAACATTTAATGAAACACCAATACATTCTCTTTTTGGCATGTTCCATATATTAGACATGCGTGTACAACCCCAAATCTATATTAAAGCAAAATGGGTGCTCTCTCCTTCACAAAATAGAATCTTATTGTAACTAGGATGTGTGTCATGAAAAGCTCACACGTGCCATCTTATACACCACCAACAATACGACACGCATGCCATCAAAACCTCTTCTCCTTCTTCCCATGTTCTCCCTCATCTTCTCTTTCTTCCTATCTTTTGGTTTCGAGTGCCTATGGTAAAACCCGCTAAGAAAACTCTTCAGGGTTTTCCTATGATTATACTTCAAAGAGAGCTCAAGAAGAGCTATGGTGCCATGAATCGTTTAGGGTTTGAGCTGCTTCAGGCGGAGGAGATGAAGAAGAAAACTTTCTTGCCTTACAGGCAAGGACTATTGGGATGCCTAGGGTTTAGTTCCAAGAGTTATAGTGCCATGAACGGATTTTCTAGAAGTCTAAATCCCGTCTCTTCCAGGTAGATAGATCTATTTTACGATTTCCCTTTTCTTTTTGGTTTATTTACCGATTATTGATGTTTGTATAGTTTCCCTTTTCTTTTTAATTTATTTACCGATTATAGACGTTTGTATAGTTTCCCTTTTCTTTCTAGTTTTTTTTTTTCAATTTCTCCTTCAGTTCGGTTCCTTTCTCAGTTTCTCTTTCTAGCCGTTTGAGGTTGCTCCACGTAGCATTCGTGTTGATCCAAGTGGCTACTCAGTGTTCGTTGTTGCCAAATGTTTCGGAAAGTTCACTATTTCTTCAATTCTCGAGAACTGTAGAGGCAACTGCTGTAATTATTTTGTTGAGTGTTATAGCTATCATATCTTAGCTGACCACTTAACAATTGACTTCGACTTGCAAATAAATCTATATGTATTTTACAATTTGTTTTAATAAAAATTGCCCAATCCATGTTTAGTGTCTCTGAACCCCCGTGCAATGACTAATCATTGCTTTGTTTTCTTCTTTCTTCCCCTCTACATTTACCCCCTCATTTCTCAATGCTCAATCCAAGTTTCTTTTCCCGTTGCTCACCTTCCTCCTCATCTCCTTGCTTCCTTTCTCCTCTTCACTTTTTCGGCTAACAAATCTTATACACCTCTGCTAAAGGTTTGATATTCTTTATGCACTGGCTATCTTGTATTATGTTGCCTACCCTACAAATTGCTTAAGCTTCTTCTTTCATTTTTCCTTTTTGCAGTGATTCAAATCTGTTTAGATAAGGGCTTCACTTGATGATGTTTAATGCATTTAAAATTTCTCCGCTAGGTGTACATTGAACAAGATTTTTTATTTGGCTTTCTTGAAAACACATGATGTTTAATTTATGTAGGATTTCTCTAAATACCCAGAATGCAACCAAGGACCTTTTTGGAATGACTTAATGTAAGCAACTTAACCTAACCCGACTTTACTAGATTTATCATTCCCAATTTTCTACGAAGACATTCACTTAGATGCATATCTTGAAGATGGTTTTTAGCTATAACAGATTAATGGAAGGCTTGCTAGCTTTCTTCATTTCTTGCACCAAATATGGCCTTCTTAACTTTGTGTGTCTTGATATATGTGTGAAAGCCCATGAATCATGCCAAGCCAACCAATCCAAACAGTTTGTATATAACTCCTTCAGTTTTATAAATCAACAAAGTTATTTGTTAACTATTTTATGCAAATCTTAAGTTTTGGTCCATCTTATTTTGTTAACTCTTAAATTTTTATTTTAAGATTTTGTTAAATTGAATTGGCTGTTGAGAAATAGAACAAGAACTTAAGAGTCAATAAACTACAAAAAGTGTAGCATTACTAGAAAAGAAGAAAAATGGATGTCAGAAACAGTAGATAAGGAACCATAAACATAGATACAAACATAAATTGACCTATCTACAGTATTGGTAACTAAAAGAATCACTGCTCTCCAATGGGCATTAAGTGTGACATTTCTAACTTCATAAATTATTTTATCAAGACTTATACAAACATCTTTTTCCGAAAATTTGTTTAGTGAAGAAACTGCAAAATTGAAGTTCTCAAATGAACATCAAATCATACTTATCATGCATATTACAATTTGAATGTAAGTATTCAACAAATAGTCAATTAAAAGAGTTTAGACAAATAAGATATCTAATGTACCAAAATTCCTTAAATAAGGGGTAAATAACACACAAAATATATAACTGGGACGTAAGGATTTCTAGCACAATTCTCTTTAAGTTTTTAATCATAGAAATATTAACTAAAAAGTTATAAATGTTATCATGACAACAAGTAGATGGGGACATGGAGGGTCAACAGAGGAATAAAATTTTCCCTACCTACTAAATTATGTTTGGACACTTATGAGCCTAAACCATATCACCATACGGAAGATAGGATTAGATGCTAATAAGATTAGATCAAGGATATTGATATATACTAACATTCAATATGCTTTTAAATGGATTTTCTATTTAACACCGGGATTTAGCTAAATCCAATGAAATAGATTGTGACCAGATCCATTGATAGCTTCACATAAGAATTTGATGTAAATTGTTTTAGTTACATGAATTGAAGAGTTTTTTTTAGTTAGCCAATTAAATTAGTAAGAAATGTATTCAAATTCATAAAATTAAATTGAGCTATAGGTGGATGAGAATATGTGCATGTATTACTTTGTGATATTGCATATTAATTTTGAGCTTATGAATTAGGTTGGGATTTCTCTTCAAATTGAGGTTGTGACTGAGTGGGGTTGTATTGTTGTTGGTTAGGCTGATATTGACACTGTAATTAAGAATTAGAGTCATAGCTTGAAAGTAAAAATATTTATGCGATTGTGTTTTATCATTGTAAAGTTTAATCAATAAACAATATATTAAATCCTTATCAAACAAATAGATGAACGAAACCAAATATTAGTATTGTCAACAAAATCAATTTATCATTTGTTGGAGATAATAAAAAATAACAAAATTATAATGTGAGAAATAAAACAATTTATTATAACCATTATGAATAGGTGCCGCCATAAATAAATGACAATAGTAATGGGCATGGCATACAAATCACATTTTGTAAAAACAAACCAAAATAATAAAGTTGTCATGTTGGCAATTATAAGATAATAATTATAAGTATGTGACAATGTTAAAATTTTTATACAAAATAATAATGCAAAATGGTTTTGAGAAATTGTAACATTCTCATGTAAAAAAGTATTAGATTCTATTTTTATTGAATAATTAAAATAATTTATCTCCATTATCCTTTTTAACATCATAATCTTCCACAAGATCATCTTCCATATCTGGTGTAACAACCACTTCATTATCATTAACTTCTTTTTTTATTCCAATTTGAATTGCTGTATATAGTATGAAATGCATTTTCAAACAATTATTCATTAAGTTGTTTTTTATCAATAAATATTTTTCACCCATATCAAACATATCCCCAAGTTTTGCTTGTTTGACAATAAAACAATTTTTATTTTTTTATCATTAACATAGAATATTTTTTTGGCTTGCGATGAAAATGCAAAATGATCATAATAAAAATTGTTACTTTTATGTATTAAGTGTAAGAAATTCGTATGGGTAAATTAAAAACTATTTTTTATAACGTTTGTTGATATAAATCCAATTACATTTGAATATGACAACATTATATTTACTATAATAATTTAATTGAATAATATCCCTTAATGCTACATAATTAGTAATTTTTCCTTTAATGGGCTGCTTATTTGTTGAATTAACACAGTTTATTGTCTTAACAAATACAACAACTTAATTATTTTGAGATCTTAAATATCTTTCACATTCTCTAACATGAAATCTAAACCCATTAACAATTTAACTAGTATATCTTCTAATCACTTTACTTGAAACATGGGAAAATTATCTTATCTTATTGATAACATCTACGTTCAATTACTCATCCAAGTGTGCAACATAAATCATTTGTTAATGGTCAATATTATTATTTAATTTATGCATATTAAAAATGTTTAATATATATAATACTAACCTAATCATGAAACCAATAATAAAATACTTGACTTTGAATCCTCTCAATTTAATATTGTGATAAACAACTTTGGTAACTTTGTTTCTTGATAAATTTCTCATGTTGACTATATTCAAAGACTTCAATTAGAAACATAAGTTAAATATGATTTAAAATATACAATACATATATTTTTAAGTAAAATAGATCGTTTTATTTTTTATATGGGGTGATTGCATCACAATTAAATAATATATATTGATGTGCTTAATCCAAAGTATATTTGTGAAATATAAATCGTGATACCCTTTTCGCTTTTTCACTCTAAACATTTTATTTTTTCTTACCCCCAAAATCACCCTAAAGTAAATAAAATGAATGTTTATTTTTTGACTTATGAAGTGTTATCATTATCATCATCTTGTATAAGTTGATTAAAATTGTCTCAACATCCGATAAGTATCGTAAACAAAAAGTTAAGCACTCATGTGTTAAATACCTTTTTATATTTAAACATTTTTCATGAATTTTATTGTGCACATAAAACTTAAGTGTAAGAAGGTTTCTATATAAATACAAATTTAAACTATTAAATCAAAAACTTAAATTTTATTAACTTTTTTCGTTGACACAAATAAAATTAAATTGATGGAATATTTCGATATGTACTTTTCAATAGTATATATCCATTAATAAACTATTGGACTAACAACTTGTAATTATAATTGCAAAAAAAATTGATTAAATACACTATAATTGTAAAAAAATGGAAGTAAAGATCTTTTCTATTTGGCGCAAAATAAATGCAACTTGTTACTTAAGTATTTTAAGATTACGTTCATAAAGAACCTTAGAGCAAACATCTTTGTAAAAGTGACACAAATCGATTATTACTGAATTCACCCTATCAGGTAAAGAACCTTAATCATTATGGAGATTAACTTTTGAGTTTTATTATCTTATATTGTTTAAAATGAATGCAATATGATATATTGGTTGATTATTCTTTCGAAATTTCATATCCTTGAGGATCTTAAACAAATTCTTTTTTCTTTCAAAGTCATTTGATAAAAATTTTAGGCAAGTATCGTATATTTTTTATTTATTTCTTGTTCCAACAACGTAACAAGTATATTATTACATACATTCTTCACTATATGCATAACAATAAGATTATTATGTAATAGATGGTGCTCTTAAGGATTTCAATGTAAATATTTATTAATGTAAAAGATATTGGTGGAGTTTAATATCGATCAGTTTAACATGAATGAACCGTTGTAAAGTGAAAAGGCATAATTATTTATGTAAATATCTCTATTTTGAGTGAAGTTTATAACGATTTTCAATGTAAAGCTACATTCAAAACAAACACCGACAAAGACGATTTTCACTGGTCGGTCCCATCACCATGACCTTACGATATATTTTTAACCATCATAAAAGTAAGAACTTAATTTGTATTTTAATCACTTTTATTATTATCTTCATTTTTTTATTTTCAATTATTTAGTATTATTTGTTGATGGTGAACAATGGGTATTTTTAAATCTATTTATGAATTTTACTAGTGGGGACCCATGAAAATCCACATGTATTATTAAGAATACCAATCATTGTTAATTTGAATTTTGATTAGTTGAAGGCTTTAGATATTTAGTAAGTTGTGGAATCAATCATAAGACTCCACACTAGTGTTAACGGCATTCAAAAATCCAATTTCGAATTTGAGATTCGAAATAATCGAATCGAATTCAGATAATTCGAATATTTAATCGGTCAAATTCGGATACCATATTCACATCGAATAGCTAATCGGATTCAAATTTAGATATGACCTGATTTGATTTGATTTGATAAATATCCGAATTTGACCGATTATTTAATTCTTATATATAATATATAAAATATTTAAATTTTTTATTTAATTTATATATAAAATAATTAAATCATATAAATAATTTATACATTTATATATTTATATAAATTGAATATTTATTTTATATATTTATTAATTACTTAAAATAATTAATTGGTCAAATTTGAATCGAATCGAATATTCAAATATTTAATTGAATTTGAATATTAATTTTCAATATCTATCAGATATCTAATTGAATTCATATATCATATTTTCTTATTAGATTCAAATTCGAATATTGCTTGATTCGATTTGATTTCGATCTATTTATACCCCTAACAATGATAAAATACATGGGCCCACATTGAGAGATTGAATGATTATGGGCCCTATGTGTTTTGACTGGTATGGAGTCTTATCATTGGTTCCATAAATTGCTGAATAGTTAAAGCATTCAAATAATCCTATCTCCATTATTTTATTGACTATTTCTGGACATTTTGGATAGTTATTGATATTTTAAAATTCCGTATGTATTATGAAGAATAATAATTGAAACGTTATTAAAAGTTATTTATAAATTGTTATTAAATAATTTATTTTTTATTAAATAGTTTATTTACAAAATTACACTAAATTATCTTACAATTTCCAAAATGTAATTTTATGAAAAAATTGGAAAATTTATTACATATTTTCAAAATTATTTAATTTAATTTTAAAATTATCATTAAATAAATTATTTTTATTACATTTGTTAGTCATTACTAACTTTTGACCTTTGGTAATTAAAATATATTTTTTTGATAATTGTCATTAACTTTTGGAATAAATTTCTGAAAAATAAGTTCATCTAATTTTTGAAAACTATTTGAATTATTTATTATAATTTAATAAATATCTTACACAAATTATTTTTTGAATTCATTTATTTCAATTTAATAATTATCACTAAATTATTCTAATTTAAATAAATGCAAATATCAATTTAATAATATAAATAATTATTAAGCATAATTATAATTTAAATATTTTAAAAGAGTTTAAAAAAGTCATTAAAGTTGTCTTAAAATATTAAAAAATGGAGAATGTTTGTGTATTGTTAAATAATGAAAATTATTTGAGGGCAAATAATTAATTGATAAAAAATAAATATTTTTAATAAAATAAATAATTTAATAATTTAATAACTTAATAGTTACTCTAATTTAATAACTCGAAATTTAATATAAACAATTTTTTTTTTAAATAAGAATATTTTTCTGAAATAATTTAATTTGCATAATTCAATCAAAACATGAATACATTTTTGAAATAAATTTCTGAAAAATAAGTTCATTTAATTTTTTGAATTATTTATTGTAATTAATAAATATGCTAAAAATTAATTTTGTGAAGATGGAGTTTTGTTAAATTTTTTGAAAATTAATTTAATGTAGTTTAAAATATATTCCAAGAAATAAAAATTTAATACGGAATTGGAATGGTCCAGGTCTGGATTGGATTACATAAAAAACCATGTTTCAAAGTATATGCATGACTTGACTTGAAAGTTTTATCTTCTTCGCCTGCATACAACATTACATTGGTCGCTTGATGCAGTGACCATAGTGGCAAAAAGGGGTGAGCTTCATCAAGTTTTCACACTTCTAGACCGAATGAATTTACGCCAGAATAAGGAGGAAATATGCACTATTTTTATGATTTTAGTGTGTGATTAATTAATGTTTTATTTTGATTTCATTTTATAACCAAAAACAGATTTATTAATTATTTTCTGTTTGCAAAGCTTATTTTCCTTTCAATCATGTCTACCTCCCTCATTGTCTTATTCTTAATTAAAAAATAAAAAATTATCATGTGACCTTATTTCACTTCGCTTTCGCTAACAAAGCCCGTGCATCACGGGGCCCCGCTAGTTAAACCCTAAGCTTCTCCACCTCGAAAGCTCTTCTCTTCGGTTCTGTGGTACTCTGTTCTTCTCTTAGGGTGGGTGGGGAGAGACGAGAGAGAGAGAGATGGACATTTGCATGAATCCCTGCGGAAGCTTCCATGCAAGGTCAATTTCGTCCTCCTCGGCTTCTATATCCAAATCGACGTTACTGAAAGCAACTGGTTTTCCCTTCTTCCTCTGCACGAAGAGGACCGGGAAGAAGACAAACGGTGTATCTTTGAACCGACAACTGTGGCGCTCACTGGCTTGCTCTACCAATCGGATCAATCGCCTTACCCCTGTCTATTGCGAGCATGGCTTGGCTGCAAGCAGAAATGGTTCGACGAATGTCTCCTTCAGTGGGTCTCCGGTGGGGAAGCGGACTGACCTGAAGAAGATCATGATACTCGGCGCCGGACCCATTGTTATCGGTCAAGCCTGCGAGTTCGACTACTCCGGCACCCAGGCATGCAAGGCTCTCAAGGAAGAAGGATACGAAGTGGTTCTCATCAACTCCAACCCGGCTACAATCATGACCGATCCTGACATGGCGGATAGGACCTACATTGCCCCCATGACCCCTGAACTAGTCGAGCAGGTCATTGAGAAGGAGAGGCCCGACGCTCTCCTGCCCACCATGGGCGGGCAGACAGCTCTCAACCTTGCTGTGGCATTGGCAGAGAGAGGGGTCCTGGAAAAGTACAGTGTCGAGTTGATTGGAGCGAAGCTCGACGCGATCAAGAAAGCAGAAGACAGAGATTTGTTTAAGCAAGCAATGGAGAATATTGGGATCAAGACTCCTCCTTCAGGAATTGGTACCACCCTGGAGGAGTGTTTCCAGATTGCCGACTCTATCGGGGAGTTTCCTCTGATTATACGGCCTGCGTTCACGTTGGGTGGCACCGGAGGTGGGATCGCTTATAATAGAGAGGAGTTTGAGTCAATTTGTAAGTCTGGGCTTGCGGCCAGTTTGACATCACAGGTTCTGGTTGAGAAGTCTCTCTTGGGATGGAAGGAGTACGAGCTTGAGGTAATGAGAGACTTGGCAGACAATGTGGTCATCATATGCTCAATTGAGAATATCGACCCCATGGGGATCCATACAGGGGACTCGATAACGGTGGCCCCTGCTCAGACCCTCACAGACAAAGAATACCAGCGCCTCAGGGATTATTCAATTGCGATCATAAGGGAAATTGGAGTTGAATGCGGGGGTTCAAATGTTCAATTTGCTGTCAATCCTAAAGACGGGGAAGTTATGGTGATCGAGATGAATCCTAGAGTTTCAAGGTCTTCAGCTTTGGCATCCAAGGCTACTGGGTTCCCAATAGCAAAGATGGCTGCCAAATTATCTGTTGGCTACACCTTAGATCAGATTCCTAATGACATTACGAAGAAAACACCAGCTAGTTTTGAGCCTTCTATAGATTATGTGGTGACAAAGGCAAGTTAGCATTCTTTCCCATATCCTGCATTTTAAGTTCTTTTGCCAGTTATTTTACTCGTATTAGCATCACTAATAAAAAGGTTGATTAGTGACTCTGCACGGATATGCTTAATTTTAAATGTAGTACTCGGAAGTCGGAACTGATAACTAATAAAAAAGTTACCAAGTGTTTGTTTTTGGTTAGCAAACAATAGGTAACATCACATGTCCTTTAAAAGATCAGAATAGATTAGAGTTAAAATCAAATATACACATATCTGTCATTTTAATTCAAATCCCCTATCAACTCAGACCATCTTTAATTCCTTATTGTTCATATGTTTTTCTTTAATCAATATATGTTTATATGCTTGTGGTTCGAAGTATTGATAAATGATTTAATGGCATATAATTGAACAATGAGTATTTTTTTTTTGTGAAAATTTAACCAGAATTTATTAAGAAAAAAGGGGGGGGGGGGACAAGAGGAGATATACAAAGCAGGGGGGGAACCCCTATAAGTTACAAAGGAGAAAGCTTGTCGCTATATAGATGCTCCGAATGCACACCAAATTTAGCTAGGCCATCTGCAGTATGATTGTGTTCCCTAGGAATCCAAACTAAGTTAACATTCAAACCATCCAAAGAATCCCAAGCTTCAGTCAGATAGTGATACAGTCTCCAAGGGCCCCCTTTTTTGTCTCTTAACCATTTTATTGTATTTGCTGAATCACCTGCAATGATCAAATTCTTTATTATCCTGATTCCGGTTAGAGCAGCCATCACTTCAGTCTTTGTGGAGTCGGCCCAACCGATTGGACCACTAAAAGTCCAGCAGATATTGCCCTTTTCGTCCCTTACTGTACCACCAATACCTGCAAAGCCTGGATTGCCTAAAGCACAACCGTCAAAATTAAGGGTTATCACACCATCACTGATGGAAACGGGATGCCTCAAGGGAGTTTTCTGAGGATGAGGCAGAAACAGAAAGGGGTGAACATCTTTGGTAATATCATTGACTGAAAGTCCTTTAAACAGAGCTGAATTAACCGCCCAAAGGATGCAACGATAGGTAATATCTGAGATTAACTCCTCCAAGGTTCTGCTTTTATTGTCAAAGGTACGGATGTTTCTTTCTTCCCAAATGCCCCACATTACTGCATGAGGCACTGATTACCAAAAGACTTTACCCCTTTTGCTAAGCCCTATTCCTTGCCATTGATTCAAGTTGTCCATAATGTGTTTTGGAAAAATCCAGCTGTGCCCTGCCATATTCAAGAAGTGGGACCATATCCTTTGAGTGAAGCTACAATGAAGAAGATAATGATCTGTTGATTCACCCTCACTGAGACATAAAATACAAACATGAGGAGAAATGGAGCATCTTCCCAAAAGTTTTTTCTGTAGGAGATCACAAGTATTAACTTTCTGGAAACAGGCTTCCCATACAAAGAAGCAAATTCTTGAGGGGATGTGGCTGCACCAAATTTTCTTGTAAGGAAAAGAGGGATGCTGATCTTCAGCAGTCAAAGCCCTGAACATAGACTTAGAAGAGAATTCGCCATTTGGGTGGAGGGTCCATATTCGGGTGTCAGAATGAGAGGGGGATATATAGGCATCTTTGAGGGTTTGGATTAAGGCTATTAAATCAGAAATCTCCAAGTTCCTTGGGAGTCTTCTGAGGTGGAGGTTTAAAGAATTCTCGGTGGACTGGTTTGGGAGGCAAGCAGAAATAGAGGCTTCTTGGTCAAGGGTGAGGTTAAACAGCCTAGGGAAAGAGGCTTCCAGGGTAGATTCCCCCCACCAAAGATCTTTCCAGAATTTAATTCTAGACCCATTTCCCACTTTATACTTTATGAAAGGAAAGAAAGAAGTATGAATGGAACATATACCTTTCCAAGGATTGGTGGCCTTTATCCTGATCAAATGGAGATTGCAATCCCAAATCCCACCCGTTTGTATTTCGTCCATATTTACTTGAGATGACAGCAGTCCAAAGAGCATTAGGTTCTTTCGGAAATCTCCCGAGCCATTTGCCTAGGAGAGAAGAATTTTTCTCTTTAAACTGTCCAATACCCAACCCGCCTTCCTCTTTTGGTCTGCATACTTGTTTCCAACATATAGTTGGGACAGGGCTTAGTTGAGTTGAATTTGCTTGCTGAGGCCTGAGGCATATATTTATCATTTAGACATTATCTAAAGCCCATATGATATTGAACATGCATTTAACATGGATAGACCACTTCATAGAATAACAATGCACTGAGACTCCTTTTGGTTGGCAATAACTAATGTGCACTTTTGTGTTGTTTGTATCTTTGTTTAACTTTCCAGTTGAGAAATCTTCATCACATGTTTGTCATCATTGTGCAGGGGCCATGCTAATCTTCTCTGTATTGTTCCAATCTTATTAGATGTCACCCTTGTGTGATGCTTACCACATTCTTATTTATGTTTTTGCCCTCCTTTTTAGCACCTATTTACCATATTGTGCTTAGTAATTTTCTATGTTATTGACCTCTTTAAAAAATTTGAGGTGTTAGATGTGATTTTTGTGTGGTTGAATATCTGCATACCTATTTTTGGATGGTGGTTTTCTGGATTTGTTTTTACAGGCATAATTTTAATTTCTATTTCTATCTGCTAGTGTGAAACATGGTTACTTCAGATAATCCAGATGAGTTGCTTGGATGTGCTTAATGATTCTTTTTTTGGTGGACATGTGCTTACAGAAGTTGGTATTGAAAAGTCATATACCAGACATAAGACTTGGTATATTAGTTGTTGATTAACTGTCAAACTGAACTCTTTACAAGAATTAAAGAGGAAAATAAAGCATTTGGGTAATTCTTGGGTATTATGCAATATCATGCAAGGATTGAGATGAAGCTTTCTTATAGGACCATGAATCATCTCAATTGAGCCACAATTTGGAGTGTTTATTCAAAATGCCAACCTATGTCTCAGAATGTCTTTGAATTTATTTGTGAAGTGAGCATATCCATTCAGTGGTATCAATGGCAAAAACAATTGTTGTGCCATTCCAGGACAAGAAAGAGACTGATTTTGGGAATTATTCATGTGTTCAAGAATCCAAATAACCCTTAGGGCTGCAAATGACATCTCTTTATCCAAATTTGACTTTGATCCATGGTGATCAGAATTTGATCTGTTTATAATTGAATCGAATATGGATCTGCCCCTATCTGATCTGATCCTATTTGAATGTCTATGCTTTTATATACTTAAAATTTATTCTCTATCTATTAGTAACATTGATTTGAATGTTTTGTTTTTACTAAAGAGTCATTGGTTCAAGTTTCACAAGTTTATTTTCAGTATATTTTGCTCATGATATACACAATTGAAATCATTTTTTAGTTCATTTTATTAATAATATATAGTATTGTGATCTTTTTAGTTTAATTAATTAATGCTATTCAATATCCAGTTGCAATTTGGATTTGATTTGAATGCAAATCATAAACAAATCAAAATTGGATCTACCTTATATCTGATTCGATCTGATCCATAATAACCCTTAGCAAATTCCTTAATACATCACGAGACTACAGAAGATTCAGCTCTGAACTTCATAGATAACTTGATTGGGTTAATTTAATTTTCTTAGCTTCTGATCTAACCAAGTTAGTAGTGATGTAGGGTTGAACAGGAATGGGGATCCAGAAGAGTCAAATATAAATGGAAAATGAAAATAAAATAGAAAAGAATAATTAGAGACTAGAGAGAAAGGAAATCTTGCATTACAATTATAGCTAAAATAAAAGAACTTGTATATTTCAATCTTCAATAGATTGGCTGAGTGATGAGCTCAAAACCATATGCAAGCCCTTAGAAGTTACTAAATTGATGAAATATTTGAAGGGGGGGACCTGTTCATGATGAATTAGGGGCTGCTGTGGGTTGAATTAATCAAGTGGTCCTTGCTTGGCCTTGTCGCAAAATATTTGATGCATACTTATTGGGTTAAATGGGGTCAAGTCATGGCATCTTATATTACTGTATCGATATTTGCTACTAAAAGAATTAAGTTCTAATGTTTAGGCATATAAAATTATTTTTCCTCTTATCCTCAAATTACCTGATACTTTTTTTTTTTAATGTCTTGATAAAAGGTTCAACTGATTGCCAATTTAAAAGGTAAGAAATTAACCTGGTTCTCTCAAGAATTTATTTTCTTCTCTTGAGTGCATAAGTTGATGTTTCTGATTGATTTCTTGTCTTCTTGGCAAGTTGATTGCTATTTTTTTTTTCTGTGCTCTGCTGCATACTCATATTTAGGGATAAGAAGTTGTTTGGTGCAATGGTTAAATATCAGGTTGAAAAGCGTGAAAACGGGTTTGATTCTGAGATATTCCACCCTGTGCAAAAAATGCCAAAGTTTGGATCCATATCCAGTTCTTGTCCACCCATGTTCCTGGATAGCGGTAACCAACATTGGTAATAGCCCTTTTAATAGAGTGTGGCTTTTATTTCTTATTTCATCTGTGCAGTTTTCTTCTTTTCATATTACATCATATCCTTTCAGTTATATATCTGGATGTCTACTATCCAATATTCTTGTATCAATCAACTCTGAAATTGGTCCTGTCAATTATTTAAAAACAGCTTCAGAAAATAACCTCTTTTCATAGATTATCAAGAAAGTTAAAGACCTCTGTTCATGTGCTTATGCCTGTTTCTTTCTCTTTCTGGTTATGAGAGCATCTAACCATGCCAACTTGTTTCTCTTATTTGGAAAATTTAGATACCCCGCTTTGCGTTCGAGAAATTCCCTGGTTCACAACCGATACTGACAACCCAGATGAAATCAGTTGGTGAATCTATGGCACTTGGCCGGACATTCCAGGAATCCTTCCAGAAAGCAGTTCGATCATTGGAATGTGGCTACTCTGGCTGGGGTTGTACACATATCAAGGAACTGGACTGGGATTGGGACCAATTAAAGTACAGCCTCCGGGTCCCTAGTCCAGATCGAATCCATGCCATATATGCGGCAATGAGGAAGGGAATGAATGTGGATGAGATCCATGAACTGAGTTACATTGATAAATGGTTTCTCATACAGCTTAAAGAGCTGGTAGATGTGGAGCACTTCTTATCAGCCCGAAGCTTGTCTCAGCTGACTAAGGATGACCTGTATCAGGTAAAGAGAAGAGGTTTCAGTGATAAGCAGATAGCCTTTGCAACCAAATCCACTGAGAAGGAAGTGCGATCAAGGCGGTTGTCTCTTGGGGTAACTCCAGCTTATAAGCGGGTAGATACCTGTGCTGCTGAGTTTGAAGCTAACACTCCATACATGTATTCATCCTATGATTATGAGTGTGAATCAGCTCCCACCAAACGGAAGAAGGTTTTGATTTTGGGTGGAGGACCGAATCGGATAGGTCAAGGTATCGAGTTTGACTACTGCTGCTGCCATACATCTTTTGCTCTTCAGGTGTGTGTTTCCTTGTGATTTTCTTTTGGATTGTTAGTTTTTGTTTTAAGTAACTTGCATTACATAAGGTGTCATTATTGGGTTTTCTTCCTTACACAGAATGTGTCCATTCATATCAACCACCATGGTAATGGGAGCACCTGTTCAATAGCACTTTGGCCATAATTCATTTCAACTGGATTATCCTAGCATCTGAGAGATATTTTTGTCCTAGGTTATTAGGGTGGCACTGGATGTATGTATCAGACAATTTGTGATTTGTAAAGTGTGACAGATGGATTTACTTATAAAAAATATATGTCTACTCCAACTGGTGGCCCATCAGTTGGAGGTTAAATCAATAAGTGTATCATATATTATGCCTTCGATGTCATGCTATTTTTCCTTGGTTTCATAGAAGAACTTGATTATTGCATCTAATTTGATTCCATCCTCATTTTCTCCTCAGGAAGCTGGATTCGAGACAATTATGATGAACTCTAATCCTGAGACTGTGTCAACTGATTATGACACAAGTGATCGGCTCTACTTTGAACCGCTAACAGTTGAGGATGTTCTGAACATCATAGACTTGGAAAGACCTGATGGTATTATCGTACAGTTTGGGGGGCAAACACCTCTCAAGCTGGCACTCCCAATTCAACACTACTTGGATGTGCACAAGCCCTTATCTTCCAGTGGATCTGGTCATGTTAGGATATGGGGGACTTCACCTGATTCCATTGATGCTGCTGAGGACCGTGAACGGTTCAATACAATCCTAAAAGAACTCGAGATTGAACAACCTAAAGGTGGAATTGCAAAAAGTGAGGCTGATGCACTGGCCATAGCCATGGACATAGGCTACCCAGTCGTTGTCCGGCCTTCGTATGTATTAGGTGGGAGAGCGATGGAGATTGTGTATAGTGATGACAAGCTCATAACCTATCTTGAGAATGCTGTTGAGGTGGATCCAGAACGTCCTGTCTTGATTGACAAATATCTTTCAGATGCTATTGAGATTGATGTTGATTCACTTGCTGACTCACATGGTAATGTAGTCATTGGTGGGATCATGGAACACATTGAGCAAGCAGGGGTCCATTCTGGAGATTCAGCCTGCTCTCTTCCCACTAAAACTGTTCCCTCCTCATGCTTGGAAACAATTAGGTCATGGACAACAAAGTTGGCTAAGAGGTTAAATGTGTGTGGACTTATGAACTGCCAGTATGCAATCACAGCATCTGGGGAGGTTTTCTTGCTTGAGGCAAATCCCCGTGCATCACGCACAGTCCCTTTCATCTCCAAGGCAATTGGGCACCCACTAGCCAAGTATGCATCTCTTGTCATGTCAGGGAAATCTCTCCATGATATTGGGTTCACAAAGGAGGTGATTCCGAGCCATGTCTCAGTAAAGGAAGCTGTGCTTCCATTTGAGAAGTTTCAAGGCTGTGATGTGCTGCTTGGTCCTGAGATGCGTAGCACTGGAGAGGTGATGGGTATTGATTTCAATTTCCCAGTTGCTTTTGCCAAGGCTCAGATTGCTGCAGGGCAGAAGCTACCAACCTCAGGCACTGTGTTCCTCAGCTTAAATGACTTGACAAAGCCACATCTTTCCACTATGGCCCACACTTTCTTGGGGCTTGGTTTCAGGATTGTTGCAACATCTGGCACAGCGCATGTGCTTGAGCTAGAGGGCATCCCAGTGGAGCGGGTGCTTAAGATGCATGAGGGACGCCCCCATGCTGGTGATATGATTGCCAATGGACATATCCAGTTGATGGTTATCACAAGTTCGGGTGATGCACTTGATCAGATTGATGGTCGGCAATTGAGGAGGATGGCTCTTGCTTACAAGGTTCCCATCATAACAACAATTGCAGGAGCTTTCGCAAGTGTGGAAGCAATAAAGAGCATGAAGAACAGTACTGTCCAGATGATTGCTCTTCAGGACTTTTTTGACGTTCAGGCAGGGCCACAGAGTTTCCGCAAGTTGCAGCCTGCTTCGTCTTCTCTTTGATTCATGCAGTGGTTGCATGTAAGCAAATTTCTTTATTTTTTCCTTTTTTCTTATTTATTTTCCTTTTATGTTATTATCTTGGATAGCTTTTTGAATAAACCACATATTTTATCTGTCTCAAATTTCCTTTCTTGTACCTATGTTTTTATCGTATACGGCTAATACTTGTATGCACTTATACTCTTACACTAGTACTATATAAAGTAGATACTTAACTACTTTGATTTCTGTGCAGGTCATGAAAATTAAATCAAAATAACTTATATTTTTCCCTTTCATCTTTTGTTGCCCATGTGCATAGCAAGTGCCCCTTATACTAGTATAATTAAGCTAAATAACTAGCTAGTCAATATTTGTTGGTGGTTTTGGTTTAAGTGTTATCTTGCTACATATGGTTTACAAGATTTTAGGTTTAGAGCACATCAAACTATCAAAGTCACTTTCACTCACTCTGGTTTAATATTTTTAATCCAAGTGAATGCTAACTGGATCCCATCCGAATTCAAGTTTTTGATTGACAGCCTACTTCTACTAATATAGTGTAGGGTATTCTACAATCTAACTATGCTAAAGGAATGAAACATGGCAAAACCAAATTAAACTGTCCAGTTGATAATTCTGAACAGAATGGTCTATATTTGCTGCATGTCCACCAAAATATGAGTTCCTAACTGCTATCCACTGGATTTTTGTCTTTCTGCTAGCTAGAATAATATTAATATTGCTATATATATAAATATATATAAAGAAAGAAAGAAGGAAAGAGAGACTTTTGACAGTATTTCATGTCTAATTATAGAAGTTCAATGCTTTATATCCATTGCATTTTGTCTATAACCATCAATTGCCAAGCCTTTGCCTTTGACACATTTGTGAATATATATATTGAGGCAAGTATGAAGTTCCCAGAACTGGGATTCTAGGAGGCATGAGTGCGTGACAAAGTGGCTGGCAGTTGGCCCTTGATAGTGGAAATTAATACAGTGCAGACAAAAAAATGAACACAGGTGTTATACACGCCTGTTACTGTATTAGTAGTGTGTTAAGTCCTCTTACTTTGAAGGCAAAGATAAAAATGATATAAAAAAATAGAAACTAAGGAAGAATAATGTATAGCAGTATGGTTGTTCTTGGATATCGGAGGTATTGGAGCAAGTTGGACTGATGAAACAGTCCATTTCTTAGCTTTTGGATCATAAAAAAGGATTAATACTAAAATATGAATCTAGCCATCTAGATGTCGGCAAAACTATGGACTGTATGAATTTGTATATGGGTATATTTAAATCTTGTCAGACAATAATTTGAGATTTAAATTCAATTTAATATCTAATGGATGTATACAGATTCCAAATATGATGCATTTTTCATATTTATTGTATATTATATGAAGTGTACTTTGCAACATTAAAAATGTCACTGTGACATATCACTTTATCACTAGCTTGTTTATATTTGAATCATGTTGCAGCAATTTACACAGAATGCATTATAGATTTCCGAAGAATTTTAGTAAATTTGTATAAATTAATATAAATTTATAAAATGAAGTATAAAATAAAATATATTTTATAAATAAAAATAAGTTTATCTAAATCCAAAACTTCACTTAATTTTAAAGAACTTTTGATATTAAAAACATGGTTCTTTTCTGTATGGCTAAATGGATTATCCAAATTTGGCTTAAATGAACAAGGTTTGAATTTGAAATTGAATGAAATCCGTTCCATCTGCAAATCTTGAGCTGGGTTTAGATATTGCAGTACATATACTTCTTTTAGGATCCAACTATAAAATGTATATATGTATCAACCGCATCATATCCTTTCTCAAAGTTGGTGTAGTAGGATTCGAATCCTCGTGTCTGCTGGAACGAACCAGCTACCGTACCAACTGAGTCACCCTCGGTTTACGATATTAGGTTGGATCCAATGAATTTGCTCCATATGTAACCTATTCATTCTCTGCCTTTAACATTTTAATACACATGATCATAAACAAACACGCAAAAAAAAGAAAAAAAAAAACGTAATTGGATCTAATTCCACTTGAAGATTGAATACAATAATTCCCAATTTTAATTATATTCTTTCAGTAATACAATAAGCACATGTAAGAAGTCCTACGGATCTTTTTATTAAGATATTGATTAAGACATTAACCATTCTTATTTATACTCTTCAAATTGCATTGGATAAAATTGACATGATCATATGACAGATTTAAGGCGTCAATTAATTTATAGTCAATTTGCAGTGGATAAATCGGGTGGGCTGTGTTGCCCGTGGCCCGACATGGCACAGCATGGCACTAGGGTATGGGTTGTGTCGGGCTTGGGTTTTCAGGCCCACAAGCTGGCATGGCACAACACAACAATATGGGTCGTGCTGGCATGGGCTCGTGGCACAGCATAGCATGATCCACAGGCTTGTAGAGGGTTGATGCAATCGACCTGTAGAATATAGCCATTGGGGGTCTCTAATGGCTAGGTTTTTTCTTTTTCTTTTTTCTTTTTTTTTACATAAATACCCTCCTAACTAGCTATTTTAGTTTTGGAGGGAGAAAAATGACAACAATGCCTCCCAACAATAAATAACAACTACTTTGGGTGGGCATTTGGGTAAAGTGATAATTATAATTAACAAAACACTCCTCCCAACAATTAAAAACGATTAGTTTTTCAAGGTATTTTGGGTAACTAAATTAATTCCAACTCTTATAAAGACCCTTATCTTTCACCATTCTTATCATACCAATTCTCATATTCTTTCATATTCTCTCATACTCTCATACTTTTTTATACACACTCTCATATCCTTTCTACTCTCTAATTCTCAACTTTATTCAAGTTTTAATAAGAAAAATGCTTGCTCAAGCATCTCAAGTTGTAACTAACCTAATTTTTATTTTTTTAGAGTTTTAATATGATAATTTTTAAAAATGGTTGGCTCCTTTCAACACCAATTTCCCAACATGTTCAACTTTGACGATGTTCAATTATAGTACGATAGTGTCAGCACCGATATAGATGCTACTGATGTTGTCAGAGTTCCCACCCTTAGTACTACTATCAGGGGAAAGAAAAAGAAGGGCAATAAGTTGATTAGCCCGGTTTGGAAATTAATACTTTATCAATGCTTAATTTTAAAGTTGCAATTACTTTTGATATTTGCTCTTCTAAATATAATATAACTTATATTTGTGTTACAACACATTTTATTGATGAAAATTGGCTTTTACAAAAAAGAATTTTAAGTACTAAAGTTGAATGGCCACATATTGGCCCAACAATTTTCGCAAGTATTTTAAATACTTTACATAATTCTTGAATTGAAAATAAACTTTTTTTCTATTAGTTTTGATAATGCTAGTAATAATGATTCAGTGATAAGCATTTTAAAATCTCAATTAAAACCATGTTCGAATGATAAATTATTTCATATTAGATGTGCATGTCACATCTTAAATTATATGTTCAAGATGCTTTAAATATTATTTTTCATCATATGTCTAAAATTATAAATGATATTATATATAATAGAAGTTTTGGAACAAGAAAACAATAATTTAAGTATTTATGTCAAAAATATGGTTTAAAATATAAATATTTTGTATTAGATGTTCACCATAGGTGAAATTCTACCTATTCTATATTAGAAAGTTGTATTCCATACAAAGATATTCTTACTAATTTTTATAATGAGAAAATGCCACATGATTTTATAATTGAAGACGACTGGGAAATGACAATTTGTTTAAAAGATTTTTTTTACAAAATTTTTATGATACAACTACTGATTTTTCAGGTGTTTATTCTCAACTAGTTGTATTTTACTTAACCATTTATTTAGATTAGTGAATGTTTTGCAAAATATAGAAATAAATCAAACTTTAAAAATATTATTGAAGTAATGGCACTTAAATTTAAAAAACACTGGAAATTTTTTTTCCTATTTATTGCTTAACTACAATATTAGATCCTAATCCTAGGAAAGATGATTTAAATGTTTTACTTGAATCATATTGTAAAAATATGAATATTGAAATTGAAAATAAAAAGAAGAAATTAATAATTTATTATTTGAAATGTAAAGTTTATATGAATTTCAAATATTAGGGCATGGGAAAATTTGTACAAGTGAAACTTCCGCTGTTGAAAAAATCTAGTTCTAATAGTGGAAGAGAAATTTTGGTCTTTAATAAATAAAAGGAAAAAAACTACTACTACTTCATCATCAATTTCAATTAATGAACTTAATTTTTATTTATAAGCTAACTATTCTAATTTAAATGATTCTTTCGATTCAAAGGAAATAAATAATTTTGATATTTTAGTTTGGTGGGGTGAACATGAAAAAAAATATCCAGCTCTTGCTGTCATGGCACACGATCTACTAACCCCTCCAATGACTTGTATAGCATTTTTATCTATTTCCATTGAAGTCTTGTTTTAGTACAGGTACTAGGGTGTTAGATAACAAGAGAAGTTGCATGAACGATGAAAGCTTTAAGATGTGAATATGTTTGAAAGATTGACTGGATGCTGTGGATAGATTGCAAGATAAAGGAGGGCATGACACTTCACTTGATGTTTCCCCAGATGTAGATGATGTAGATCGAGGTCAAGGAGATGGAGATGGAGGTGAAACTTGAATAAAATGAAGTCGATATATATTTTTTTGTATACTCAATAATTGTATAGCATTTTTTAAATTATTTTTAATTTTATTTAAATTATTTGTTATTTTTTCAATAATACCATTGTAATTTTTTAATTTTTAATTTTTAATTTTATTATATTGTTTTTATATTTTTATTCCATTTCCAATATTCCATTCATCCATTGTATTATTCAAATTCAAATGAAACAAAATTTCTACTTTTTTTAATTTGTCGTCTCTTTTGTATTTTGTTAAATTTTTATTTTTTCCGAAGTTTGTATCACTTTACTTAGCAAAAAAAAAAGAAAAGAAAAATAATACAAATGTCAAAAAAAAAACAAAAAAAAAGACCAAGGCATATCGAGCAGTATTGATTGTTTTTTTAGTTTTTTTTTTCAAAACCGGTTTAGATGGGCCGGTTTAAGGTCCATCCACCCCCTGAACCGGTCAAAACCCCAATTTTGTAGGGGCATATTGGTCGATATAGGCCGATACATGTCGGTTTTTTGAACCTTGAAAAAGACTAACCCAGGTTGGCCCAGGCCCATGACTCGACCAGTAGCCTAGCTTGGCCTAGCCTAGGCTCATAGCACGGTCAGGCCCACTTGGGTTCATGCCATGGGCCGTGTCGGGCCTGAAATATCCCAGAGGTAACTTCAAAGGTAGAAAGCACGACTTAGCCCGATCCAATTTACACCTTTAAGAAATTTGATGTGCAAATGGTTTTCATCCTTAGTATTCTTCCTAAAATTCTTTCTTTCTCGTTCTAAGCTAGTAAATGAAGATTTTGCTCCTGGTATAGTTTTGAGGTGAAGCTACACATCCCCCCTCTTGCCTTTTCTTGATAATTCAATAAAACTTTTCATTTTCCCTTTACTTAAAAACAATACTGATATGTTAAGGGGATTTTATTGGCATGAGCTGTAAAACTAGGGGATATCCCTTGAATTCAGGGATAAATCTCATCCTAAGTTTGTATGTAACTAGGAGAGGTAGAACCAGAATTACATATAACTAGGAGAGGTGTGTATTATGTATATATATATTTCATTCCCTGCAAAGGCAGAACAATAAGAAAAAAGGAAGAAGAGTTTCTCATTCTACTCGAGTTATCATGGTATCAGAGCATACCGATCCGTGATAAACTCGACGACCTCATTACTGCGAAATCTTGGTCGCCGACAGTGGCTCTATCCGTTGCTATTACCGCTGCAAATCCTGGTCGCTGCAAAATCTTGGTCATCGGGAGGTGACCGCTGTTATCTCCGCTGCAGGTCCTAATCGCTACGAAATCTTGGTCGCCTGGAGGTGACCGTTGCTATTACCGCTGCAAATCCTGGTCGCTGCGAAATCTTGGTCATCGGGAGGTGACCGCTGCTATCTCCGCTACAGGTCCTGATCGCTGCGAAATCTTGGTTGCCGGGAGGTGACCGCTGCTATTACCGTTGCAAGACCGGCGGTGGCTCTATCCACTGCCATTACCGCTGCAACTTCGGTAGTGGATCTATCCAGAACTATCAACCCCACCGCAGACCCCAGTGGTTGGCTACTATTACTGTCGTTGCAAGACCGACAGGTGCTCTGCTGCAATCTCACCGCCTCATCGTGGTTGACGCTATTACTGCCGCTGCAATCCACCTGTCTCTTCGCGATCTGCAACGACCGAACACCGTTCCCCGACACTCAACGTTGGGGGAGATTGCTGACTTCCTTCTACTACTGCGACGCCATCGGCAAGAACACCCTTCGGCAGGCACAATCATGTCTGATTCAGAAACCTCAGATCCATTTGGAGAACAACGACCTAATCCTACTCTCATTGAATTGACCACAAGAATGACTGAACTCCTGCACAGACCGATCTCAACTGCAGAAACCTCCGCCGCTCAGATCGGTATTAAGTTGGACGGCACCAACTATGCCCTTTGGTCCCAAGTTGTTGAGATGTATATCTCTGGTAGAGACAAACTGGGATATATTAATGGCGAACTTCCTCAGCCTCCACAGACTGATCCAACCTTTCGAAGGTGGCGCACCGACAACGCTATTGTCAAAGGTTGGTTAATTAACTCCATGGACGTATCCTTGATTGGTAACTTTATTCGATTCCYTACAGCAAAGATGGTGTGGGATTCTGTGGCTACBACGTACTCTGATGGCAGTGATACCTCGCAAGTATACGATCTCCGGCGCCGTGTGACCCGCTTGCGCCAGTCTGGAGGGTCTCTTGAAAAGTACTATAATGATCTCCAAGGATTGTGGAGAGAAATTGATTTTCGTCGTCCGAATCCGATGGAGTGTGCGATGGATATTCAACGATACAATACTCTCCTTCAAGAGGAGAGAGTGTATATCTTCCTGGATGGCCTTGATGACAGACTAGACAAAATTCAGGCAGATGTACTCCAAATGCATCTGTTTCCCACTATTGAACAGGCTTACGCACATGTTCGGAGAGAAGCTATCCGACAGAGGGTCATGATAACCGACAACCATATTGAAACTCCAGGAGCAGTTTTGGCCTCTAAAGGTGTTGAGACTGGGCAAACTACGCCCTCTTCAACGGGCTCTCTGCCTACAAGCAGCGAAAAATCTGGTACGTCCTCTAAATCTTGAGCATCTTCTGGTGGTACTAAATGTTCTCATTGTGGCAACTCAAAGCATACCCGGGAGAATTGCTTCAAGTTACATGGCTATCCCGACTGGTGGCATGAACTCCAAGCTCAGAAACGCCAAGACAAGGCTGAAACTAGTGGTAAGGCTGCAACAGTTACAACAGAATCTCAATTCTCATTCACACCACAAGGAGAAGTTCACCTCTCGGATTCAGGTAACAATCTTCCCAACAAGACCATTGATAACAAGGCATGGATACTTGACTCAAGAGCTACTGACCACATGACTTATGATGCTACTAATTTTTCAAAGACTTCACCACCAAGACGGACTACAATTGCTAATGCCAATGGGGCAATCTCTCAAGTCACAGGAGTAGGCACTGTAACCTTGTCACCTGCGATATCCTTGAAAAACACCTTGCTTGTTCCCTCGCTCTCCCATAAATTACTATCTGTTAGTCAAATCTCCTCTGATCTGAATTGTGTTGTGCTCATTTATCCAACTTTCTGTCTTCTTCAGGATATTCTCACCAAGGAGATAATTGGGCGTGGTACTAGGCGAGGGGGCTCTACTACATGGATGATCTTAGCATGGGTCAAGTGCATCATACACATCATCAAGGTAGCATCAAAGAACAACAGATTTGGATTTGGCATCGCCGGTTAGGACATCCATCATTCAATTATATGAGACATTTATTTCCGGAGTTATTTTCAGATATACAACTGCATGTTTTTCAGTGTAACACTTGCATCCTTGCTAAGAGTCATAGAACCATCTATCCCTTAAGTATGAATAAAAGTCAAGTTCCATTTGCTTTGATTCACTTGGATGTGTGGGGGCCATCCCCAGTGACTACAGTTTCTGGATTCCGATGGTTTGTAATCTTTGTTGATGATTGCACTCGCATGACATGGTTATATCTGCTAAAACATAAAGATGAAGTGTTGACCGTCTTTTAATCCTTCCATATAATGGTGAAGACTCAGTTCAAATCACAAATCCAAGTACTCCGGTCTGATAATGGCGGGGAATACATGAATCAACGGTTCCAAGATTATTTCCGGGTCCATGGATTACTTTATGAGACTTCATGCCCCCAAACTCCACAGCAGAATGGCATTGCTGAAAGGAAGAACCGGCACATACTCGAAACTGCCCGCGCTCTGTTACTTGGAGCACATGTACCTAACCGACATTGGGCTGATGCTGTTGCTACCGCTGTGCATCTCCTTAACCGAATGCCATCACGGGTCTTATAGTTTAAAACACCATTACAAGCTCTTTCATCTCATGTCTCATTGCCCTCTGTTTTGATGATTCCACATCGAGTTTTTGGCTGCGTGGCGTTCGTGCATCTACACCCAAATCAACGTACAAAACTGGATCCACGGGCAGCTCGATGCATATTCTTGGGGTATGCGCTACACTAGAAAGGGTACCGATGTTATGACTCAGTCACCCACCGTACCTATGTTACTATGGATGTCACCTTTATGGAATTTGAAACCTTTTACTCTCCTTCCACAACCAATTCTTCTCTTCAGGGGGAGAGTCAGAGTGAAGAACAGAACTGGTTTTTACCCGACTGGCCGAATATGAGTGCTTCAACAGAAATGGTGGTCAATGAAGCAATCGGTAAGACACCTGCAGAGACTACACCAGAAATATCTACAGAGACCTCAACGTCGGCATCGCCGTCCCTACCAGCAGAAGAAGTAGAGACCCCAACCTCGCCAGTACCGGAAAGCTCACCTCCTGAGGATATCCCGGAAGCACGTGAGAGCATCCACGAGGTAACCTCCCCTACCACACCTTCAAGCTCTAACGATACTTCGACTGGCTACACCTTACCTTTCAGGCATAATCGTGACAAATCGCCAAACAGATATTCTCTAGATGTTGAGGATAGGAGGACAAAGTATCCAATTGCCAACTATGTATCAACGAAGAGACTCACCAAACCTCTAAAATAATTTGTGCAAGAATTGTCCTCTAATCATATTCTCACCAGTGTCCAAGAAGCTTTGACAAACCCGAAATGGACTCGGGCCATACAAGAAGAGATGGAGGCACTACTGAAGAACAAGACATGGACTCTAGTCACCTTGCCTGAAAGGAAAAGACCGGTAGGGTGTAAATGGGTATTTTCCGTCAAATACAAGGCAGACGGGACAGTCGAGAGATACAAAGTAAGGTTGGTCGCAAAAGGATATACCTAGACACAGGGTGTAGATTATCAAGAGACTTTCTCCCCAGTAGCCAAGCTGAATACGGTCAGAGTCTTATTATCTCTTGCAGCAAATCTTGATTGGCCACTACACCAGTTCAATGTGAAGAACGCATTCCTCCATGGTGATCTTGAAGAGGAGGTATACATGGACATCCCACCTGGTTATACAGCAAACTCCAAGAACCAAGTTGTGTGTAAGCTACAGCGAGCACTATATGGACTAAAACAATCTCCACGGGCATGGTTTGGGAGGTTCAGTCTTGCGATGAAAAAATATGGCTTCCAGCAAAGCAATTCAGATCATACACTATTTTTTAAGCACCAACGAGGAAATGTGACAGCCCTAATAATATACGTGGATGATATGATTATCATAGGGAATGATTAAGGAGAAATAGCAACACTACAGAAGAAATTGGCAACCGAGTTTGAGATGAAGAACTTAGGTGGGCTCAAGTACTTTCTAGGGATTGAAGTTGCTAGATCAAAGGAAGGCATATTTCTGTCCCAACGGAAATACACCTTGGACTTACTCTTCGAAGTGGGACAGTTGAAGTGCAAACCGGCAGACACACCAATCGTTCAGAATCATAGACTTGGAGAATACCTAGACCAAGTACCTACCAATAAGGAGAGATACCAAAGGCTGGTGGGTAAACTCATTTACCTTTCCCATACTCGTCCAGACATTGCCTATGCCGTCAGCGTAGTAAGTCAGTTCATGCACTGCCCAAGCGAAGATCACATGAATGTTGTAATGCGGATTCTTCGATACTTAAAGTCCTCACCTGGAAAAGGACTCATGTTCTCAAAAAATGATCATCTAAAGATAGAAGGCTACACAGATGCAGATTGGGCCGGAAATGTCTCAGATAGAAAATCCACCTCAGGGTACTTTACATTCGTCGGTGGAAATCTGGTCACATGGAGGAGTAAAAAATAGAAGGTCGTGGCCCTATCAAGTGCTGAAGCTGAGTTCCGAGGAATGGCTAAAGGGCTGTGCGAGCTACTCTGGTTGAGAAGACTGATGACTGAAATTGGTTTCTCCAAACCTCTGCAATGGACCTATTCTGCGACAACAAGGCTGCCATTGACATCTCTTAGAATCCTGTCCAACATGATCGAACAAAGCATGTGGAGGTGGACCGGCATTTCATCAAACAAAATATCGAAGACAGAACCATTCGATTTCCCTTTGTCAAATCTGAAGACCAACTGGCAGATATACTTACAAAGGCTGTATCCAGTAAAAACTTCTACAGCTCACTTGGCAAGTTGGGCATCCAAGATCTGTATGCACCAACGTGAGGGGGAGTATTGGCGTGAGCTGTAAAACTAGGGGATATCCCTTGAATTCAGGGATAAATCTCATCCTAAGTTTGTATGTAACTAGGAGAGGTAGAACCAGAATTTACATATAACTAGGAGAGGTGTGTGTTATGTGTATATATATATATATATATATTCATTCATTGCAAAGGCAGAACAATAAGAAAAAAGGAAGAAGAGTTTCTCATTCTACTCGAGTTATCAGATTTATCGTGGAAAAAGAAAATTTCCACCATAACCAAGAAATTTGCATTCTTGTATTAGAATTCAATAAAAAATCTTAAGAATAATAAGGCTTCATGACAGCCATCAAGTATGTATGCCCCACAACCATACTCTGTTCTCTCACTTTGGTACAATTGATCTTTTACATGGGAAATATTGGCCCTTTATTCATACATTTTAGGCAACAGGATATTAAAGGGAGCCATCTTATTTAATTTTTTTTTTCAGGTTGAGCAATATTTACCATGCTTTTAGTGAGAACAAGAGAGTGGATTCAGAAGATGGTGTTGGGAGGGATAGACTAGCTGGATACATACTTAATCTTAATTTTTTTTTCTTTTTATGCACATAGTAAGGGGTGGATACAAATCGAACTATTTTTTAAGTTATTCAATATTGCTCGGAAAAAGCTTGATTCAAGCCAAATTCAAACCTAATGAAACTCGGCTCATGAGTTTCACAAGCCTAATCAAATTTCATTAGGATGTGCATGTGTGTGTGTCATGGGTTCAAGCTCAAGCAGGTTTGGCTCAAATATATAGCTTGAATATGAGCTTTTGAGTTGAGCCGAATTTGAACTAGCATTTCCAGCTCCAATCAAGCTCAAGTGTCAAAATTCGAAACCCATAATTTTCTGTCAAACCAAGCTCAAATAGTCTAATATTAGGTTCGGCTTGGTTAAATCCACCCCCACACATGGTAGCCGCTTTCAGACTTAATCCCATGGTCAAGATGTTACTATTGTAAATGACCTCAAAGGCAGCAAACTTGTATTCTTAATCCTTTTGATTTATACAAATTTCTTGTTAATCTCCCTAAAATTTTAAATAGTATTTATTTATTTTATTCATTTTTTCCACTTATGCAGCAGTTTCCTTAAATTTATTTAACCATTGGTACAATAATTTTACCATTAATTGATGAGAAGGGTGGCTTTTTGACAAGAAAATTTGAATTTCATGTCTAAAGGGTTGTAGCAATAGGTTTGGAAGTGATTGAAACACTTCAGTAGTAAATTTTATATTTACACGCCTTGAGGCTCAGTTTGGAAGGAATGCAAAACCTTGTATTTTATATGTATTTATACTATACATATTTATATTTTGTACTCATTCCAAACTGAACCTAAATATCAGTATTGGTTTCACTTAAAATTTACAACATTAGAAATTGAAAGGAGAAGGTGAACGTGTTGAGTGCAGTATTGAGGACCAAGTTGAATAAAGAAAATGTAAATGCAATACAGCTATGTCTTAATTGGATGGTTGAAATTTCTAACTTACGTAACTATTCTTTCAGAGGATTTGGAATTCTGTGTGTATATATATTAAATGTAATGGCCCCATTGTCTAGTTGAGATTGACAAACATACATGATACAACTGAATTCTCTTTGGTTTTTCAGGCATTTTTCAACGTTAGTTAATGTAAGATAAATGAGAAAATGTGTGATGCGAGCCCGGAAAGATATGATATTGGAAAGGCTTTGGCTAAAACTATTAATTCTACAAAAAAATGGTTTTTCAGTTTATGAGGAAGAGATTGATCTATTCTACAAAAAAATAAAAATAACATTTGAATAGCACTATTAATTCTTAAGATTAATTCTTCAAATCCAAATCCATACAAACCCATACAAAGGATTGCGAATACCCGAGTTCTTGTCACCAGAGGAAATGAAGGAGAATACCTGATTACATGTAAATACACCACCACATGAGAAAATTCTGAAATGTCCAATGACAAAGCATTAAAATGAGTTTCATAATTATGTGATATATAGATAGATAGATAGATAGATACAAGATTATATAACTGAATGGGCCCCATTTAGATGCCACTTGTACAACTTATAACTAACATGGGTCCCACTTCAATACGCCCCCTCAAGTTGAAGCATGAGGTCAAATGCTCAACTTGGGTAATATAGCATGGAATTGTTCCCGGCCAAGTGCTTTAGTGAATATGTTATCTGGCTGGAATTTGGAGGAGATATGTGATGTGGTGATCAATTTGGACTGCAAATGTTCTTGTATGAAGTGTCAATCGATTTCTATATGTTTAGTGTGCTCATGGAGGATCAAATTGACAGCAATGTGGAGGGCTACTTTATTATTGCAAAAGAGTTCCATTAGTTGTGGGTGCAAGAGACTGAGGTCAGTGAAAAGTTGCTTGAGCCAAATTAATTCACTTGTGGCAATAGCAATACTTCAGCTGAGGAACGAGAAACAGTAAATTGTTTTTTTGATCTCTAGGATGAGGGAGAGGTGCCTACAGCTTAGACTAAGGGAAAAGTTAAATAGATTTTTTTTTTTTTTTTCATTTGCATTTCCATGTGTTTATATTAGTGCAAATAAATTTGAACTGCAACCAGCAAACACGGCCTAAGGGAAAAGTTGTATCACAAAACAGATGGTGATTCATGAAAATTCTACATTGCAGTATAGATGAGGGCTCAAAGTGGGTCCACATGATCCTCTCTCCACCCTCTGTTCACGTGGATAAGTTTCAACCTGAAATGTCCTACCACATGGACGACGGAAGTGAACACAACCAATTCTGGAAGTCACTCTGATAGTCTGGATTGGCCACATCCAATTAATGCTGCAACTAGGGCCGGGTTAGCTCAAACCCAACCCTAACCCAATCCAAAAACGTCGGGTTGGATTGGGTTGATACTTGGATTAGGGTTAGGTTGAAATTTATGAACCCGATTTTACTTCGGGTTGGGTTAAAGCTGATCCTTTGGGCAATTCGACCCAATCCGAGTCCGACTCTACAGTATATATCATATATAAATATATGTTATATATATGATCATATGTTTAGATGCATGATAATTATATAACCACTACTACATACCATCATTTATTTCATTTAAGATAATCAATTCACTTAATCCTAATTAGAAATACTAAAACCTTGATAACATATTTTATGTATTTTAAATATTTTATTCTTTATCTCCTCTCTGTTGTTCGCCACCAATAGCTTGTTTTCCATAAAAGATTTATTATAAGCCATCATAATAAACTATAGTTATTTCAAACACTTTTTTTTCTGAATTTTGTACTTAAAGAACCAATAAAAACATTAACAAACAAATACTAATAAAACATATGATTAATATATGTAATAATCCTAAGCATGGGGCAATTAAGTTATTTTTATGCGAAGATTGAAGCTTTCTTTTTAAAGTTGAAAGAATCCTCTTATGCTCTTGGATAAGTGAACCCCCTCTTCTTGAGTAAGTCCCTAACTTGTTGCTTCCATGTTGTAATTCACATATTATCAACGAAGTTGCATCCGATTTTCTTCTTCTTTTTCTCTTTTTTTTTTGAGTAAATTTCTTCATATTTGAGCTACATCACTGCTTAAGTTATAAATTGGACCAAAAATATATAAATGGGTGCTGGTTCAAATGGTTTGATTATTTGGGTTAACGACAAGTTGAAAACATTGATTTATATAGTTGAACGAAAGCAGCTTAATAAAGAAAAAAACCAAAGCAACTTAATAAAGAAAAATCAAAGCAGCTTAATAAATAAATAAAAAAAAACTAAAGCAGCTTACTAAAGAAAAAAAACCAAATTGGACCAAAAAATGTAATTGGGTACCGGTTCAAATGGTTTGATTATTTGGGTTAATGACAAGTTGAAAACATTGATTTATATAATTGAACCAAAGTGGCTTAATAAAGAAAAAAACCAAACAACTTAATAAAGAAAAAAAATAAAATCAGCTTAATAAATAAAATAAGAAAAAGAACTAAAGCAGCTTACTAAAGGAAAAAAACCAAAGTAGCTACACCAACTTCGTTGAACCAAAACTTATTTTTACCTCAACACTCCTAAATGAGGTTGGGTACCGGTTCAAATGGTTTGACTATTTGGGTTAACAATAAGTTGAAAACATTGATTTATACAGTTGAACCAAAGTGGCTTAATAAAGAAAAAAAAAACCAAAGCAACTTAATAAAGAAAAAAAATGTCAAAGCAGCTTAATAAATAAAAAAAAGAACTAAAGCAGCTTACTAAAGAAAAAAAACCAAAGTAGCTAAACCAACTTTGTTGAACCAAAACTTATCTTTATCTCAACACTCCCAAATGAGGATGGTTGCAGGACAAACCCGAGACCCCCCTCTCCCGATGATTTTTGAACACACCAATGTTTTAACCAAACATCAGTTTGATGTGATATCTTGTCTTTTTCATCAAAGACGGGTGTGTTCACCAAATATACATACATACATACATACATATGCACACACATATGGAAAAAATTATCTTTTATGATGCTAGTTGACTGGTTGCAAGTTTTCTTGATATCATGTCTTTCCAACATCAAAATCAAGCGCATGTATATACCCACAATATCCATTATTTATTCAATTTTCAATTCTATGCTTATTCACTATCTCTTCTCCCTCCATTTAAGGCCATGTTTGGTTTGAAGGAAAAGGCAAGGAAAGGAAGGGAAAGGTAAGGAAACCTAACCCATGTATATACCCACAATATCCATTATTTATTCAATTTTCAATTCTATGCTTATTCATTATCTCTTTTCCCTCTTTTTAAGGCTATGTTTGATTTGAAGGAAAAGTAGGGAAAGGAACGGAAAAGTAGGGAAATCTTTACAAACCTTTCCCTACTTTTTTCTTCAAACCAAACACAGCCTTAGTGAGTGACCTCTTACACGTTTATTTGCATGTGCCACTCAAACCGAGGAGCTTGGAGCTTCATCTTTTGAGTTTAGGTCAGCTCCTCACATTGACCTCATAGCTCGGGGTGAGCAAAGAAAACTGAAAAACTGAACTGACCAAAAAAACCAATCGAAACCGAATAAAAAATCGGTTAACCAAACCGATCGGTTTGGTTTCGGTTTGATGTTTTCAAAAAACCAACAATTTCGGTTAACCATTTAAAAAAATCGACGATTAACTGAACCGGATGATATATATAAACAATAATATATATTTATATAATATTATATATTATATATTATTTTTTATTATTTTTTGAAAATCTAATAAATGTCGAACTGAGATTTTTCAATTCAGCAATAGACTCTAGAGTATTCGCTACTTTGCCAGACTAGCGAACTGAAACTTTTTAGTTCGCCAGTCTGCCAGACTAGCGAACAACTAGACTTTTCAGTCCCTTTCCCTTTCTTTCCCTCTCTCTCTCGACTCTCACTCTCTTAGACTCATTCTTTCCCTCTCTCTCTGAGTTCTCTCTCTTGACTCTCACTCTCTCAGATTCATTCTTTCCCTCTCTCTCTGAGCTCTCTCTTTTGACTCTCACTCTTCGGCGCTCCCAAAAATCAACGAATCAACGGGCGACCGCCTTTGGCACTCCCAACTGCAATAGCTTCAACAGACCAATGGGCGACAACCTTCAACACTCCCAAAAATCAATTTTCTTCTTTGTTCTTCCCTAGGCCTTGATCTCTCTCTCTCTCTCTCTCTCTCTCTCTCTTGTCTCTGAGCTTTTTGTATTTCTTCCACTCTCCCACTCTCTCAGATTCCCACTCTCTCTATCTCTAGTTCCTTTTTTTTTTTAATTTTAAAGTCATAAAAAAATCGAAAAACTGAACTGTGGTTGCATCAATTTAGTTTTGGTTCGGTTAAATGTAAAAACCAAACAAATCGGTTCAGTCCAAAAAATCATCCCAACCGAACCGTGAGCACTCCTACTCATAACATGCCTTGGCTGCATAGTGAGAACTGGAAACATTCCCAATATACGGTGGGATGTGGCTGTGAGGTCACTATGATAAACACATCCCAATTTTCACCTTTTTCGGCAAGGTGCAACTCTAGATCTCCTGCCCACAAAATCTCTATCCACACCTATTCACAATACACTACCCTGTGCATTGTGAACATCTCCCCTACAAAATAACATGTAATAGGACGAGATGTTCCCATGTTTGGCTGCGATGTTAGGTGGGTAGGAAATCCGAACTTGTGCAGAGGAGTGCGTAAGATTATTATCGTACACCTACGGCGCATGCTATGCTTTAATACTCGGTAGAAAGCAAAAAAACAGAGTGAAGTTTGGCTGTATAGGCAGTCAGGCACCATTTCATTATCCAAAAACAACGGTCACCGTGGACCGTTCTCCTGAGCCATCTAAAATCCATCCTCTCCTCGTCTCAACTCTGTAAATCAAGAACAAAGCACCATGGCGGCAGCGGCATCGGCCGGTGTTTTGTTGGGCCACTCTTGCTCCTCCTCTTCGTTTCTTAGCTTCCGCAAATTGGAGAGCTCAAACAGGTCTTTGAAGTTCAAGGCTTCCGACTTGGGGTTCCTGACGTCGCAGTTGAGCGGCCTTAAAATTGCCAACTACCCAGGCTTCCCTTCCTCTACCAACCATGCCAAGCTCATCTCTGCTCCTCCAAGACCATTCATTCTTCAACCTGTTGCTCGTAAGTCACATCTCTTTGTATTTCTTTTCCAAATCACTTTTTGTCTGTTTTATAATTCGTATTGCAAGTATTGTATGCTGATTCCGTGTTAATAGACTTTAGTGGGTTTATCTACAATTGCTGGAAAGAAATGGTATACCCTTACTTTTTTTTTTCCTTTCTGGATTTAATTTTGACAAAAAAAAAAGCTTTTTACTTATTTCATTGTATCAAATCATTTACGTCGGAATTACTGAGTTTATTGTTGACTGTTTTGGTGAGAGGTATGATGGGTCATTACCATACTTTATGGTTAATTAGTAGCATTTGTGGATTAACCCAATTCACAGTTTATTATTCTATAGCTACTAAATTGGTTCGTCCTGTTTTAATGTTGGTTTATCCAAGAAAATGCAAGTATATCCAAAACAATCGGACTGTTATTAAGAGATGTTCTTTTTTGCTTGATGTTCTTTCTTTCTTTCTTTTTTTAAGGGATGACTGGGTATTTAGTATAACGATGATGATTATACAGCATCATAGACATAGAGATGGGCAGATTGGAGATGCAACTCTAATGACTTATCAAAAATCTGTTTGATATCTATAACAAACGGACTGTTATTAAGAGATGGGTCCGTTTGGTTTGCAGTCGGAATCGGAATTGAAATCCTCCGGAATTAGAACCGGAATGGTCCATTCCCATAGTCTGTTTGGTTCAGACAGGAATGAAAATGGGAATTAAAATCAGCAGGAATGGGATTTCATTCCCAAGGGAGAAGGGAATGGCCATTCACTCAAATGGGAGAATGCCATTCCAGCAGGAATGGGAATGGGATTCCGATTCTGCCCAACCAAACAGTTGGAACCGGAATAACCCATTCTGATTCCGATTCCGATTCCAGACCCCTATTCCTGTGAACCAAACGGGGCTGAAACTTGTTATGTAGAAAAGCAAACTATGGAGCATAAAATAATTTTTTCATAAGTATCAGTTGCTTGTGTATAGATATGCACAAGATGTACACGAATCTCTCCTTGTAATCTTTTAAGATGAGCATAATGGTAGAACTAGAACATATCTAGGTGTTATGCCCTACATGAAACATGGAGTTTTGGTTAGAAATAGGTTGAACCTACATTTTGGCAGAATAGGAACAGGGTGTAAGGAAAGATAGATCACTAGGTCTTTTAGTGTTTGAAACCAAATTAGCTTAGTGGCCATGCTATCACCTTGACTTGTTTTCAGACATGCAACTGTTTCTTGTTTGTGAAGAACTCCATAATATAAGGTTCAGGCCAAAGAAAATAACATGACCGCCCATAGGCAAATGATCATCTGGCTCAACTAAATCAACACTAGAGAATGTATTAGGACATGAGAATGGCTATCAGATATTGTGGTTGTAATGTGAAATGTACTTCTGAGATCTCAGGGGCCATTTTATTGCTTTACTGTGATTAGATCTTGGTTTATGCTGGTGTCAATGAATTGAAACGTATCTGACAGAGAATCTAATATCAAGTCTGGTAAACCTAGAGTTCAGAATTTCAGCAATCCGGCTTCTATATCCTGTGGCATCTTGCAGGTGATCACCATGTGAGACAAATTTTTGGAGGCAGCCCATGGGTATAGTGACCAATTTAGCCTCAAGTTTGATGTGCTAGAAAGTATCCAGCGTGCACTTTCTTTAAGAGGAATAATCACGAAGATTTGAAGTTAAGCATCTAGTTTCTCCGAGAGAGAAATGATCTAGCAGAGCCACAGTGAGTTTCAAACAAGAAAACTGGAGTTAAATGCATATAAAAACAATGGGCATCTATACCTCCTCTTAATTCCAAGTTAACTTTTCTTTTATCCAATATGAAAAACAATTTCAATTCCATGTTCCAAATTCCTTCATGACCTTGCTGTACATAGTTGTTAAGGTGACGCCTAGGCGGGGAACTCAGAGCATAGATTGTATATCTTCATTGCTCCTCTATTAAATTTTTGTTTAAAAAACCCATATTTGAAGCAAAGAAATCACATCCCTAAGCAAGGTGTTAGTCCAATTCATGCAGTCTTCTACAATAGAAAGATCCATAACAACTGGGAAAAAATTATATTGAACTGAATATGGCTGAACTTCAATTCCAAGTACTAGCATAACAAACCCAACAACCATGGTCTAAGAAGAAGTCACTCTACTTCTCAGTTGGAACAAAACCACAACATAGAGCAGCCTTCCAAAGATGGCCTTAAAAATGCCATCCATGCCAAGATATCATCGTTCACCTTGCAATACTTCTTCAAGCACACCTCCTTTGCCATCACTTCCAGACAACCTTCCAAGCCCAAGCACAGTAATCTACAACTCAGGCTAGCTATCAACAGCCCTTCATCATTGATCTTCTTCCAAGATTTTCCAATTTTTTACACTCATTCACCTTACTCATAATTTTGCTACAGTTTATTTTCTTGTGATTCTCATTTTGTTCAGGACTCTGAAAGGTGAATATAGAATTACACTTCCAAAGGTTATGTGAGTAATTTTCTGAATGAGAAAACAGCTCCTTTGAAGTTCATTTATAAACAAATCTTAGAAGTTAGAAAAGAATTGCATAGGTCCAGATGCGGTTGCTCCATGGATTCATCACAATGTAAGAGCTCCCAAGACTGCCGATGAAGAAGTTAGATTTGCATCATTACAAATTAGATATACCTTAATACCTTAGATGAACCTAAGAAGATACCTCTGCAGCTGCATCAAAATCAAAGAGATCTAGTCCTTTTCCAAGTTGCAGGTGATCTTTGAAAGGGAAGCTAAAATCACGTGGACTACCAACCTACAAAATAAAAGTAAATTTTGGAAAAAGAAGGTAGATGAACCTGATCTACTGAACTTGATAATGGGATCATAAAATCCTAATACCATCCTTCTGAGTACTGAGCAATCCTCCCCTCCAATAGGAACATCTGGATGAGTCATATTTGGTATGCTTTGTGCTTCTTGTTGAAGCTTATCAGTGAGCTCGACAAGGTCTTCTTCTAGAGTTGCAAGTCCTTCCTTAAAATTCTTTCCTGCATATACAATAAACCAGAACAGTATCAACAATAAAATAAATAGTTTAATGAATACCTTCTTCTATAAGTCTTCGGCATTCAGATGGTTCTAGTTTTCCTTTCATCTTGTTTGCAACCACATTTCTTTCCCCACGAAGCTGTTCAACTTCCTGCCATCTGTGAATCATAATTGGCTATAACAGAATAGGCATCTTTTGTGCATTTGTCATCTCAGAGTTGCAACCATTGTTCAAGAAATAAATTAGACTGTGCAGTCACATTGGATTGCATTGGAGTTGGATCCCTATTGGTTCATTTTGGTTACCAAATGAATTGTTGTAAGAACTAGATAGAACTGATTAATCAAATAGCCTAACAGTGCTACCTTCTATTCTCTCCCAATCTCAAGGGACTTTCATACAAGGGAGGCAAATCACCAATAAAATCCTTACAGCCAATGAGTGTGTACAACAATTTAGAAGGATGGGAAGGAAAGGATTAGTGTGTAAACTAGAATTGGAGAGAGCCTACAATTATATGGATTGTTTTCTTTTTCTTCTGGACTGGGTTTTGTTAAGTTTTGGGTTTGGAGAGAGATGGAGAAAATGGGTTATAGGATTCCTGCTCCTACTATTACTCCATTCTTGTAAATGGAGAAAATCCTTAGGCAGGGTGATTGTCTCCATTCCTATTCACCTTAGTTGCAAATGTTGCTAGATGGTTGGTTGATCACCATGGCAAATAATACAATTTAGTCAGGGGATGGAGGGTGGGTAAAGATAAGGTGCCATGGCAGTAACTCATTTACAAATTTTATGATATCATCATCTTTTGTGAGGACATGGGGGAAGAGGATATCATTAGGAATACTAGGCTCATGCTTAACTGTTTTGAAAAAAAAAAACTCAAATTTGAGGGTCAATCCAGTAAGAGTTGCGCCAAGTGGTGAGTGAACAGGGGCATTATATCTTTTACCTTTAGTTTTATAATTGTCCTGTTCTGTCCCATACTTAATGAGGTGTCCCATAATAAAAGCTGGATATACCCTTCTAAAACCCAAATCCTCTCCTCTCCTTCGGCCTACACACCTTTTTCCCAATTGACCAAATAAAACTTCTTGTTCCCTCCTCCCCCTCCCACACCTTCCCATAAGAAGCCCTTTTGAATCTTCTCCACTTTCTCTGCAACTTGTGATGCTACCCTCAATAAGAACACTCTTAATTAAAGTTATTCTCCCCTCTAAACTCAAAGCTTTAGATATTTTAATTCCTGCTTCAACTAGGTACTTCAAATCTATTTTCCTGTTAAGTTGACTTGTTTCATCTATTGGGATAACCTCATTGTTCTCAACTCCTTGTTCAACATCATCTTCCATTTCATCTATCAAAAAAAAAAAAAATCTTCCATTTCAACCATCTTCAAGTTCTCTATGGTTCATTGCATTTCTGTTGTATAATTGGAAGGAATGCTTGGGCCAATCTTGTTTAACGGGCCTAAATGTTTTAAGTATTTTGATACATGGGTTTGCTTTTACTTTTTTATTTGTTTCAAGGGAACCAATACTTGACCCAATTCCTCATTTATGAGACTAATTCAACATTTCAACCACCCAGAGAGGGAGGGGATTTTGTTCATCTTGGATTCTGATTACCCCTGGGATAAGAATATAGGTGCAGGAGTAAAATGCGAACTTGATCAAACATGACTAAAAAGGAAATAAAAGATTAAAGTGTTTTCCTTCTTGAGTAAACGGAGATGATATTGCAAGTGGATTCGTTGATGTGAGTTTTGGGTTAGGTTTTGTTAGACAAAACAATTAAGGAGGTTTATGTTTGATCTTTTCTGCATCTATTTATTTCTCTATTTTATTTATTTCAGACAATGCATGAAAGGGTAATATTGAATTAGGAGGTGAGGTGATTGGGAATGGGTTTCACGTTTGCATGTATCTTCCAATATATGTTAAATCAAAACAGGTAGAATTAATGAACTACCTTAATTGGTTTTTCAGGCAGAGTATGTCCTTTCACTGGAAAGAAAGCAAACAAGGCAAACAAGGTCTCATTCTCAAACCACAAGACCAAGAAGTTGCAATTTGTAAATCTGCAGTACAAGAGGATCTGGTGGGAAGGGGGGAAACGCTATCTTAAATTACGTCTCTCGACTAAGGCATTGAAGACCATAGAGAAGAATGGCCTGGAAGCTGTTGCTAAGAAGGCAGGGATAGATCTTAGAAAGGAGTGATATATCACCAGTTTGTTTTTACAAATGATATTGTTTTTGCTTCTGCAATTGTGGTTTTTCCTTTTTCTTGTCATATTTTCATGTTATCTGAGCCTAGCCTTTTTTGTTTAAGTAAAAGATTCAATGCAATTTGATCAAAAAAAGATTCAATGCAATGTATTTCTTCTTCATAGATAGGAAAATTTTCTATATTCAAGTGTTATTTTTGTAGGGATTTATGGGAATAAGAGGAAGTTCCCCAAATTTTGTCAAATAAACTTGCCTCCCCTGGGATGACTGTTTCAGGCACAATATTTTCTGAACTGACTAAAGCCTGGGCTGGCTTGTTAAATAATTTCTTTCCCCAAATTAGATTTTGTAGTTCTTTCTTTTTCTACAAAAGGTTGAACCAGGGTTCAGATTATGCACGCAATGAATTTGTTCATTCCTTGATGTAGTGGAATTAGGGACAGCAACCAGGGGGTTTTGTAAATTCTAAACCCTACCTGCCTCCCTAGACCTCCCAACCTGCTCTCCCCAAAACAGGTAGCGGGTTGGATATTTAGAATCCAAACCCTCTCTTCACATGAAAATGCAAAACCCTCTTCAATCTTATCCTCCCCGCATTTGAGAGTGGGGTGGGTCAATTGACAGGTTGGGTATAGAATCCACATCTAATTTCCTATTATATATGAGCAATAAACAAGCAAAATATCACAACAACCATCAAAATTTCCAATTATTTGATTAAACATGTAAAAAACACAACTATAAAATATTATTGCATTCAACACCTAGTAATAAGTTCATATGCCTTCCAACAATATGTTCATATGCCTTTTCTTATTTAGCTTAATACCGTACCCTATCCATACCCGTACTGGTTGTTAAATCTCAAAATCATTCCTGTGCCAAAGTCCATTTCTCAAGGAAAAAAACCCTCCCTATTGAGGCTGGTACCTGCCGGGTATGGTAGAAATTGCCATTGGAATGCATAAAAAGGAAGGTGGTGATGGGGAAATAAAACAAAAAAAAAAAAGCTTTAGAGTAGTGGAGACATTGAAAATCTGCTTTGTTATTCACTGGCACGTTCCTGTGATATAGAGACAATCAATGTTATTCACTGGCACGTTCCTGTCCAATGCATAAAAAGAAAATGTCATGAAAACACGATCTGCACCAAACCAATAGCATGGTTGTCATTGGACAGGGTGAAAGAGCACCAGATTATATCAGATTGGGAAGAAGATTGAAATGGGGAGGGAGGGGGTGAGAAATGAACAAAGGCATGGCGGAGAAATGAACAGAGGCATGGCGCATTGCCATGCCATGAGAAGGGAAATAAAGGCAGCATGAGAGGATATAGATAAAGAAGCATCCCTCGTCTCATCTGAATGAAGACAATGCTGAAGCTCATAAAGACGAAAGAATCCTTTTGTAGATGGCAGGCTCTATTTGACAAGAGTGCAAATACCAGGTCGATACATATATGCCCTCTGGTTTAGTTTTGCAGACATTTACCAAACACATTTGTATACTGAAAATGACGGTTATTACAAATTCTTTGCATTCTAAATGAGAGAAAAACCAAGCCAACTTTACATTTTCGTGAACCAGCATATTTGCATTTGCACTCTTTTCCAACGGAGCTATCCAAGGCTGCAATATAAGATTTAACAGTCACTTAGAAAGGATCTAAGCCAGAGGACAGGTATGCCGTTGCAAACAGCTTGCCAGCGAGAATGGCACAGAGAAAGACAATGAACAATCTTTAAATTAAAGTTGTTTGATTACTTTACTCATCCTTGGTTTTCAAACCTTTATCCATCTAATTTCTAACCAGCTTTCCAGAATCCAACTCCCTTTCCTTTCTGGGAAATCATGTTCACCAATGACATCCTTTTAGGGTGTATAGAAGTTTTAGTACTTGAATCCATTTCTGTTTCAACATAGAATGGATTGAAAATTTCACTCAGAAATGTATCAGCCATATTAAGCTCCTCTTACAGAAGATCAAATGCAGACATCTTCTTGAGGTTCCATGTACAAATGGGCAGAAAATTCTTTATTAAAAATTGTCAAATATCTCGTTTATTCCCATCGCTTTTACATAGAAACAAAAACAACCTTCATAAAAAAATAAACCCAAAATTTCCCAGTTATTGAGTAAAACTGCCTTCAAATTTTAATAGATTCAGCGAATTCAAATAAGCACAGGAGGTAATTTAAACAAGAAAGCCAAGTGCAACAAGTAGAATAGAGGCTAATGCATTGCAATTTCTTCTATTGTCAAAAGAGCTCCAAGCCTCCAATAGGGGATAATAACAAGATAATGACTACATGGAGATGGACCTGGTCCATGACAAGATTCTATGCCTGAACACCTTCCACCAAAAAAAAAAAAAGCCTGAACACCCCTTCACCAGAGGAGGATCATACAAATTATCAGCTGTGAATGTGTGTGTGTGTGTGTGAGTGAGAGAGAGAGAGAGAGAGATTTGGTACTGAATTCAACCCTTTGAATGTGTTACAGTGCTTAAAATCCAGATTGACAATGTGATCCATGTGAACATATGTGTAAACAATGGCTCAAAGGAAACAGAATGCGAGACGTAAGTTCCTCCAAGAAAATTTTGGTTAGCTGCGCTTCTTAATCTCAAATGAATAGTTCAGTTCTAAATGACATCTCTTGTCATCATCTTCAAACTGCATGAAACGACATAGTTGAGAAGCAACATTAGCGATATAAATATTCCATTCGAGAAGTAAATTTAATAGCAGAATATAAAATATGAAAAAGAAACAAAGAGGAAATAAGGCTTCTTGAGAACAGTAGTTTCCAGTGGACATAATACACTAAAACAGGGTGTGGGGCTATGCCATGGTCTTGGCTAATAAACATTTATGTTTGGTTTCAACTAACCCACCTACAGCGCTTGCAGTTACAGTTTATTTATTTATTTATTTTTAATTATTGGTATCACTTGCAGTTCTAGATTGTCGCATTTGATTTTATATTTTTTAATTAGAAGGCTGTCTAGTGAAGCATTCATATTAATATTTGAACAAAATTATATTTTCTGTCATAAAAATAGTATTTAGTAAGATAATACCAATAACATGGCAAGTTCAAGCTTATAACAAAGGAAAAAGGGGGAAATTGCTTTATTTTGTTGTTGACAAATCAAAACAAGGAAGACTCAACTCAGAATGAAAACAAAATAGAACTCTTTTAACAAATGAAAAGGGCCTCAATTCCCCTTTCTAACAAATGAAAAGGGCAAATAAAGCTCTTTTTTGCTATGGTAAAACGATTTTCAAAATCCAAGCTACTAGTTTAATGTTAATGAAGCTAAAAGAAATATATATTGCAAAATGAAACTCAAGAATATGAATCAAAGTTAAAAAGTAACATATTTTTGGCAAGAAGGAAAAAAAATTTTGGAGCTCTGTTCATACACAAATGATGGGGTTTATGGAGGAGAGAACTAAGAGAATTTTTTATGGAAATAAAAAAGGAACTAAAGAACTTTAGCAGACATTGGACATGCTACACCATCTTATTTTAGTTTGATTTATTGGACATTATTGATGATGATGCATAAAAAGTTGGTATGTTGTATTTTATATAGTTGCATACTTGCATACTGAAGTTCTGTTAAGGTATTTCTCAACATTCATCTTATTATACCTTTTCTTATAGTTCTTCATCTTACTATACCCTTCTTAATATAATTCAATTTACTATAATTTTTTGGCAAATTGATTTCAGAATATCTGTATATTTCATGAGTCAACAGAAATTATAATCTCAGAATGTCCACAAAAATACGCAACTAAGTAATATGATGGAAAGCCTAGATAGCCTGTTAGTCCAAAAGGATAAACTTATGGGAGTTGAATCACAGAAAGTCTAGATAGAGACATGCTAAGTTCCTCAGGCATGGCAGACCAGGTATCAGATGTGGAATTAAAATTAAAAGGTAAAGGATCTAACACAATATGGTATCCTTGTTCAGGTATCCGGAGGATATCAAGAGAAGGATGACCTCTTCAAGTATTACCTTACAAACCTGGTGCAGGAATATGTTCAGATAGAAGAATATAGCTTCTATGTCTGTAAATTATTGTTTATATGTCTAAGATGATAATTGATCCAAGTTCTGACAAATCCCAACTTTCCCCAAGACAGTAACAAATAGAAAATAAATGAAAAAAAATTGCATATGTGAGAGCACTCTGTACTTCTTATTAATATAACTCTAGCTATAAATTTTGCACAAATAAGCTTTTTAAGTTGCAATCACCTTCAGTTTTGCCAGGTAAACTCCACGCGCAAGCACACCAGAAGGAGTGGTCTCTTCATCCAAGCAGTGTACATAGGGTTCCCGCTGTGGAGCAAATGTACCCAACATCCCTCTCATTTGATCAACTGAATCCAAGATCACCAAAGAGTAGAAAAATAATTAAAGGTTATTTTAAATTCTGAATACATAATCTTGGGGAATTAGCAAATCATGTGGAAGCTGAATGTTGAGCACTGTCTATTAGGGTAATAACCACATCAATGTGTTTATCCTCTACAATCCACTAGTTTAAGCATGAAATAGATAAGTCTCTTTACATGAAAATAATAAAGCAACAATTATATGGATAAATTTCATTCAGACACAGATGTGTTAACAAGGTAGAAGGCAAAACAAATTATAAGATTGCTAAAATAAGGTGAACAAGTAATACATTTCCACTCTTCAGTTTCCATAGAACAGAAAATTAAAAATTATAAACATTCATGGCTCTGACCATGACTTGTATATAATAGTGAACAACAGTAACAAAGTGTAAGTCATATAACAACTATAGTTACTGAGTTGCTTCGAGGTTCAAGTTAGTATTATAAGGACATGGGCACAGGAATTTGAATCTGAAACATGTCTGGCAATCTGATTCAGCAAGATGAAGAAACAAGGACTCACAGACATGACTATAAAAAGTATAAACTATTAAAATAGTTCATATTTTACTGAATAAAATAATATTCATTGCCTATATAGCTGCTTATTTTTATTGAGTAAATACGAAGATAAAGTAAAATATAACAAAAGACTGTCCTTTGAGAATCATTGAGTATCAGAGTCTGACACATGTCTGATACAGACATTTCATCAATTTAGGAGAGTCAATGCAACACTGATCCAAGTTTTTCTCTGAAAACGAGAATCAATTCAATGCACATGTGGTGTTTCAATTGGAAGTGTTCTAGTATTCTGATTGAAGCAAATCCAACAGATCATTAAGATTGAATTCCACAGACCTTCAAACCTCATCACTTTTGCTCTCTTAAAATCATCTGAAGTTAATACTCTAAACAGAGCATGCACACCACTTCAAGTAAATAACACCACTTTAGTTCCTGTACTTGGATTTTATGGTAACTAGAGTATGCCCAAAACTCTTTTTTAAACCACTATATGTATTCTTAGAACCTCAAAACAGATAATATGACATGTTCATAAAGAAAAGGATTTTGACCTTGAACTCCACCCTTCCACACTGTATTGCAGTATGCCAATCCAGAGACGATGTTGTGCTTAACTGTGAATGCCAGCTTAAGTTGATACTTAGATCCCTCTCTGAGTGTAAACAGTACCTTTCCTTTTTGTTTCTCATCCACCGGCAAGGGAGTATTCAGTTCTCCACAATCCTCAGAGATGATTCCTATCGAGTGGAATGTAACTTCAGGTTCCATTTGGCCTAACAAAAGCAGAAACCAGAACTTTCGAAAATCAAATACTAAACAAGGCCTGGAACATCAATGTAACAAGATACATTAAGGGGTCCAAAAGGGGAACCATTTAAATCTCCTTCAATGCAACCAAGCAGCTTCTCTTTCCACCTCCTTAAGCTTTCATCATCCTGCAAAAATAGAAAAAAAAAAAGAAAAACAGAAAAAAGATTAATGGAAATTCATCCCACAAAGCTATGACCAACATGGCTGACTTGCCACCGACATATATGAATGTAAAACCCAAGCGTTCCAACTTCATCTTCAAAAACAAACTCCAAGGAATAAAAAAAAAATAAATCATTAAAAACGAACTCTACCAATGATACACGCTCAAATCCTGACAACAACCATGAAATGCAAAAGACCCAAAAAATTGAAAAGTCCAAATTAAGGAAAAATCCAACCCAGAAATGTAAAACCCCACCTAGAAAACAACACCCAAAAGTTAAAAAAAAAATGTTCAGCATAAAATGAGAGCCCATTTCAATACTTCAGTAAACACAATGCCATTTCTCTCTAAAATTCATGCAAGAATACACCCAAGAGCAAGTAGACATTTTCGGTTGGTTATTATTATTGTCTTTTATTTATTTATTTTGGGGGAGGGGGTGGAGTTGGGATCACAGACACAGTAAACCAGAGTAAAAGAGAGGACCTTGTCTTTCTCAAGCTGTTCCTTGAGAGGAACCAGGGGACCTGGAACAAAACCAGACACAAGCCCATCATCTTCCTCTTCCTCCTCCTCAACAACCTCATCACTACGAACCTTCTCGCTAATCTTCTCGGTTATCATCTCTCCTTGCCGTGGTTCCTGCTTTTCACCAACCAAGGAAGAAGAAGAACTACAACAAAAAGAAGAAGAAGCACTTGTAGATGGGCCTGCTGCTTCCACTCTCCCCCCACTCTCCATCAACCCCAAGGCCCCAACTTATCAAGACACACAAACAACAGAAGGAAAGAGAAAGGAAGCTCACGCAAGGTTTCAAACTTAGAGATCCCTTTCAAAAGAAACCGTATACACAGGATTATACCTACGATGTTTATACAAACATACGCCTACGATTCGTCTCTATTCTGCGTCTCCTTACGCATCTCTTTTGTTGTCGGCATCAAGAGTCAAATGTCAAGAGACTCAAACACAGAAGATAAGGACAAGAACCATCCCTACATTATATACAGAGAGAGAGAAGAAAAGCGACGTAGGACGTACTTTTGTATTATATAATATAGAGATTTTGTAGTAGATAGAGCCTAGTTGGTGGATCTTCATGCATCACAGGTGGGACCTGTGGGACCCAGAAACAAATAATCCATTGCCATTATCATGGTATTAATGTAATGCTCGTCAATTCCGGCATAATGAGTGGAGCCGGGAGCGAGCTGTATAGTACTGGGATTCGCTCCTCACACAGGGCGCCTCACACCGACCTCATTGGCACATAATGGAATGTGCCTCAGACCTGTAAGGTAAGTGTGAGGCGCCCTGCGTGAGGAGCAGATCCGGTCTCTGCTGTATATTGTGGTGTGGGTCCTGCATCACTCACTTATTAAGGAGACAAACCGACGATTAATTACTTTATACATCTGGGTCTCGCTTAATCTTGTCCACAAGTCGGTGTCTGGTTAGTTGAAAAGTAAGAGAGAATGTAGGCATTTTGGCGCCAGAATCAGGTGGCATTTCAGCTCGAATGTGATGCCTTGGGATCCTAGAATTCTCGAGGAAAAGGTTGCCTGATCTTGAATCATGGGATAGAGGGAGGAGGGTTCATTATTTTTGCCGGTTGGTGCTCTGGCCACCTGGCCTATCAAGGCCTCTGTAGTTTCTGAAACACTCGAGCACTCTACATTTTTTCAGTACTTGGCCATGATTTTGTGTTTGGGGTAGGCGACAGGGGCTTGGGCTGCACCCTTAGGCTATGAGAACGTGGCAAGAGAAACCATCTTTTTTCAAACACTTTGGAGACTGATAAAGCATAAAAAGAGTGTAAGCCAGAGTGCAAATCTGTACCAGCTGAGCTCTCCAACAAAAAACCCATCAAAGTGTAATCCTTTTACCTCAGAGAAAAGAGGGTTGTTTTGCTTTTTCTGCCATATTAATCAGTCCCCATTATGGCCTAAGGTGGAAACCATCATGGGTCATTCTGTTTTGGCTGGTTGATGTGGCAGATCCAGAGGGAAAGATTAGGGCTTACTACCAACCATCTCTGAGGCAACTCCACCTAGAGGCTGGCTGTTTTTGAATGTCATTTTCATAAATTTACCTATCAATCCTCTCTAGCTTCCTGGTCCACCATCCACCATTAGGAAGTGCAGATTACCATGTCCACCACGCTGCTTTTCTGAATTAAAACCCAGTAGTTAATTTTGAAGAGACAAAAAGAAACAGTTTGTTTTCCCATGCTCATGTGCCTTCCTCTTTTAACAAATTTGATTGTTTCACCATTAGTTTACTAGGAAAGACAACTATTATAAAACCGGTAAATAACTCGTTAAAGGCAGTTAAACCGAGAGATACTTTTGTATAAAAAAAAGGATAAGTATACTGCACTCCATCTCCATCTCAGAATTCTATTGCAGACCTACACAAATTCAGAATTATAAACACCTCCACCTATAACAGCCATACTCGCCTGTGAATTGACATCAATTCCGATTTGGCACCTATACCAACTAAACGGTGGAGCTAAGATTTCTGAGAGTGGACTGAACAGTAAAAACCCCAAAAAAATTACCTAGAGATAATTTTAATCAGTTACTCAGAAAACAAGTATTTGTGACAAAGAAATATGTGGAATCAGCTATAAACATCTTGCCATCAATCTTATTGTTATGCATTGTATCGTATAATATGTATCAACTTTTAGGGTCACAGATATGCTAAATACAAGTATTCATGACAAATGGCCATATTCAACCATTAACACCACCCTTCTCAGAGATGGCATGCAGGCATGATTAAAGTTTGAAAGCTAAAACAATTTCAATCCAAGAGTATCGCCCCTTTTGAATCGGGCGTGTATGAATACTTCGAAGTTTGAAGCACACTTTCCATTGTGAATCTGAAGAAAATGTAGTAAGACAAACGGAAGGTGTCAAAGATCAAGAATCAAAGCCAAATCCAGCACATAATTTAGTCCAACATGTTGAAGGCATAAGTTGGAGACCCCACCCTCCCTTCACTTTCTTGCTAAATTATCCCCAGCCATGACAAGGATGGACATTCCGTCTTATTATATTAACTTAAATAGCAAACAAAGACTGGATACTTGCTGGATCTGTTTGAAAAATTCCCTCAACTCCCACCTATTTCATAACTCAATGGGGTGAAGCCGGTGGGCTATCAATTTGAAAAAGAATTCTCTTGTTAACATCATGACCCGATGACACACTGGCATCAACATCAGCCCCACCATGCTTCAGATGGCAGGAGTCCATAGGGAAGTCTTAAAGATAAATTTTGGTTTAATTTGTCTACCAGAGTAAAGAATTTTACATACTTACAAAACAATAAATTATGAAAAGCAATTATTGGCCCACTACCTGACTCAGAAAACAAGTTCCCACTGGCAAAGAAGCTAGACATTTTCCCAGCCTATATTTCATTATGAAGCATAACAAAAAATGGATGGGCCTTGCCGCAATGGTTGGGTTGCTCCATTGCAACCTGGGTGACCAGGGTTCAAACCTTGGAAACAACCTTTCTGTATGTGCATTGGTGGGAGCCTTGTGCACTGGGCTGCTCTTTTTCATAACAGAAAAGAAAAATAAGAAGAAAAAGGAAATGAGGCATATCTTCAATAGTGTTCCTTTTTTTTGGTAATTCATTAGTGTTCAAGCTGCTAGATTTGCATATTGAGAACAAATCATATTTATCAGCAGATAACTCATGCTCCAATGAACAAATCTATGGTCACCTTGTCTGTTATTGTATTCATATGGATATATCTTGGTGACAATTAATGTTGGAAGACCATAATTTCCTTGGTGATTCTTCGAAACTTTTTTTTTAAATGTTAATGTACTCATTGTACTGTATTAATTAGCAAAAATGTACAACTCAACCCCCTCACAAGGTATTGTTATAAGGGGAGGTATCAAAGCATACATCTTCCATATGAGAATTAATTACGAAAAAATGAATTGTAAGAGACACCCTTAAGTAGGAACAATCCCCACATTTATTTATTTATTTTTCATTTATTAGATTCTACACTGAAGTTTTTTTTTGAAAGATGATTCAATATTGAAGTTGAATGAAGCACTTAAATTCCTAATGGCAATTAGTCATGTATTTAACACCATTCTTTCTGGTTCAGGTAAGAAACAATTTCAACAGGTAAGAGGTAACCTTACAATATTAATGAACAAGCAAATTGGTTTCAAATGTTCACACGGACCTAAATAATACAACAAAAACCAAAATAAATTCCTATGTCTAGCCAATGTAAAAAAAAGTGAAATATATGATGACCTTAGGCAGTCCAAATCAACTCCTAGTCTCTTACAAAATAAAAGTTAATAGCAACTATTTTTTATTCATCGAGGCACTTTGTACTACTTTGTTCAAGTCACTGAATATACTTTTTTGATCAATAGCACCTGAAGTTCCTTGTAAACCCAAGTGGGTTAGCACTCCCTATACATGAATGTGCTCTGGTGGTGTTTACCAATTACCTTGTATATTAATTAAACCTGTCCCCTGTGGTGTATTGGAGCTTGAATGAAGAGCCAATGAATTTCAAAACACAACCAAATAGAAAACAAAAAGAATTTTTCTTTTATTGCCATTTTTATCAATGTATGGATTGCAAGGAAATACATTCAAATTAAATAGGAGGACCAGATAGAAATTTACATTTATGCTTACAGAAATGGTGTGTGTAAATAAGACTAAAATTATCTGAAGGGTTCAACTGGTGCAGATTCCTCAAGAAAAGTTGCAGCCTCAAAACAATCAGCAGTTTCTGATAATAACGAACCACCTTCAGCTTTGCAAAGAAGCCCAAGGTTGTACCAAGCAGAATGGTTTGTCCTGTCTAGCCGAAGTGCATCTGTCAGAAAGCCTCTAACAACTGCCAATGACTGCTCACCAAGTTTTCTGAGTACAATAGCTGTGGAGACTAGGCTTGGGACATGAGTAGGTTCAATGTCTAATGCACCTGAAAATGCTTTCAGAGCCTCTTTGTGGAGGCCTTTTGCTTCATGAAGTAAACCTAAATTCATAACCAAGTCAGAATCCCCTGATTAGTTAGGTAATTGCAAGTTTAGTTTTTTGTTATCTGCTTATTATCTAGGCAGTGTAATATTTAGATGAAAAACAGGAACCAAATAAATCGATTCAAAGATCTGATATTCCAGAAACAGAGGACAGAAACAAGAGGCATGAGAATAGAAGGTCATGTCATAATGATTTGTTCAGATTCCTCAGAAGCTGCAAGTCATGGTAGTGGGAAACCCTTGAGCTCCAAACCCATCCCTCGTACTGAAACCAACACCCTTGGTCATAGGGCTGCAAATGGAACTGATTGAATCAGATATACCAGGAATATTAAGGGCTGCAAACGACCAACACCCTTGGTTATAGGGCTCCAAACCCATCAGAATTCCCAACTGAATTTTGATGGGAGCAGCCAGGGCAACCCAGGGCCCTCTGGGTTGGTAGGAGTTCTGAGAAATGAGGCCAGAGAGGTTATCCTTCTCTACTCTGGCCCATTGGGAGTTGGGAATTCTGTTAAAGCAGAATTAGGTTCCACACAGGGAGTCCTTGCAAAAGAATTGGGTGTGGAGCAGCTGCTGATTGAAGGGGACTCTAAGATAGTAGTGGGGTGGCTAAATAATTCAGAGGATGTCACATGGATGTACAAGAATGAGCTAAAGAAATACGAATTTCTGACAAGGAATATGTCTGTTACAGTACAATGGGTTGGAAGATCAGCAAATGCCTTCCCTGATACATAGGCAAAACAAGGGACAAATAGGGAAACACTGTTTTGGGATAAACTGAAATCTTGTAGTAGCATGTGCAAAACCCAGAAATGCAGATTCGAATGGCACCCAAAAATGAAAGAAAAACAGAGATAAAGAGAAGCAAGCAAAGAGGACACAGATTTACGTGGTTTGGCTTATAGTCTATGTCCACAGGCGAAGGAGTAGAAATTCAGTATGTAATCTGTAATGGAGACGAATACAAAGCTGTGCACTCACAACCTCACTCACAGAAAACCCTAAACCCCAAATACACCCAAAGTCTCCCTCTTCTCTCACACAACAAAGACTAAGTATACAAGAGAGAAAACCCCCGAAATACATAACTCTTCCTATTCGGTTTGGACCCTTAAGCTGAACCCCAATGGTGATTTGTGGTGGGCTACTGGCCCTATGCTTCCACCACAAGCCACTATGAATTTTTTCCTACGGGTTTTTCTCAACTTAATTCAGAACTGGTTCATGAAGCGTGTCACAACAAAGAATTCAAGGCACAACCCTAACAGATTTTAATGGAATGTGATATATTATTTATCAAAATGAAATTCAAATTCAAATAGAACTATAGTTGTCAAGGAATCTAGGTGATTCTGGGTGCCAGCGGGGTGCTTACGCAACATCTAGGCAATAAGAATTTCATAAAAAAGACCTAGTTCCAACCATGAGTGCCATCTACCCAAAATCATATGGAAAACTTTGTCCACTAAAGATTCCCAAAGTCACCTGAATGTTCTCTAGTTTTGGATACTACTCATTATGCATATTAATTGAAAAAATAGCAATTTTAATTTTATTAAATTTCCTCTCAAAACATGGCAAATCATCAGATCTAGGACAAATTGTATTTCAAATATATTAATTCCATTACTTCAAAAAATAATACTAATATAATAAATATTTAAGAAAGAAATTTCATATCAAATTAGCAACTAAGAAGGCTATAATTTTATACAATAAAATTTAAGTTACAGAACAAGTAAAAAAGACAGAACAATGTGGAACCACTATTTTACTTAATGCAAGAGAGAGAAAGAGAGAGAGAGAGAGAGAGAGAGAGAGAGAGAGAGTAGAAAAAACAATAAAAGAAACTTCTTTATACTTTGATTCTTTCTTTCTTTTTCTTTTTTGGTAATAAATAAAAAATAGAGATTACATCAAGGTGATGAAGAATCACCAAAATCAAACAAAGTATAATAAGCAAACAGCAAATACTATTACATCAACAAACTGGAATCATACTCTAAAACAGACCAAAAGTAATCTTCAAAAACTTTCTTTGAGATGTCTTCAAAATCTGGTAGGAATAAAACCCAGTCCTACGACTTTTTCCATTCAAGAAAACAATTTGTTCCTTGGTTTTTGATTGTCCATCAAAAGTTCTTATATTTCTTTCCTTCCAAATTTCCCAACAAATTGCAAAGGGAATGCAGCTCAAAACAATATTTGATTTCCTAATTCCTCTCAGCTTGGGCCAGCTACCAAATATTTCCTCTCAGATGATGGATCCTTCTCCTCCATTGTTGGTCGAGGATCTATATCTTTGCCATTTGGCCTACCTCTATCAAATGTTTTACATGTTCCAAAGCTGCCTATAAATTTGCTATCTATTAGCAGCATTACACACTCTTTGAACTGTTCAGTAACTTTTTTTCCTCAATCTTGTGTCTTTCAAGATTTGGCCTCCAGGAGGATGATCGGTAAATGGAACATGGTGAATGGTCTCTATGTGTTGGAGAATAAAGTTGGTCTTGCAGCCTCAGAGTCTTTGAGTCAGTCAAATAAGAGTCAGGTTACTTTGTGGCACAATCGTTTTGGTCATATGTCCTTTGAGTCTTGAAGTACTTGTTTCAAAAATTGTTTAAGTTTGTGTCGATTAATAAATTTAGTGTCAAGTGTGTCAGCTAAGCAAGCATTGTAGAACTTCATTTCCTTTGCGTAATAAAAGATCAGATGTTTCCTTTTCCACTGTGTATTCTGATATTTGGGGACTCGTAAATATTCCAACGGAAAATGGCTAGAAATACTTCATATCTTTCATTGACAACTTCTCTCAATATACGTGGATGTACCCTTGCACTCTCGAGAAGAAGTTCCTGAACTTGTGAAAGCCGTCCGACGTATGGTATACACACAATTTCAGACAGAGATTTAAAATTTCCAATTAGATAATGCCAAAGAGTATTTTCATGGTGACCTCATGCTGATACACATGAATGTTCTCAAAAGGTTCTGGGTGGATGCTGTTATGACTGTGGCTTATCTTATCAATAGGAAGCCATCTCGTCTCTTGGAGTACAAGTCCCCTTGTCAGCTCATCTTCCCTACAACTCCATTGTTTCCTATCTCTATGCGTGTCTTTGGGTGTAAGTGTTTTGTCCATGATGTGTTTCCTACTCATGGTAAGCTAGACCCCAAATCCATTGTTTGTGTTTTCCTTGGCTACCCCCTTTCCCAAAAGGGTTATCATTGCTTTGACCCCATTTCCAAAAAGTACTTTGTATCCATGAATGTTTCTTTCTTTGAAGATGTGCCTTTCATTCCTGCTTCTCCTCAGGGGGAGAGTCCAAGTGAGGAGAAATAGAGACAAGTTTTGTTGCCTTCTCCTCTTGACCCCCCTTTATTTAGGGTTTTTCATAGACAGTGGTACAAAAGTCAAGGCCGGGGTCAACAAAGTTCAATAGACACAAAGCATCTTGAAGCTATGCAACCTATGCCATCCGACTCTCAGGGGTTGAATCCATCACCGCATCTAGGTACTATTGTTCCAGTTGATATCCTTGAACCCATTGATATTGACACTTCCAATTGTGATCTGGATCTTCCTATTGCTAAGAGGAAGGGTGTTAGGTCATGCACCACACACCACCCAATGTCTCATTCCTTATCCTATGAGAATGTTTCACCCTCTTTCCATGCTTTCCTCTCCGCTATTGATAGTGTTTCCCTTCCTAAGAGTGTTGCAGAAGCTTTACTTGTTCCTGAGTGAACATATGCAATGAAAGAGGAGATCAATGCCCTTCACAAACATGGCACATGGGAGTTGGTAGATCTTCCTGAGGGAAAGGAACCTGTGGGGTGCAAATGGGTATTCTCTGTGAAACATACGCATATGACACAGTGGAGAGGTACAAGGCCCAGTTAGTTGCAAAAGGTTTTTCACAGGTGTATGGAGTTGATTATGTGGAAACCTTTGCACCTGTAGAAAAAATGAATTCTATTTGAGTTCTCCACTCTTTAGCAACAAATCTAGATTGGGAGCTTCATCAATTGGACATTAAAATGCCTTTCTGAATGGTGACTTAGAAGTGTACATGACCCAACCTCCAGGTTTTTGTGTTAAGGGAAATGAGTAGAAAGTCTATAGATTGAAGAAATCTTTGTATGGCTTAAAACAATCTCCAAGGGCCTGGTTAAGTAGGTTCCACAAGGCAGTTCAACAGATGGGTTTTAAGCAGTGCCAGTTTGATCACACACTCTTTGTGAAGAGAGAACAAGGTAGAGTGGCAACCTTAATTGTGTATGTCGATGATATTATTATCATTGGTGATTGGGACTCAGAGATATAGAGATTGAAGAGATTCTTGCCCACTCAGTTTGAAGTGAAGGATTTGGGGCCTTTACGTTATTTCCTTGGAATTGAAGTTGCCTGCTCTAATCAGGGTATCTTCATCTCCCAAAGGAAATTTATTCTAGATCTCTTGAAAGATAAGGGGAAGCTTGGAGCAAAACCTGCTGACACTCCTATAGATGTAAACCACAGACTTGGGGATTGCAGTGGTGAGCCCATAGAAAACACAAAGCAGTATCAAAGATTGGTGGGCAGACTTCTCTACCTATCTATGACAAGACCTAACATTGCATATGCAGTGGGAGTCCTTAGTCAGTTTATGCATGCTCCTAGGGCCACACACTTAGAGGTAGCATACAAAGTTCCTAGATATTAAAAGAAATTCCCTGGGATAGGGCTCCTATTTGGAAAACATGGGCATATGAGAGTTGAGGTTTACACTGTTGTAGATTGGGCTGGTTCTGTGGATGACAAAACCCACGAGGGGCTATTGTGCCTTTGTTGGGGGAAATCTTATTACTTGGAGGATTAAGAAACAAAGTGTGGTGGCCAGATCAAGTGCAGAAGCTGAATACAGGGCCATGTTTCATGGTGTGGCAAAACTACTATGGATAAAGAATCTCTTGGATGAATTGGGCTTTCCTCTTAGTGACCCTATGTCATTTTATTGTGACAATAACGCTGCCATCAACATTGCAGCCAATCCTGTTCTCCATGATAGAACTAAACATATAGAGGTTGGAAAACACTTAATCAGGGAAAAATTGGAAGAAGGAGAAGTTTGCACTCCCTGCATCAGCTCTGAGGAACAACTTGCAAACATCCTTACCAAAGGATTAAACTCCATGTGGCACTATAATCTTTGTGACAAGTTGGGGATGATTCATATCTATACCTCAACTTGAGGGGGAGTGATGTAATCTTAGTTACTGTTTTATTATTTTATATTGTCGCCCTAACATAGAAATAAAAAGATTGGTGCCACCAGCCATACTTTTGGTCTCCAATCTTCTCTTCTCTTTTCTTCTCCTCTCTTCTCTACTTCACTCCTGATCGAAATCAAACCGTATGCCATCTCATGTGTTAGAGTACAAGGCCCCACATCAGCTTTTGTTTCCAAAAGCTCCATTGTTCCCATTCCTATGCGTGTTTTTTGTTGTTGCTGTTTTATTCATGATCCCTCTCCCTCCCGTGGTAAACTTGATCCCTATGCCTTTCCATGTGTTTTCTTGGGTGGCCCTTCTTCTTAAAAGGGTTATCGATTTCATGACCTTGTTTCCCGAAAATACTATGTTTCTATGGATGTGTCTTTCTTTAAGAGTAGGCCTTACTCTCCTGTTTCTCCTCAAGGGGAGAGTAGGGTTGAGGAGAAACACAAGCAAATGCATCTTCCTCGTCTTCCCAATCCTCCTCCATTCCGTGTTTTTCTTTGCTGCCGAAAGGACCAGCTGATTTCAAAAGCAGTAGAGTAACCTGAAGCCATAGCACCGACATTATCGGACTCTCTGGGGTAGATCCTTCCCTACCAGGTACCATTGTTCCCATTGACATGCCTAAACCCCTTGATATAGACACCTCTATTGCTAATGATCTTGACATTCCTATTCCTAAAAGAAATGGTGTAAGATCTTGTTCCACCAACTATACTATCTCCCATTTTGTATCTTATGAGAACACCTCACCTTCTTTTAGTTCTTTCCTTTTTCTCCATTGACAATGTTCCTATCCCTAAGAATGTAGCAGGTGCCTTATCATTTCCTGAAAGGACAGATGCAATGAGAGAGGAAATTAGTGCTCTATGCAAAAATGGTACATGGGAGCAAGATTCAAAATATCAATACAGGCTGATACACCGGTAGGGGCATATCGACTTGTATCAAGGCTCACTTCTCCATTTTATTAGTTTTCTTTTCAATCCGGTTTAGAGGGGTCGGTTTAAGGCCTATCTACCCCCTGAACCATGGTTTGTCTAACCCAAAACACCCACTATAGGGGCATATTAGGAAGCCCCCAATATGATACATATCGGCTGATACGGGCTCGTATTGAAACTTTGAATCATGTATGGGAGTTGGTGGACCTTCCTGATGGAAAAGAACCAATAAGGTGTAAATGGGTATTTGCAATGAAAAATAGAGTTGATGCCACAATGGAAAGGTATAAAGTTAGTTTGGTGGCAAAGGGGTTCACATAGGTATATGGAGTTGATTATGTTGAGACTTTTGTCCCGGTGGCCAAGATGAACTCCACTAGAGTCCTCATTTCTTTGGCTACCAACTTTGATTGGGAACTTCATCAATTAGATATTAAGAATGCTTTTTGAATGGTGATCTAGAGGAAGAAGGGTATATGGTCCAACCTCCTGGTTTCTATGCTAAGGGTAGTGAATAGAAAGTGTGCAAACTAAATAAATCTCTGTATGGCTTAAATCAATCACCAAGGCCTTGGTTTAGTAGGTTCCATTAAGTTGTGCAACAGATTGGTTTCAACCAGTGTTAGTCTGATCATACATTATTTGTGAAGAGATGAAAAGGAAAAATTGCAATAGTAATTGCGTATGTTGATGATATAGTTGCCACTGGAGATAGGACAAGTGAGATTGTGAAGCTGAAAAAACTTTTAGCTACTTAGTTTGAGGTGAAAGATCTAGGCCCCTTAAGGTACTTTCTTGGAATTGATGTTTCCTGATCAGAAAAAGGTATCTCCATTTCTCAAAGGAAATACATCCTAGATCTTCTTCAGGGCACAAGTAAACTAGGAGTGAAGCCAATTGATTCTCTTAGTGAGAAGCAAGAGATATAATCACTTGAATAGAATTCATTTTAGCCATAGGTGCAAAGGTCTTCTAATAATCATTCTCATATGTTTGGGGTATACCCTTTTTCCACCAACCTAGCTTTGTACCTTTTAATTGAAACATCAGACTGGTGTTTAACTATATACATCACTTGCAAACCATTAGGACCATACCCGCAAGAAGTGAAACAATTTCTTAGGTTTGGTTCTTTATGAGGACCTCCATCTCCTGGTGTAAGAGGACGACAAACATTAAGTGTATGGACTTGGCTGAACAGGATCAGACTAGTCAACTTTGTTGTTAATCAATTAAAAAAAAAAAGCTTAAGTGCTGAACATTCCAGCACAACAACAAATCAACAAATGTTCAAGGGGCCATTCAACCCATTACACACTTTGAGCCCATGATCCATCTTTGGACCACCATGAATGCATTTCTTGACTGGCCCATTCCCTCTCTCTCTCTCTCTCACCTCTATTGCAACTATGAATCATCTCCCTAGATTTCAGAGCCTAGACCACCATGTCCATTGGCCTCACACATGGTTCATAGAATCCTTCCACAGTGGGGACTACACTACATCTATAACATTACAAAGAATAGAAACAAAAGAAATGACAAAAATATAGGGATAATAGGAAGGTGAAAGGTCATCATAAGAAGCATAGTGATGGGATAGGTAGTGCATTTCCTTTTTCCTTTTCAAACTGCAATGGGAAAGTCAAGCTCAAATTGTACGATGTCAAGCTTAGTAGCAGTAGGAATAGGAAGCTCAGAGTCAATAGGAGTCTTAAATTCAAGATTACTTTTAGGGTTACCTAGAGCCAGGAGATCAGATTGTTGTGGACATTCAGCCTCAAGAGCAACCCTCCTTCTATGCTTGATGAACCACTGCTACTAGGACCATTGCTTAGGAACATGGGGAGGAGGAGAAGAAGAATACTATCACTACAAGTAAGAAGAGAGGAGGATGGATCAAGAGTATCCATAGAGGTAGGAACAGGGAAACAAAATGGAGTTCGATCTTCACGAACACTCTCCCCCTAAAGAGAAGGACAAGGTGACTGAAAAATGGAGTAAACTCAAGAAATGTGACATCCTTAGACACACAATGTCGGCCAGAGTGAGGGTCAAAGCACCTAAACCCCTTTTGGACTAGAGAGTAACCCAAAAACACACTTGATGGATTTAGGATCAAGTTTGAGGTGAGAAGGATTTATATCATGAACAAAACAACTATAACCAAAGACTTTAAGAGGAAGACAAAAAATGGGATCATTAGGGAAAAAAGCTAATGAGGTGTAAAGTTCGTAAAGGAAGTCTATTAATGAGATACACCACTGCTTCAACTGCGTCTCCTCAAAAGTGAATGGGCACATGCATCTAGTCAAGTAGCTCTCTAGCAACCTTAACCACATGTCTATTTTTTCTTTCTGCTACACCATTCTACTGTGGAGTATGGAAACATGAGCCCTAATATTGTCAGACCCCTTTTCTTTTGGAAAATATGTAAGTGCTTTTCAAAGTACTCCTTAATATTGTCAAACCTTATTATCTTGATGTTCTTCTCAAATTGTGTTTCCACCATTTAAAAAAATGTTCTAAACAATGGAGGGGACTTCATTTCTACTCTTTATCAGATATAACCAAGTGTATTAAGAGTAATCATCAATGAACAAGATAAAGTACTTATAGCCACCCATACAAGGAACCCTTCCCATTGACCATGGTACATAATCTCAAGATACATGATTATGAAATTAAGTGAATATGTCTTCTATTCAATTAAAAGTGACAGTCATAAAACAAAGATTACAACCATTGGCTTAAAAATATAATACTGAATAATCTTACTAATAATTATATCTTAAATTTATATGCATAGTATATATAGTAATAACTTAATATTGCAAGGGCCATTGCTAGGTGTAAGGGTAAAATCTTGGGTTGATAAGCAAGAGAAAAGAGGTTTGAGTCTGATGGTGGTCACTTTGTGCAAAAAAAAATGCCAAAGGTTAGGACCATATCCAGTCTACCCCTCACAACACCCCAGTAGCTAGGACCAACATTGGGTAATGGTATTTTTTTAATAAATGTAATATTGTCAGTTCAAATCTTAATCAGATTGACTTGGGGTAGATCCAGATTGATACAATTATACATAGATATCTTTTTGAAATCCATACCCTGCTTAATTAACCTGAATTGGTTCTGGATCCTGATCTAATCCATTGACAACTATTACAGTTTAAAAGGAACTACTGCATCTAATTTTTATTCTTTTAGTCACATTGCTTTCATGCCATTCTCAATGTTTCTCTATTTCTGTAGAATATCTTGATGAGAAGGCAGTATATGTTAGGGACTGCCTAACTCAGGGACTCTTTTGAGGGAGCCTGCCTCCTGAATGAGAGAGAGAGAGAGAGAGAGAGAGAAAGAGAGATTGTATTCCCAAATCGATTATCCCCTCCTAGCTTCCTTTCCTTATTTATATACTGCTGTTACAATTCTGTTATACCCGCCTCTCCACTTGTCCAGTTTGTTAGTTAGTTTGTTCTAGTGGTTGGTTGTTAGTTACATTCTTTAAAGGCTGACGTGGCCTTTTCTTGTACACTTGTATTCCCTTTATTTGTGTTTCAACAGTCCCTCCTCCCTTGAAAGCGACCTTGCCCTCAAGGTCAAGATGTGGAAATCTATTCTATAAATCCAAGGTTCCCAAGTTGCATCCTCAATTAGGAGACCTAACCATACCACCAATGCCTCTGCGATTCCCTTTGTGTATCCACCTGAAATCTGTTCCTTAGGTTCTTGAAAGATCACTGAGAACTTCTGAAGTAGCTGCTGTAGTTGTGTGCGGCCTTCTTTGGATCTTCTTCCTTGGGCTAGAATGGGGCCGTTCCCGTGGGAGTCTATCTGCATTAATATGATGTGGGCTGGGTCTGCTACCTGTTTCCTTAGGGAGGTGAGACTAATGGGTCCTGGACCCTTGGACAGCTGCCCTTGAATATGCACCTGTGAGCTGCCCACTTGAAAATCCATGGTGAGGCGAGCCCAATCACATATCACCGGCCCTAGTTGCCTTAACCATTGGACTCTGAGAACGAAAATCTGCTCCACTGATTTCCAGGGGGTGCAGATCTACCTCGAACTCATGTCCTTGTATCTTCATCTTTAATTCTGTGCACATACTGTCGCACACCAGGTTGCTCCCATTAGCTACATGCACCCGGAAGGCTGTACATGGTTGGACCGGAATCCCTAGTTGTCTGACCAATGTTTGGGTAATGAAATTGAGGGTGCTGCCATTATCTATCAGAACCGACACATGGCGCCCTTTTACCAGTCCGGTTACTCTCATAGTTTGAGAAGAAGCAAGACTGGTCAAGGCTTGCAGGGATACTTCCGGGTATTCCTTTGTCCCTTGCCCCCATTTTTGGTTGTCCATTGGCTCTTCAATGTCTGTTGATTGCTTGACATATTCGGTTTCAAGTTGAAGGAAGAAAACTTGAGGGATCTTACAGCAATGGCCCGGCCCGAATTTGTCTCCACATGCATAACAAAGGCCCTTTTCCCGTTGGGCTTGCATCTCAGCCCAGGTTAACCTCTTGGCTGGGTCGGGGCTTGAACCAGAGTTGGCGTCCTTGCCTGTGATTCCTACTCCTGATCTGGGCTCCGGTTTACCCAAGATACCTGGTTCTGGGTTCAGTATACCTGGTCTGATCGCAGCTCCCAGAGGTTGATTAATCCTTCTTGCCCGATTCAATTTGTCTTCATGTAGTCGAGCTAATGCTGCTGCTTCAAGAATGGTGGTGGGCTGCATGGCTTTTACCTCCAGCCACAATTCTTCCTTGAGTCCACCAACAAAACTGCCGACAAGCTCGTTTTCTAGCCAGCCTTGCACGCGCACAGCTAATCTTTCGAACGCCATCTGATAATCATGGACGGAGCTGGTCTGTCGTAGCTTAGCGAGGCTTTCATCATAGTTCTCAAAGGCCGAGACTCCAAATCGCATGGTTAAGGCGTTGGTGAAGTCTGCCCATGTGGCTCTTGGGTGTCGTCGTCGGTACCACTGGTACCAGACGATCGCCTCTCCTTCCAGGTGTGCAGAAGCTAATG
>NW_010729103.1:3640197-3743580 GCF_000365185.1 Nelumbo nucifera | reverse complement strand
TTATTGTACTCAGGGGCACAAGGGTCTTTTCCCTTGTTATTTCTGTCGCCCTATATATAGTAAAATAAACACTGGCGCCGCCAGTACTGTTACATTGCAAACCTTCTCTCTTCTCTCCTATCTTCTCTTCTCTTCTTCTTCTCTTCTCTTCTCTCCTCTTCCACTTATCTCTGGCCGGCTACACTGTCAAGAAGCCACAACAGTTCAGAGACTCCATGTGCCATGGCCCTGTATTCTGCTTCTGCTGAGGATCGAGCCACAACTGATTGTTTCTTACTCCTCCAAGAAACAACATTACCAGCCACCAAACTGCAATACCCTGAAGTAGATCTTCTATCATCAATGTTTCCAGCCCAGCCAACATCAATATAAGCTTCAAGTTTCATATGACCATGCTTGGCAAACAAAATTCCCTTTCCCGAAGAGCCTTTCAAATAACACAGAATTCGTTTTGCGGCTGCCATATGAGTATCTCTGGGAGCATGCATGAACTGGCTAATACAACTGACAGCATATGCAATATCTGGCCGAGTCATGCACAGGTACAGGACTTTCCCAAGAAGTCCCTGAAAGACCCCTTTGTCTTCTAACAACGTCCCATCTGAAGCAGAAAGTTTGTGACTCATATCAATAGGAGTAGCAATTGGTCTAGCACCCATCTTCCTAGTTTCAGAAAGCAAGTCAAGGACAAACTTCCTTTGGGAGATAAGGATCCCATCCTTGGATCTAGCAACTTCTATGCCAAGGAAGTATCTCAACTCCCCCAGGTCCTTAATCTCAAATTTTGTACGGAGGAAAGACTTAAGAGCATGAATTCCTGAAGCATCATTACCAATCACAACAATATCGTCAACATACACAATGAGATATACTGCTAGAGATCCACTGCTCTTCACAAAAAGAGTATGATCAGACTGTGTCTGAACATAGCCGAAGTTAACAAGTGTTGTTCTAAATCTCTCAAACCATGCTCTAGGAGTCTGTTTGAGGCCATAAAAGGATTTGTTCAATCTGCATACTTTTCCTTGCATATCATTTCCATACATTCCTGGAGGAAGAGACATATAAACCTCCTCATGTAAGTCACCATTCAGAAATGCATTCTTTACATCCAATTGATAAAGGGGCCAATCAAAGTGAGCTGCCAGAGATAAGAGAACCCTCACAGATGTCATCTTAGCAACAGGTGCAAAGGTCTCCAGATAATCAATCCCATACGTCTGTGTRTAGCCTTTTGCAACTAGCCTGGCCTTGTACCTCTCAATGGTCCCATCAGCCTGATATTTAATGGTAAATACCCACTTGCAACCAACTGGATCCTTCCCTTTAGGCAAATCCACCACTTCCCAAGTGTCATTTTTGTGTAGGGCATCCATTTCAGATTTCATGGCATCCCTCCATTCTGGAATCTCAAGGGGTCTTAAGATTACCTGAAGTGGTTGCATGATTAGCAGAAGCTCTTATACCTGAGTGAGCAAATGCAGAAGTGGATGAACTTCCTGAAAGGTTGGAAGATGAAGTTACACCTTCGAGATGACTGATCATCTTTCCAAACTTTTCATACTCAACTTTCATGGCCGCCAATTGTGCACAGGCAGACTCAACTTCAGTATCTGGACCAATGGCTACATTTGCACTCCCTGTCCTTCTACTATCATGTTTCTTCTGGAATCGAATAGGAACAAGACCGGGATGTAATTCCCAGCACTTGTCTTTGGTGTGCTTTGGCTTCTTGCAGTATTCACATATAGCTTCTTTCTTTCTAGAGCCACTAGGAGCCCCCACAACTCCTTTGGGTTTAACCCCCATATTTGCAAAGTGATCACTAGTGCCAACCCTTTGAACCTGTACCAAACTTCTGCTTTCTTCACTACTAACCAAAACATACGCTTGTGATAATAAGACAATTTCCTTGGATAAAATATTTTGTTTTGTAATGTCATATTCTGGGTTTAGTCCAATTAGGAACTCAAACACCCTGTTTCTTTCAACTAATTTCCTGTAGGTTTCTGCATCATTGGTAGTGTCTCAAGTTACAGCTTCTATTAGATCAATTTCTTGCCACAAAAACTTCAAGGTTGAGAAGTATATCGCAAGGGATTTCTCCCCCTATCTCAAATTCTTCACATCACTTCTCAATTTATAGGCTTTGGCTACATTTAGTTTCTGGGAATAGGTTTTTGCAACACTATCCCAGATTTCCTTTGCTGAGTTCATCCATAGATAATGTTGACTAATCTGTGGCTGCATTGAATTCACAAGCCACCCAATAACGATGTAATTCTCTTGAATCCATTTCTCATAAGAGGAATCATCCACTAGGGTAGCCTTCTTGCTCCCGGAGATAAACCCCCACTTTCCTCTACTACATATATAAATTTTCATAGATTGTGACCATGCCAGATAGTTGGTTCCATCCAGTTTAACCGTGGTCACAATCAACAAAGAATCAGTTGGGGTTCCCAAAGCATGTCCATATTCAGCAACATTCTTACTCTCAATATCTAAGGAGTCTATCATGTAAATGCTTCAAATAGGGTTTCAATCTACTTCTACTAGTGTACTGAATGTGGATGAACTCATATTGGGTTAAATCAGCCTCAAACACAGCAACTCACAAGGCCAACTCACACCCGACAGCCATGAGAACCAAGCTCGGTAACAGCTCTTTCAAGAAGAAGATGGCTTGATCCAGCCTTCAAGAGGTAACCGACAGACCTCCAAACACTGTGTACCCGATTGGAGTACCTTTCTAGTTAGGAATTCTAGGTTCCCAACAATAAGTGCCCTAAAGAGAGCAAAACACAATCCGCAGTAATTAAAGGGGCCTTTTTACGAACACTGTGTATGCAGCAGAGAATACCCCACTGTCACCAAGTAAGAACCACCTCAGGAGCAGTCCGTATAGGTCCAAGAAGCAACTAAACTGAAGTAAGAACTTGCACCACTGAGTCCAAAGAGGTTTCGGCAACTTGACAGTCCAACAGGGTAAGAAAACAACCCAGAAATCTCTGAGTTAAATCAAGTTAACCACAGCCGAACAACTGAACAAATTTAAAAGGGTTTCGAACACTTCAACAGTCCCGAAAACCAGAAATATAACCCAAGGATAACTGAATGCAACTTATAGTCTTATCAATCTCTGATTTGAGCTCCAAATCAGGCCGAATAGTCCTCTCTGATTCTTCCTGGTCACCGAACCACTCTCCAAGTGATTAGAGTCTTGGGCACCCTCCAATGACCTCCAAGAATCAGGCGAACAAGTTGAAACTTCTAGCCTTAGAACACCCTCATGTAGTCGGCTGGACTATACCCACATGAGAGCCACGCCAAGTTCAGGCCTGCTTTGATACCAAGTTGAAAAACAGCCCTTCAAAGTATGGAACTGTATAGGATTAGATGGAAAAATCAAAAGAAGTAAAACAGCTGAAAAGATTGGTAGAAGATGAAGAGAGAGCTGGCGGCAAAGAAGGTTAGAGAATGAGAGGTTCGAACTAACTCTCCCTCTAACACTCTAACACTATTTCATTAAGTTAATTTTTGAATAATTAAAGGGAGGCCCTTGGTTGGGCAAGAAATTACAAAAAAACATAGCATAGAAGAGGATGGGCCCAGAATAAGGCCCATTACAGAAAAGAACATAAATAACATAGAATAACAGCCTATGAGCCATTCGGCCCATCTTCTCTACAGCAACCATAAAATATGGTTCTAATTTCCTACAAAACAACTGACAGAGAGTAAATGGAGTACATGCACTCTGTCATAATACAAGGAATAGACATACTTATAGCACTCTCTTGCCTCTGAATGTTCATAAAGAATACAAACCATTCATTTGACATAACATTATATCTCCCAAAGCTAAATTTTCCTATAGAAAATAAATACTAAAATAGGTTAAAAAAATTCCATAAAAGCTTGATTCCTTCCATTTATTTTGTGCTGATTTTATATCTTAATTGATAGTAAACATATAAAAGACAACTATGAGGTCCTTAAAGTAGAAAGTCCATTCCAAGATAAGATAACTATAAAAGATACCTGTGGTATGCCATCTAGAGGCAGAATGGGGATTGATTGCTTTGGATTTGGAAAGGCAAACTTCAGCATCCCGCCACTGTGACAAGCTTATGTAGACATGAGCCAGATCATGCCATGTTTCCATTTCCAAACTTCTATCACGATCTCTGTTTTTCTGTCAAGTATTCAATAAAAAAAACATTTTGAGTGAACTAAGGCTATAGCAGAAATTTTGAATATAGTATAAGTTTCCATAAAAGGACAAAAGATCGTGTAGAAATGTCATGCAGTCCATAAAGAGAAAGAGAGAGAATGAAAAAATTGTATCTAAAATCCTTAAATGTTAACATTTTTGTTCTGAACATCCAAATTAGCTGACAATGGTATCACTCACAGTAAGTAAAACATGTTGCTTTCTGGTTAAACACTGACTCAATTGCATTAGTATAAGTTCCCCATTTCTCATGCTGTTGTCTATAGGAGACAATTCAAATGGAACACACCTTCAGAAGCTTCTTGGAAACTCCAAAGCTTTTACTCTGAACTTGAAGAACAGCCAGAAGATGGGTATAGGTCTCAACAGCATTCTTTAACTGGCCCTGTGCAATCTGAAGTTTAGCCTTTGTCCGTAACAACTCTCCCTGATCCCACCTCCCAGTCTGATCAAGAGCAGCATTGATGATAGTCTCAGCATCCCCAAACCGTTTTTGAGCAGATAATATGCGAGCCAACAGGATCCACCCTTTAACATTAGATCCAGCTTCCAATTTCAGCAACTGCTTTGCATAATTAAGTGCAACATCTAACTTTCTCTGCTCAGCGTTTTCTAAGCTCAGATAGAATATAACTCTAGGTTCTCTTTCTCTCATTTCTTTCTCAGCAGCTTCTAGGGCTTCAAGTGCCTTGGCCTGTCTTATGCTCCTATCATAATCAGATCCAGATGATCTGGCCTGAGCTGATAGTGAGACACCTAGTAAGTAATTGGTGACACTTCCCATCTGATTGCATTCCCCCTGCAGGGGAGCAATTGCTCTACAAGCAAAAGCTTCTCCTTCCTGAGGCAGGTTAAGGTTTTCCACGCAAATCTTTGAAGCTAGTAATAATGCTGCCATGGAATTTGGATTCTCTCTGCTAGTCAACAGTTTCCTCAGTAGATTCAGAGCAACCACATTTTCACCTTCAGCATGGTAACACAGAGCTAGGGTGTAATATCTTTCTTTCCTATCCATACTCCCAGGAAGCGATTCCTCAATCTGATTGGCCAAGGCTCTTAGTTCTCCTGACACAGAGAGAGCAAATGATAGGTGGTCCATAATTGATGGATCCCACTCAATCCTTTTAAGAGCAAATTTTCTTAATAGGATGAATAACAAAAGAATGGCCTCTTCTATATTGTTCCTTGGTACAAAGGAACCTTCCATTTGGGAACGAAGATCTGGGGGGCTTGCATCATAACCACCATAGAGAAGAAAAATGGCAAAGTCTTTCTGTATCTTTGCAGTGGTCTCTGCATCAAGGCTCCAATGATGAAGGAGGGCATGCCTATATGACAAAATAGCTTCATGAGGAAAGCCAGCAAGTTTCCATAATTCTGGAAGTAGCTCAACAGCCCTGTTTAGAGTCTCTTGCAATTTACAGTCAGTACCCATGTTTTCAGGAAAGCCTTCGGGTAATGCAGATTCAACAGTGTCCAGAATAATTTTGCATGATTGAGCAGCTTCTGCAAAAGAAAGAAAAATTGGAAAAAGATTGGTCATGCAATGCTAGTTAAGAAAGTAGGTATCATAACTTGGAAGCTTTCTTCTTTGAAAGATCTAACAGTTGGTAGAACTGTAGAAGTTATGATTCTAATATTTTCCTTTAAACTGATGTCCATAATCCATAGATACAAAATTTCTGGGTTGGCTGAAAAACCAATACCTACAAGTGTTACCAGTTCAATGACCAAACCTCAGGATTAAAATGAAAATTACTTCATGAAAACTTATTGGTGAGCTGGTTTGAAAAATATGGATTCTTACATACGCAAAACTCAAGGTAAACATGGAAGTCAGTGTATAAAATTGTTTAACTTTAAAAAGCAAAACAGACTAGAATAAGATCCTTTCTCAAATGGAAAGAAATTAGAAAAAAAAAAAAAAACTTCTTTATGCAGGTCAAGGAAATCATAACTGAAAAACATAACAATATATTGAAAATGGGAAGGAGAACATAGAAGGCAAATAAACCCAAAAATGGATCAGAATACATAAAGCAGGTTATGATTTTATAACAAAGACTACCTTGAAACCTTCCAAGGTCCTGCAATGATTTTGCTTTCAGAAAAATTGCTTCAAATAGCAAACTGACAGCATGCATGGGCATGGGTGGAGAAACATCACTTTGGGAATGACGCCTTCGGCGCTCTTTTCTTTGAGCAATGGAGAATTTTATCCTTTGTGTCACAGCAGCAATGTCTATTCCTTCAAATACATGAAGTGCAGCTTGGACATTTCCTCTTTGATACTCGAGCCTTCCTAGCAATGCTCTTGCTTCCTACAATATTGTAAAGGTCTCTGAAGTTTACAACCATAAAGCTTTGAGCAAACCACTTATTGATTGAATGATGAAGAAAATTGCCCATAACACATAATAACAATAAAAGAAACTTAAAACTTTGACAACTGGCATATTTCTATCATATTGACAACAAAGAAAGGGATCAAAGTTCCTGTGGGATGGCCTTTCTTTTAAAAATAATTAACCTATCAATATCTATAGAATCATCTATTGGAAATGATGTTGCAGAGTTGGCTAGGAGAAGGCATCAATCAAGCTTAGACTTTTTAGACAGTAATGCCTAGATTTTTGGGTTTTGAATAGTCTCCTTCTGACTGAGAGAAACTTTCAGTTTTTGTATCACAGAGTAGTCTTAAATTTCTTCTTTCTTGTATATTCTCTTTTCTAATAAAAATTTATGCTGAAGAATTAAAGACCTAACAACCTCATTAACAAATTCATGCCCACTGTGAATTTTGTCTCTGTAATAATAGTGCATCAGTGAAGGAAAGAGGCCAGTATAAGAAACCATCTATGTGAATGAATTATTAGAAAAAGTGAATTCAGCCAAGATATAAGGTTAGTCAATTAATAATTTAACTGGTTAAATGAATCATGGAAAGAAAAATAATCCACAATGTCCCATTTGAAGAAAGAAATGTCATCTAAAGTTTCACATGATACAAATCCTCATTGCTTAAAAAAAGCTCCTGTTTGGCATGATGCTGTGGCCAAGGGAATCTGTTGTCAATGATATAAGCAGGCACAGATATTCATCATAAATCCATGGCATCACCTTTATGAGAAGAAAACTTTCTTGCAGAAGTACTCCAAGCTGAACCTTACTGCATACCTTGTTGGTTAACAGGCAACTATGCTCCCATGCAATTCTCAAATATCAGAGTTGGTTACAAATCATTACGAAAGGCAAGCATCCATGTACAAGAGACCAAAGCCAAAAAGTGTAGCACAGTAGCAGAGCCTCGAAGCCAGGGAGTTAGAGAAACCAACCTCATAATTCAGGCAACCACTTTCACGGAGAGATGATTCAGCTTCTTCAATGTTTCCAGTATCTGGCTTCTGCTCACTTTCACCTGCTTTAGAAGAATACCCACTTGCTGAATAGTCCCTTGTTGCCAGGGACTCGGAAGAAGGAACCATTTCATCTGCTCTTAACTGCTCTCCGGAACAAAGGCACTTCATTATCTTCCCCAACCTCAGTTCAGTACAAATTCTTAGCCGTTTCATCCATTTCTTTGCTCTCATACTGTTCCACTACACATAAAGGTCTTTGCAACAGCATCACACACAAAAGAAAAATATTAGAATTCTGTATCAACAGTCTAAGCACATTGGTTGGTACTAGGATTGACAAAATCTAACATCCCCAACCAGCGAATTCTTCGAAAAAAAAGAAGAAAGGAAAAAATTCAAGTATGTTTCTATCCAGCATGAAGAAAAACTAGCTTTGGTCACCAAATCAGTTCGAATTCAAATTAAACCATAAGTGTAATTAAAGAAAGAAGGAAAGAAAACTGCAAAGAGCAGGTTCCCAATGCAGCCACTAAGAAATAAAACCCATAACTCCATTTTTTTATTTTCTTTCATATAAAAGCTCAAACACAAAACCCTAAAATCCAGAATTGAGGACTGCAACTGCAAACTACCTTCGAAAGCGGAAAAGAAAGAAACCGACCAACATTTCTACAGTGTCAGTTAAGAAAGCTACAAAAAATATCGAAATTCAATCCTTCAAATCCTTGTAGGCCATACTCATAATAACCAGAGAAACACACTAAAGCCTTCAGATAATGAAACATTACATACAGAGAAACCTAGAAGCCCACAAAATTTCCTCCAAACCCAGACAAACTCAACATTCCCAAGTAACAATTTCCTTCAAAGCAACTTCATTAAAATGATTTTGGAACCTAAATTCAAGGAAAAAAAAAAAAACATACGCATTATATGATCTTTTTAGAGCAACCAAAAGGGATCAAATTACTCTCAAAGGACTTACCTTTTGCTCCAGAAAAGCAGACACCGAGCCCACCCAACATCAACACCACCACCACCCATCTCTCCTCCAATTCCTGCAAAAGAAATGCCTCTTTTGATTTCCTTGATTTATTAACTAGGAATCCAAAGCTCCAAGACCTCTTTCTCTTTTGTGTCTATAGCGTTTCTTTCTCCTTTTACAGTTCAACTGTTAAGGCCTGTGTAAGTTATTAAGGAGTGATGCTCAGAATTTTCATTCAGCGGTGTGAAAGAGGCGAGAGATTTTGGCTGAAACAAAGTTGAAAACCAGTGGGACCAGAAAAATATGGTGGGCCCTGTTTGAAATTTACTACGCGGCTATGGCTGGCAAGTTGCCACGTGGCAATGTTGACAAACAATATTTGCTGTGCTTGAGACGGTTGTTGCAGAAAATAGTACTTTTTGTTGAGTCCGGAGCTTGTTAGTGAAATGCATTTGTACCCGAAAATGGCTGTCCTTTTTCCAATCAGAAGTCTTCAGGACGATTGTGATGGTCGGGTTAATGGAAGGTAGAGCTGTCAATGGATCGGGTTTACCTGATAGAACCGGATCGGTCGAACCAATTATGGCAGTTGTGATTAGGGGTGCAAGTGGGATAGGCTGGGCCGGGTTTAAGCTCAACCCAGGCCCAACCCTAAGAATTGGACTTAAAGCTTAAGTCCAGTTCTAATCCAAAACCAAGCCCAAACTGTCCGACCTAGCCCGGTCTGAACTGAAATTTGCTGCATTTGGATAGGACTTGGGCCTGGCCGGCTGGCCGGGAATGGTTTGGTACTGATTCTTCCTGTCCCAAATGGGACCTAACCCATCGAAAGGTCACCCGGTTAGTAGTTTCAGTAAACGATAAAGGAAGCCAGACCGTGGAGAATACTGGTCTGGTTGGTTCAGGTAGAAACGTTGTGAGCAGCCCAGTGATGGATTGGTTTTGAATGTTGATCAGCCCAACCAACCGGATCCATAATGAGGTATTCAACCCAGCGGGTATGGGGTGATGGGCCAAATGAGTTAATAGTTTTCACATGACATGTAAAAGGTCAAGCTTTGCAGGCCCATTATTGCAACGTCCATCAAGGCTCCAGTTCTGCTTCTGTCACAGACTCACAGTACAACCATGGAAGATGAGCATTTATTAAAAAACATAAATAGAGGTTTGACTTGAAAGAAAAAAAAAAAAAAACTCTTATTGTGGGATATGATATATGACCAGTGGATTTGATCTTTGATCTATTGTTAAAATGAGGGACATTCAAAAAAAAAATTTCGTTAAAAAGCGGGAGCGATTAGATTTAGGATCAGTTTGGTTCAAAAGGAACAGGGGGGTTTTCAGAGACGGGATCTGCTCCTGAGAAATGGAATGCATGGTAAGATGTGCGTGTGAGACGCCAGGTGTGAAGAGTAGATCCGATCTGATTTCCATTCTTGGTGGAATGGTATTGGATATGGCCATTCCCTTCCTCTCTCGAATTCCATTGCAGTCTAACAAAAAGGCAGCGGAATAGACCATTCTCATTCTTATTTCTTATTTGAATGGATTCGCAAGTGATGTAAAACATGGTTTTCGAACCGGCCTGGACGGTCGGACCGTTTGGCCTGGGAACCGTTCAAGCAATCGATTTTGTTTTACTTCAAACCTGATTTTTGGCTAAAATCCATTGAATCGGTCAATAACCTATTGATTCAGGCAATTGAACCGTCAATCCGTTCAATGATTTTTGACAGTTTTTTATTTTTTTTAATTTTTATTGTTAGAATGAGCTATCCATTCAAACCGGAATGATTCAATTTCCGGGTCGTTTTTTAAAACCATGATGTAAAAATGATGCCGATCAATGCTATTCTTTCTTACTATGCAAAAATCCTGATAACAATATATACGTCATTAGATTGTCCCCTTGGATCACAAGGAAAAAAAAAATTGAAAAGCATGTATTCAAATGAAAGAGGAATAGTATGCCTTCATGTATTTCTATTAGAAACTGAGATAAAGTTTTACATATGGTGTTTGTTGTGGAAGCAAATTGCTGGCTGTTTTTATTTTGAGAATTTTCACATGAGTTAACTTAGTATCTTTTTTCATTTTCTTTCTTCTTCTTTTTTTTTATTTTCTATTTTTAACTCCTCGACATTAATTTAATTATAACAGGTTTGGTTTGGTTTCTATTCTAATTTAGTTTTCTGATTTAATTGACATGTTCATTTAACTGAAATTACTGGATTTATACTTTTTTTAATTCCCATTGTTTGTAACTTACGATTTAATTACAAATGATAATCAACGATTATAGACCCCAAGTGACTTTTTTATTACACCCCATAATAATCCAAACACAGCCTTGGGGTCATTCTTTCTATTAGGATTTACATTTATTTGCTAGGGTATTCATTTTGTTATTTCTTTGATTTTAGTGGCAGATTTTGCTTTGGGTGCTTTTGGTAGCACCGAATTTAGTTTCTCAAACACTATGAGTTTGTTTATCGTTAATTTAGTTGTTTAAAATTAGTAGAAGATTTTAAGGAATTCCTCTCTTGCAATTAGGAAAAGGAGGAAACTGTATAAACTGACTTAATTGAGGCACTAGAAACCCCAAACTTAACTTATATGGTGCTTTCTTTTGTAAGTTGCCAACCCACATGGACTAAATAAACAATGGATCTCCCCTCTTCTTCCTTATTTCTCTGAATAGTTTTATTCTTAAAATTTTAATTTATTTTTAATGAATAAACTTATTCATATATGTTTTGGCTCCATTTGATCTGATTAAAATCCAAAAATGATTATATTGTATTATAATATTTATTGATTTCAATATATAAAATCTATAAAATTATATTTAAAATTATAAATATATATGTATATATTATATATTTTTTTATATTATCTATATATTATAAACAAATATATATTGGACCGAATTCGAATTTGATTATATTATATTATAATATTTATTGATTTTAATATATAAAATCCATATAATTACATTTAAAATTATAAAAAAAAATATTCTTATATATTATATTATATACATATGTACATTTATAATAAATTTTAGTATGTTATATTTACATTAATTTATTATATATAATAGTTGAAAAATAATTAACTTGTTTATTTTTTGTATTTTACAAAACTAAAGTGGGGTCAAATTGTATTTCACTCTCTATAGAGCAAATCTTTATAATTTCAGGTTTGCCCTTGCGAAGCAAAGCCCCCCCTGCTAGTGATATTAGGGTTCGACGATAATGACACTAGAAAGACATGATGTCGGAAAAGCATACAGCCAATCAACCAGTAAAAATAAAAAAAAAAAAGGATGACCAATTGGGGGTATTTATTAATTCACGGTGTGCTTTGATTGATCAAAACTCTTTTGGTACCATGTCTTTAGGGTATCATAGATTTTCCGTATAAATTAGTATGTAAGACCTTTTTTAGGGTCAAAAGGAGGAAAGAAAGAGGAAAGTGTGGATTAGATATTGGCATGGTGGTGTGGACATCAAGCCAAAGCAAGTATTGTCACTGTAAAGTAAAGATGAGCAACTGCATTTTTGAGCACTTGTTGCTCAAAATTATTGAAAATATATGGAGAGAGAGAGAACACTAAAAACATTTCACATGTTTGTCGGAATGTAAAGCCAAAGCAAATATAGTAGGCAATTTTCTTCATAGATCGTTTGACTTTGACCTCATCAGACCAATATTTCAATCATTTCTTGGTCCAAAACTGGAGTGTCCACATGTGCACCACAGTTTTTCTCTTTTTTGGCATATGGGCACCTCAAAGAATTGTTATTTTCATCGTCATGATTTCAACACGACCATGTTATTTGGGTCCACCTTCAAACCATGATCCCAAAGCTTATGCTTAGTTGGGAGTTTCCTTTCAAAAGGAACCACAGAAAAAAACAATTATTTCTTAATTAGTTGGAATAGTGCAAGCACTATTCGTCTATTAATTAGAGTCCTGGTTTGTAGGGTTCATCAAATCACCAATGTTTTAAAAATCAACCCATAACTGGAATCACTTTGGGCACTGGTTTTCAGGTTAGTGGTTAGACCATCTAGTTTGAACAGACTGCTTAATTCAATTAAAAAAAATAAAAAACAGTCAAAATCATTGTTCATCGATTAGGTCAATAATTCTGCTGCCTAGGTCTATGGGTCGTTAACCAAGTCTATAGTTTTAGCCAAAAAATGGGTTAAGGGTGAAATAGAACCAGTTATCTGAACAATTCCTGGGTCAATGACGGTTTGAAAACACTGCAAATCACACTATAATCTTTGTTATGAAAATATCAAATTTCCAGACCCTAGATAAAGCATACTGTTTTTGCATGTGACCTTAATAATTGGGCAATAAAGAGCAATCTAGTGTCATGGACATTTATTGTTTCAAAGCCTTACAAATCATGAATGGGGAAATTTTGATCCGCTAATATTCCGATTTGTGTTCTATTGGACTAGAATTAGATTTGGATATATTGTATATTAGTAATAAATTATGTTAAAATGATTAAAATATTATATATTTAATAAAATGAACTAGAAATTTGATAGAGAATAAAAACCTATTGAGAGACTTCACTTAACATGGTAACAAAGCCTATTTGACCAAGTGTCTAATGTTTGATCCATTTTGCCCCATTGTAACTAATTAATTTTCAGCACAAGGTATGGGTGGGCTTGTGCTTGTCAAGGGTTTCTTGAATAAAATGACTTAATACAAAATTATCAAGTCAATTTTATCAATCATATGTTTTGTTTTAAAGAAAAGGTAGGGAAAGTTGGAAAAACCTGTCTAATAAAAAGGTTTTAATTAGGGGTGAGTAACAATCGGTAATAAACCAAAGTTTTAAATCTAAAGCCGAATCAAAACCGTAATAACCAAAATCGAAATTTTCTATTTATTTGTGGTTATTTTGGTTAAAACCGAATTTTATCAGTATATATATTTTAATAATATATAGAAACTGAATTTCCAAACCGAATCTGAAATTTTATAAAATCAAAATAATCAAACCAAAAAACCAAACATGCAGTTCGGTATTTAGTTTTAACTGAACATTGCTCATCTCTAATTTCAATTCATTTTTTGGGTATTAAAAGGATTCACATTATTTAACTATGACATAGTTTGTCCCCAAAAATCTTTCATAAGAATCCTATCAAGCTCATAATCATAATATCTTCTGCGTTTGTCTTCTCATATATTATGGCCAATATTTGCAAGTGTGCCACTGATATTCTATACATATGGGGATATTAAAGGGAAATTAAGGGGTGGAGACAGAACAGGGTGTACGTGAGGTCAACTGACCTTTCCATGGAAAACATGCAGTTACGCGGATTTGATCGATCCTGTGCCTCCATAACTGATGGACATGGTCATTGATGCTTGCAATGGTCCGTGGTTGACTAATTTTACCCTTTGATTATGAATTTTGAGTCTCATTTTTATCACATTCCATCACCCCAGATGGCAATTCCATTTTCAACGGTGTGGAGTAGAAAGGGAAGGGTGTTGTTTAAGATAGTTTTATTCAATGTTTTTGAACCTTCGATGACTTAGATGGTCAGACCGTTTGTCCCAGCAATCGGTTCTTTTTTACCCTTAACTTGTTATTGGGTCAAAAACTATTAACCCATTAAAGCCACGTGCTAACTAACTTTATAGGCAGTTGTCTCTAGCTGGCATCTGATTCTTGATCTTGATCTCGTTTCTTGCCACTTGCTCCGCAAGTAGTTAGATTGTCATTTGTATTTATAAATACATTTCTACATCAATAAAACAGTAAGAACTTCTTAACCACCGAAAGTTGATATGGTATTAGAGCTCTCTATCTGATCCACTGCTGCATCTTGGTCTCTTCTGTAACATCGGTGGCTCTGTTTTTCTTCGGATCACAAGAAGATGGCTATTATAAGTAATGCGAGTAGAAACATAGACGTTGGAGATGCAGACTACTTTAATCCTACGTCTCCATACTGTCTTGGCACCTCAGACAATCCTGGCATCGTGCTAGTCACCACTCTACTGAACGGTGACAAATATTTGACTTGGAAAAGAGCAATGACAAATGCTCTTTGGGAAAAAAAACAAGATCGGTTTTGTTGATGGCACAATCTTGAAGCCAGATCAAGCAAAACCAATAGAGCTTTTTGCTTGGAAGAAATGTAATTCAATGATCATATCCTGGATTTACAAAGCCTTGACCATAGAATTACATGACAACATTGCATACACGGATGATGCTCATGCAATTTGGTTAGATCTCGAAGAGAGATTCTCGCAGGGAAATGTTCCTCATGTCTTTCATTTGAAATAGGAATTGGCATTGCTCAAATAAGACAACATTTCCATTTTAATGTATTACACGAAGCTGAAGGCAATCTAGGACGAACTCTCAACTTATATTCCAATGCCAGTCCATACTTTTCTACACTTGTGGTGTAATTAAAGATCTGGTAGCAAAACATGAGAAGGATCACGTCTACCAATTTCTCATGGGTCTTAGTGATCGATTCAATATGGTTCGCTCCAATTGGAATCATTTTGATGAGATCAAGATTGCATCATCATTTTGATGAAGTGGTTGACCTTGAGACAAATCCATATTGGAATCATCAGTTGCTGCACAAGGGTCACTGCTATTGTGGTGTAATTAAAGATCTGGTAGCAAAACACGAGAAGGATCACGTCTACCAATTTCTCATGGTTCTTAGTGATCGATTCAATACGGTTCGCTCCAATTGGAATCATTTTGATGAGATCAAGATTGTATCATCATTTTGATGAAGTGGTTGACCTTGAGACAAATCCATATTGGAATCATCAGTTGTTGCACAAGGGTCACTGCTATTGTGGTGTAATTAAAGATCTGGTAGCAAAACACGAGAAGGATCACGTCTACCAATTTCTCTTGGGTCTTAGTGATCGATTCAATACGGTTCGCTCCAATTGGAATCATTTTGATGAGATCAAGATTGTATCAGCATTTTGATGAAGTGGTTGACCTTGAGACAAATCCATATTGGAATCATCAGTTGTTGCACAAGGGTCACTGCTATTGGTTGTTTACAATGGAGAGATAGCATCATCTATGATCGGAAGAGGGGCCACCACTGTAGAGGAAGCATCAACATAAGGGAGTGATCGGTAATCTTGAGTAGAAATTGATCTTCACAAAATACCACATCCTGAGAGACTAATATTTGCTTCGTGTCAAGATTGAAAACACAGCAACCCTTTTGGCTATAAGGGCATCCGATGAATATGCATTGCTGTGAACGTAGACTGAATTTATCCCTACCACATTTTTGTGTTGTGGCGTAACAAAGACAACCAAATGTGCGAAGATGATCATAGGAATGTAGTCTTTGAAACAACATCTCATATGAGGTTTTACCGAAAAGGTTAGGAGTGAGTAAATAGTTAATTAGATATGCTGTTGTAAGAACACATTCCCCCCAAAATTGAACCGGCAAACCTACCTGGAATCGTAGGGCTCTAGCCACCTCAAGAATATGGCGGTGCTTCCATTCCACCACTCCGTTTTGTTGTGGAGTTTCAACACATGAAAATTGATGGCTTATACCATTCTCAACAAAGTATATCTACATAGGCCTAGACAAAAATTCCAACCCATTTTTGGATCAGACGCACTTAACTCGTGTGCTAAATTGAGTTTGAACCATAGCAAAGAATATAAGCAAGTAACAATAAGCATCAGATTTGCATTGCATAAAAAAAGTCCATGTAGTTCATAAGTAATCATCCACAATAGTAAGGAAATATTAAGCCCCTATAAGTGGAGTGCGGTCTCCACCCCAAATATCTACATGTATTGAGTCAAAGCATTTAGTAGCACATGTCTTACTAATGGGAAAACAATGTCGAGCCTGTTTTTTTTTTTCATGAAAATGTCACAGCAAGAATTATCAAGTACATTGATATGTAAATCAGAAATCAATGCAAGATTATGATAAGAAGCATGCCCAAGTCTCGAATGCAACAATCTGGAATCATCATAATGTACAACATGAAGAGCCACAGATGGTGAACCAGGCAGAAGATGATACAGACCATCATGCATCAGATCGAGCCCAATCACCTTCTTGGAGCTCAGGTCCTATATCACATAGAAACTCAGAAAAGACAAGACAACACAATTGAGCTATGAAGTTAATTTCCTGATGGATAATAGTTTGCATTTGACTTTTGGCACAAATAGAACATCTTGTAGGAACAAATCCGGGGATAGTGCCAAATCAACTTGTGATTGTACTAGCATTATAGATCCATTTGGCAAGTGAATTGGCTTATTGGGTGGAGGGAATATGTGAGTGTTTGGACTCATGGTAGAGGGTGCCATGTGGTCTGATGCACCACTGTCCAATAACTAAAATCCTGACTCTAATAGCCAATGTAAGCTAGAGGACTTACCGGCAAAATTCGAAGAAATCAATGGATTACCAGACTTGAGAAGATTCAAAAGTTGTTGGTACTATTCCATTATGAGGCTTGCTATTGGTATGTTCTAAGTATGACTAGATTTGGTTGTTCATGAAGGGATGAGAGATCCATCATATGGATGGCCGAACCCTGTAGGGCAAAATTTCAAAAATTTTCTCTCTCCCATCTGGGAATCACATTCCCTATTTTAGAAAACTGCTTTTCAATGATCAATCTTGAACCAAGAACCGAACCAGATCTAAACAAATTCAGTAGGAGAGGGATATACCTGATACGAAGATGCAGTATCTCCCAATGAAGGTGTTCACGCCCAAAGAAAAAACTCCAAAGACCGTTCCCACTGAAGATGACACAATGAATGGTGGAGCAGAATCAGCAGGGTCCGTCCTACGAACCGAATTCTTCAGCAAGAATTCGATGGAGGCAGTGAGCATGACTTCTGATCAGCCTTTTCTCCAAAGACTGATATCAAGACTCTTCTTGATCGCTCCTACAATGGAGATCGAACTGACAGTATGGCGGCAACTAGAGGAGAACGCAAGAGCAGAAGATGGCGTAGCTGTCTTCTCTCTTGGTGATCTGAGATCTGATCTCTGGATTCTTGGATGGGTTTGGGATGAACAGAATGGTTTGCCCCCTCCTCCTTTTATAGCTTTAAAGAGAGCTCCTAATCTCATTAGGAGTTTCCTAATCCAAATCTGTATTTGGAAAAGGAGTTCTCTTTAAGAGATAAGGATAAGTCCTTATCTTATCTATAGATTAGATCAACTCTCTCCTAATCTTATCAAGAGGTTTCCAGATTCAAATCCTTATTTGAATCTAGACTCTCTGAGCGGATAGTGATAAGATCCTATCCTATCTGCTGATTTAATCCCAGATTCACCCCTTTATTTAACTAATCAAATTAGGCCAGTTCAAAATGAGCTTTAGGCCCAATAAGTCTAAGTGCTCAGAATGCTTCCAAACTACTGCCTAGTAGGGCTTCTTTGTATGGCGTGAGACCCAAACATTGATCTACACATCAGCCACATGGGTTCAGCCCAACCTCTGTTACAAGGCCTGGCCGAATTCACTGAAAAGACAATGAACCCCTTGAAGCCATCACATGAACTCCTAATGGGCCCAACACTTACACTAAGTGGTCATTGGGTCAAACCACCTTATAAAAACATAGGGACTGTGGGAAGATGTAAGATTAGCCCATCAGGTATAACCTTCAATGGCCTTACACTTAACCTCTCAGCCCATAATGATCAAACACTGCCCGACAAGAGAGGACCTCTCCCTCGGCTACAAGGAACAGTGTTGCACTCTCTACTCACATGGATCCCAAGAATTAAAACATTTTTGCAAACGTTTAGAAACCGTAATGTATATATTTATATAAATATATTTTGTAAAAAAAAAACAAATTTCAACGATTAAAATCAACTATCGGCAGTTTTGGTTTCCATCAGAGATAGTGCACCCCCGATCATTACCTTTGTCCGACAAAGGGGCTGATCCTGTCACTATGATCACCCACTCAGATGAATTCTCAGATTCCCAACATACCAGGTTTTGACCCCCTCTAAGGATCTCACTGATTAGCACATCAAAGACAACCCAATCCGACACTTAGTGTAGTATCATAATCGAGTGTAGGGATCAGGTGTAACATTCCAGTTTTGCTCACTTATCACCAAGGTCCAGGGCAACACTGGAATTCTGGTCTAGTTCAAGGTTTCAAGTTAAACCTACACTGCATGTACCTTGGGTCTCACCCTGGCGGCTAAGACAGGCCACCCCAACCAACTTGGTGGCACATTAGTGTCAGCCTTATTAGGATAGATCTCCCCAGATCGACCCACTAGCTGTGAACATTCTAAATTAACACAAGTCTCATTATGTGTCCAGTTTAAGGGTATTACACAGAAACACAGTACTATAACATGAATCAAATATGTAATTTATTCATTTACAATAAATGTCATAATATACATCAATCTGATTGGAGCTAAGGGCATATACTGTCTAACAGTTCATGGGACAGTCAATATACAATTATTTGGTGTCTTTTTGTTTGGACACACATTTGAGAGTTGTTTTACTGATTGTGTGGGATCATTCATTGTGCTCCACACCAGCAATAAATGCAAATAACAGATTGAGTGATTATGGGTGTATGGCTGATTGAATTAAAATGATTTGATCCCACACAGCCAGCAAAAAACTATCAAATTCAGCTAATCCTTATGATGGTTCAAGTTGTCAACGTGTGTTTTAATAGAAACCACAAGCAGTTTAACTTTTGGTTGGCCTTTTTAATTTTCATAGGAAGCTAAATCTTTTTGATTTCTCATTGCTAAGTCATCGCCCATATCATTTGATGATGAAGTTATCCTTTGGTTCATTAAAAAAAAAAAAAAACCATTGGATTATTAGCTTAAGAACCAGTGCCTTCTATTGTCTCAGCATAGCGAGTTCGTAATTGCTTTCGAAGAAAATCCTGATTGAGAAAAAAAAAAGGTTCTTTAGATCATAATTGCTGCATATATTAAACAAGCTTGGATTTTTACCCACAAACTTTTTCCGTATCCCTACTATTGGGAATATCTCCCTTGTCATTGACGGGAGATATTTCCAATACACAGTAGAAATGTCTCGTGGGTAGGGATGTGGGAAACGTTTATGAGTAGGAGAACCAAAGTGATGTTAGACATCTCAAGATCAAATGTGCATATTCAGTCATTTCCCCAAATGTACCCCAATTCAGTTTTGTCTTCATTTATTTATAACCATGATTTGCAATCTGAACTTCATATTTTATGTCTCACTTGCACTTGTTGACAATCCAAATTTTGCATCCCAAGAATTAATGCAAAATGTACACCACTTTCCTTCTCTTTCTTATGAAGTGGGGACCATATCATCTCACTTTCAATATTGCTGCTGTATCGGATTGTTAGAGTTCAAATTTGGATCCCATAAATTTGATGCATTTATAATTGGATTAAATGTGGATCCACCCCTATCCGATTTGATTCAATTTGAACATATATGCTATATATACTTAAAATTTATGTTTACGCCTAGTGAAAATTGAGTGGGTTGGGTTGGATTTGGTTTGGGTTGAACTTCAACCCAACCCATCTAACCCGCCAACCCATTGATGACTCAATTATATAAAATTAAATGGGTTGGGTTCAACCCAAACCCGCTTTAAACCAATTCAACCCACCCAAACCTATTAATCTTATATTTATCCACTTAAAGTGGTGAAGGTTGCTATTTATACATGTGGTGAATGTTCAAATCACATTATATGCATGCTATTTTCACACAAGCGGCAAAGCCATTTGACTATATTCGGATTTGACTGAACCACTTAGGTTCAAATTAGTCAGACTAACTTGAACTATCTAATTGGATTATCTTTGAGCTAATCACATCAAAGGTGGTTGAACTGTTTAGATCTGGATCAGTCCAACCGGACCAGATCATACTGGTTCAGTCAATGGCAGATTCACTTGGAACGGCCCATATCAAGTTTGTGGATGGGTTTGGGACCAAACCGTTTGGCCCGAAGCGGGTCAAGAGAAGTAAATTGGACCAGTTCGAATTCTAGTCGGGTTGTGAGGATACGACCCGGACAATCCAAACTAGGCAAAGCAAGCGGGATGGATTTTGGATTAGGTTGAACCATCACGCCCAGACCCGTTTCGGATTCGGGTCGAGCCAGATTGACCTATCCTGGGTCGGGTTGGGTCCGGGCTGGGATTACCGATCCAAACGAACTGAACCGAGGTGATCGAGCTTGTTCATATTTAGACCAAATTGAGTTAGTTCGGACTCGGGTCAAATTAATTTGAATTTATTTCAATTTGAGTGAAGTGTGTTGATTCGAGACAAAACTAATTTTAGTTAATAATTAATAAAAAACTAATACATTAATTATAAATTATTTGATTCAAATGAAGAAAATAAAAAATGGATAAGGAATTAATATTTGTATATCTAGTGGTTAACCCAATGGATATCTACAACCCAACCCAACCCAACCCAACGCATTAACCCATTTCCAATCCTCAAGTAAATGGGCGGATTGCTGAAAAATTGCCACTCTTATTTACGCTTATTAGTAAAGTTGATTTGAATGCTGTGTTTTTATTAACTTTTCATAGGTCCAAATTTCATGTAAGTAATTTTCAATTAATTTTGTTCATAAAATATAATTAATATCAGTCACTGTTCATTTTATCAACACTATACATAAATAAATTCATTCAATGCTGATCCGAATTTGCATATGAAATGATTCAAATATACAGCTATATCCAAATAACCCTCTTTCTATTTCTATTCTCTCTTTATAAAGTGGGACTACTTCATCTTACTTCCCATTTTACTTCTCGTAAATAAGACAAAATCATATCTAAAGCAAAAGTAAATCAGAATTAAGACCCAACTTATTTGTACTCCCATAGATTTATACATTCATTTGCACCGCAAGGAAACAGAGCCTTTGAAGAAAAGTTTCTCAGATACGTTTGTCCCATTTATGGGGAGATGTTCTCAATATATGGCTATAATTAGAGGTGCAATTTGGTTTGGCCTGAGTAACATTTTACATTGCTATGGGCTTAAGCCTTTAGGCTGGATGCATTCAAATTTTCACAAAAAGCCAATCTAAGTCCATCCCAATTGCACCTCTTGTATCCTAGGGACAGATACCATCCTTTTTTTTTTGGATACCTTTCAAAGGACTACACGATGGAGGGTAAATTATCCCCCAACCCATAACCCCTTCCAACCCAGGTGTAGACGGGATTCGATCCCAAACCTCTACTACGACCAGCAGAAGGTTGGCACCTTACAGAAACCATCCTTTGTGTGGCTCATTTGCCTAGCAAAGAAAATCCTTTTATGTGAAATGAAGCCGTGAAAATGATGACATTGTATTTATACTTGAAAACATTTTTGGGTTGATCAAGACAAATTAATTTGAGTGTTTATTGTTGAAATAGATATATTACAGGAGCTTGACATTCGTATGTGATGTGACAACAAATATCAATCAACTTATTTGATTTGAATGCCCAAAAGATTTGGGGCAGAAGCATCAAATGGCACAAAACACAATCATATATAATATATAATATATATAAAAGCTAATTATTCGCCATTAATTCTATCACAAAAAGAAGAGCATGTTGCAATGTTGCAAATGTAGGTTTCACCATACTCAATGCATCAATAAAGTTAAGCAATAAGGACCCGGGTTGTCTCCTTGGTTGAAAATTTTGTGTCATTCAATTGGAACAAGTGGTCAGGTCATTCAAGAAAGCCTGAATGGCCCAAGGAATTAAATTCCCAGTGTCAGGGTTGCTAGGCTAACTAAACTTGTTCTACTTTTCACTCTCCACCTATATATATATTCATGGGAAAAGCAGTAGCTGAACCCCAAAATCTTGTCAAACTTCCAATATAAACCCTTATTTAGATTTAACATTGTTAAAGTTTTGATCGTAGCTATACCTTGTAAAATGTGAAATAATAAAAAATAAGTAGATCATGTAACATTTTTAAAGCGATATCAATCAAAATCTTGTTTTAATGTGCAATAAATATTAATGAATACATTAGAGTTGAACTCAATATAAAATACCAACAAGGAAACTCATTGGATTATCATTTTACCCATTCATTCCATACGAAACCATCAAATAACTTAGGACATGAAAAGCTCATTAGGCCATTAGTCCAAAGGTTGAATCAACTGGTCTAGTCAGATTTCAATAAAATACCCTAAGGTTGTGTTTGGTTTGAGTTTCCCTTCCTTTCTCTTTCTTTTTGTTTTTTAATTTTTAAATATAAAAAATCTATCATATTATCTCTTCCCTTGAATAGTTCTAGTTGCCATTATCATCATCATCCCCTCCATCTGGTGAGAAGACAAGATCTCCTGAAAGTAAAAACTTTGATAATACTCTAAAAGCACGGGCATCTAGTCACACATGGGGAACATCTCCCAATTTATAAATTGTAAGGAACTCATTACCAAACTACTGTATATAAGTTGTAACAGTAACAAGCATGTATTAATTAGTACAAAATCAGTATTGGTTGCTTGCTACATTACCTAAATCAGCTCTTGCACAAGTGATTGGATTTGAAATCTGAAAAGAGCTTGAGACACATTGGAAGGAATCCAGATCTTCTGTCCACAAGAATCCTACCCACACCTATCCATGGGACACTACAGCTGTATATTGGGAACATCTCCCCATGAATCATAACATGTAAACACGGAAGATGTTCTTAATGTACAGTTGTAGTATCTTGTGTGTAGGTGTGGGTAGGAGATCCGAGCTGCATTGGAAGACCTATAATCTTCCAAGTGCAGAACCAATGTTATCAATCTTCGCAATGAGATAGGATTTCTGTGCAAAACTGAAGTATGATGACATATCTTCAAATGTTGAAGGTTCTAAGTGATAAACTAGCCACCAGGAGAACCACTTTTAAATCCACCATGCTCTTCATAGATTTGGTAGTGAATTTGATGCTTGGGTCACAATAGTTACAACTCGGACTAATACAATCTCATTTTCTTGTTTCATGGCATGCTTCTCTCCTATGAAACTCAAACTTAATGCCCAACTTATATCTATTGGATTCTCTACCAATGTAGCCACTCACAATATATATGAAGCCCAAGCCTACTCCTCTAGATCTTTTATTATTGGCGAGTTTCCCAAAATAACTACTTGATTTGAGCCGTGCTTTACTACTTTTAGGCCTCATCAATAATAACTACGGTATGTGGAGGATATGTATGAGACTTCAATGGTGCAAAGGTTGATGTAGGGATACTTGGTGGGCCTCGGATTGTGCTACGTGGCATCGATCAGATCAAATTTTAACTGTACATCATCAACTGCTTCCAACCACTCCTAAGGTAAATTAGCTATAAAAGGGGATATTCATCTCAAGGTAAGCATATTCAAAATCCCAACAGAATTATTCTTGGCTATTAAGGATTAAACTCTGAGCCCTCGTCTCTTGTCTGGTCCGACCCCTCTTAAGCACTTGGTTAACTTGACCTTCGGAGTCTCCGTCCCTGGGATAACACCCAGAGCCTCTAACATGTGCTCTTCTCTTGTTTATAGATCAAACCTATCGGCCTCGGACACCAGTGAAATCTCCTTGTTGCCCTCGGCCTCGTATTTGGTAGCAACAATTGGCATCATTTGTGGGAACGTTTTCATGACTTCCCTTTAAAAACAACTTAACATAACCAATCAAGTTTTTGACAAGGTTGATAAACAAGACAACACTCATAGCGCCTAGAACCTAGTCATGATGAACCAATTCAAGCTGGTCCTAGACAGGCTGGACAACCTAGCTCAGAGGTTGGATAAGGTAGAGCGTCCAACAAGAGGCCGCCCACAGGGTGGCCGCCCTGTTAGAAGCTAGGAGCAATACAATGCACAACCCACCCAAGCACTACCAGGCCTGTGCCCGATCGGCTAGGGGAAATCCGACCCTTCAACATCCAACAACAACAACTGACGGGCTAGCAAGCCCCCGTCGAAGACCTCTTGGTTCCCCAACAAGAGAGGCAAACCCGTAGGGTCCAATGACAACCACAAGGACCATGACCACCGTCATCAGCACACGGAGAGCAACCAGGATGACGACGGACACTCCAGCCACTACAGTTCCCCTCCAAGGGCTGAAGGCCGACGCTACACCTCTCCTCACTAATGTTTGACCTTCGCAATCTCCTCAACGATCGCCAAGCTTGCAAGGCTCAAGATGTACCAGCATCCGAGCACTCAGAGAACAAGGCCAATCCATCCCACATTAAAAAGAACCTAGACGAGGTTCAGGCCCCTATTGATCGGCGTCTCAGTGACCTTCAAGCACAGATAGGAACCATCCAAGAATAGATCCAGCAAGTGAAGGAGGGCTGAGGTGATGCCTCCACTAGTTAGAACCTCTCATCCACTCGGATGGAGGCCTTCATTGACTCCATCACCTCAAAGCCACTCCCACCCTAGAGACTTATGATGGGAGCATAGATTCAGACAACCACTTGGAAAGCTTCAAAGAACTCATGCTCCTTTATGGGTACTCCAATGCCTTGATGTGTCAAGCCTTCTAAGCCACCTTCAAGGGAGAAACATGCGGATGGTTCTCCATGCCCCCCTTGGTCCGTCAACTCTTGGGACCAGTTTGCAAGCCTCTTCCTCTTGGGACCAGAAGATCGTCATTTCCTTAATGTTCATCAAGCAGAAGCACGGGGAAAGCCTTTGGGCGTACATGGACAGATTCAACCGAGAAGAGCTTGAAGTAAGGGATCTTGACCCCTCGGTCTCCATGCACATGGCCATCAACAGCCTTCGGCCTAGACCCCTTAGCTTGTCCATCTCCAAGACTCCATCCAGGAATAAGGCCAAGTTCTTAAAAAAGGTCTAGAAATACATCACCGCTAAGGAGGCCGAACCTAACAAACGCCTCTAGGAACCAGAGGTCGAGCCCAGTTGAGGGGCCATGGACAAGAAGAGGAAGGAAAAGGATGGTCGCAACCATGGCCACACCAGCAATGACAGTGAGAAAAGGCCACCGACCCCTTCCTTCAACAAATATACGTCACTGAACTCCACCTAAACACATATACTCATGCAAGTAGGGAAGGAGAAATACATGAAGTGGCTGACCAAGTTGAAGAGGAACCCCGAAAGAGGTAACCACAAGAAATATTGCAAGTACATCAACGACACCAACCACAACACCGAGGATTGCTACGAAATCAAGAATGAGATCGAGTCCCTTATTTGCCGTGGGCATACGAAGGAGTATGTTGGGGGCGACATTGGTGCCTTGTCCTCACAACAAAAACAATAAACCGGATCCCATGCCCATCATCCCGGAGTCAATGACTTAATCGCTGGGGGATTGGCCTCGGGTGGAGCATCTACCTCAGCCTAAAAGGCATATGCCAGGTCTAGACACCCCATTTTTGCGCACTTCAGTCATTCTATAGCACTTTGAGCTTCAAGCATGCTTCAGCTAACCTCTCAACCGACAAGGGGTATTTTTGGAATTTTACAAAAGTTGGGGTCTCGAAGATCCAAGACCATAGCTATGTACAGGCTAGAAACCCAAACCCAATGACACCAAGATCGCCCAAGTCCGACACCGTTTACCCCATCATCCTAAGACCCGAAGCCATAACCGATTTCGATCATCTGATCGGAGTCATTTTGATCTTAATCCTCATTTCAAATCAAATCCAAAATCCGATACCATAGGTATATAGAGCCCAAAAATCTAAATCCAATGACACCAAGATCACCCGAGTTCGATATCGTTTACCCCATCATCCTAAGACCCAAAGTCGGAACCGATTCTGATCGTCCAATCAGAGTCGTTTTAATCCTAATCCTCATTTCACATCAAATCAAAAATCCAAGACCATAGGTATGTAGATCCCAAAAATCCAAATCCAACGACACCAAGATCGCCCAAGTCCGACACTGTTCACCCCTTCATCTTGAGACCTGAAGTCGAAACTGATTCCGATCGTTCGATCGGAGTCATTTTAATCCTAATCCTCATTTCACATCAACTCCAAAATCCGAGACCATAGGTATGTAGACCACAAAAATCTAAATCCAACGACACCAAGATTGTCCAATTCCGACACCGCTAATGCCTCCATCTTGACACCCAAAGCGAAACTTGATCTGAGCCCTCCGTTTGGAATCGTCTTCATAATAACTTCGAACCTAGGGCATTCCACGACCAAAACTCCCTCTCAAGCCTCTAGAAACATCTTAAAAATCTAAGATTTGACCAGCTAGAGCCTTCAATCAATCAGGCCAATCACCTAAACTTGGAATGTCCAATTTAGGTAAATTGGTGAAACCTTCCACTCTTTGTCTTGATTGATTGAGAGGATCTCTCTCAAAGCTGTCTTGACAGTCCATTCTCCCGATTAATCTCCCTCCAAAAACCCTTTAAACCTTAGCCATTGATCTCCTTGTCTACCATCTCAGCCCTCCATTCCCTTTTAGAATCTTCCCCAAAAATTTATAAATACCACCCCTTTCTCACATCCTAGACACACAGTCAAACCTTAAAACAAGCTAACTTAGGGAGAGAGTTCAACTCCCACAGCCTTAACCATGTCCCAAAGACTCCCCACTCACTCTCCAGCATCCCTATAGTCCCTCCATATCAGTTTGAATCCAAAAACACTCTTGGGTCATTTCTCAATTCAAGAGAAGAAATATGATGCCTTCTTGAAACAATATCAGTGTAGTAGAAATTTACAAGCATTCAGCAGTCGTTCCACACCATTTGGGCTACATAACCAATGTCCTTGATCCACCAAAATGAATCAAAGTTAATTCTAAAGCTTGGGGATCACTCAAGGAGAACAAAGCATATTAAGAGGAGCTTGACAAGTAGCTTTATCCTTAATGCATAGGGTATTCAACAGTACATATCCGAGGAAGCAACCATGGTTAAAGTTGTTGATTTAAAATTTGAATGTGGCTGAAATCGTTTATAAGGTAAGATAGTTTTTTTTTTTATCTTCTTATTCAAGTTTTATCTCTTTCCTTGATTTCCATTTTTTTTAATAGTTTAGTAGAATTAGCCCATTAGCATGCATCCGATGGATAAAGTGTTGTCTTACTTATAGGTATAATTAACATCTTTTTACTTAGCAATCGGCACATTGCTCATTTCATCCCTTTTGATGCTACAAAAAATTTTGAGAGTGACAATGAATGCTTTCCATAAAAATATTGCCACTTGTTTAGAGTCTAGGCTAGGTATCATCCATGGCAAAATAGGAATTCTGCATTAAATTTCAATCTTGTTGTTAAGATTTTAAGTGGGACACATGGAAGCTTTGAATTTAAAAATTTATCAAGCCCACCGTTCCTTTGTGATCTAGTCTCATTGAACCAACTTTTTCTTTCCTTTAATTTTGTAAGTCTCATGGATTGGTCATCTTTTTAAGTTCCTTTCAAGGAAGGAAACATGCTCCTTTAAATATGATACTAGGTATGCTTTGCTAGTTCATTTCAATAGAAGGCTTTCTATTTTTAAGTTAGCACCGTTTAGACATGTACCACATTAGCATACTAGGCCCCCTCCCCAAGCTATTGTTTAGTTACGAATCCATTTCTACTTTATTTACTTTTTCATATCACCATTTTGATAAACAAAATATACTCGCCTTTATAAAATTCCCTTTGCTTTGGACTTTGGTCATCCCATGGATTTCATTGTCTGGATAGTTAGGGCGTTTTTCATTGTCCATGCATATATGAGCATTGATTTACAATCAAACTTCGAGATTTTTGCATTTGTCAATTTTTATTCAATTTTCACCTATTCTAATTACCCTTCAGCAATTCACGCATTCATATTCAGATTTAATCCTCACAATGATAATCATTTTTTGCCATCTTGCATTTGGGAGTTAAAATAGTGCATTCACCTAGTAAACTCACTTTTTTCTACCATAACATATCTTAGTTGCTAGCATTGGTCATTGAATCATTTTGTCTTTTTTTTTTCTTAGCATTTGATTTTGTTTGAATAGTTAGAATTGCAACTTTGTGTTCTTCTCCTTGATAAATTGATATTGCTTAATCTATGCCCAAAATTGTTAAATTTCCTTGGAACATTGGTGAAGTAGAGGCTGGTTTAATCGGCCGAGTATGGGGTACCTAACACCTTCTCACACCGTACTGTGGTCCCTGGACCCTAAGAATCTCATCCCCATTGGGCAATGAGTCACCAAGAAAACAAAAATGTTTTTCTTGAAAAATCTTAGGTTTTCCTACATTTCCATTTCCCAAAAAATTTAGGTGGCAACTCCAAACTCCATATTCCACAAATCCGTCCCCCCTCCGGGTCAGGTAGCCATAGATGGCGACTCCAATGGGGACTTTCTAAGAGGACCAAACTAAAAAAAAAACAATTTCCAATGATATTTGATTAGTTTTGGGCCTGCACACACTTCACACATATTGCGTTGCATCTTGTCCTTCTGAGTCGACTATAGGCGGCCCTTGGTATGACTGCTTAGGGACAACTGTCCTAGAAAGAGGAGGACCCTTCTCTCTTACCTCCAACATATCCAACCACCACTTGAATAAGGTTAGTGGCTCTTGATAAACGAGGTGAGGCCTCAACAACGTATACCCAAGACTTGTCTTGAGGTATATGGGTAGCTCAGCCCCAACTGAGGTTCCCCTACACCCCTTGGGAGTCTATAGAAACAAATCCAAGTCCTTGCATGTAGAGCCCTAGCAACTACGCTTAGGAGTCCCAACTAGGCATTTTAGCGCATTGGTATGTATTTGCATTTGCCTTTTACTTGCACTTAGTTCTTCTTGTTTGACATCTTTCTTTTTATTGCATTTGTATTCTTATTTTGTCATTGCTTAAGCAAGCAGGTAGAAGCAGTTGCGGGCCCACTCAGGTACAATTCTTCATTTTCTTTCAAATAAAAGCCTGCAAAACTCAAAACCATGGTTACAACACAAGGTCAACTTAATCCAAGTATGGACTTCTCATAATACCTAAAGGTTATTGAACAAATGTGCAAGAACCACATGGATAAATTCCAAACTCATAAATCTATTCAAGAGTGAAGTCAAACAGCTCCGACCTAATGATCAAGCCCAGCCCAACCAAGTGCAAAGCATTCATCCCAACCATCATGGCCACATCTATGCCAGTTCAACCCAACCAATGGCTATACAACCAAGCCCAAGCTTCATGGTTCCCCTGCTTTACAATTCAGCCCAACCATCATGGGCCACATCTATGCCAATCCAATTCAACCAAGGGCAATACAATCAGACCCAACCATTATGGGCCACATCTATGCCAGTTCAGCCCAACTAGAGGCAAAATACACAGACTCAACCATCATGGACCCTAGCTCAGCCCAATTAGGGGCAATACAATCAAGCTCAACTTTCACAAGCCCCATCTACGCCAATTCATACCATTCAAAGCCATTCAAGGCAAGCCCAACCATCATGAGCCACAATTCCAATGCAACATATCCAAAGGTATTCTTGTCCAACCCATCCCTCACCAATCCCAGTCCAGTCAAGCCAAGCCCAATTCAATCAAGCCCAAGTCCTAATACAAGGGGCAACAATAGCCCAACCAATCCAGACCTAAACACTTTGGTCCTTTGCTCCAACACATTCATCAACCCAAAATTCCATGCAAGGGGAAACATTCTTGCCCGTGACCCCAATTAACCCAGGGTTGGACCAATGGCTAAACCACATAGAGCAAAGGATAAGCAAGTTGCAAGGCAACAACCTGGGCTTAGCAAACTTTGACTTAACTATTGGACATAGGCCACCTCCGGGATTTAAGTGGCTTGACATGGATAAATATGACAGGACAAATTGCCCAAGGGCCCACATCAGAATGTATCAACAAATACTAAGGCCCATGGGCTTAACTGATGAGCTTCTAGCCCAATCATTTTTAAGGAGCCTAACTAGACATGCTGCAACTTGGTTAATGAACACTGACCCTAGCCTAGTATAGACTTGGCCAAGTTTAGTTGACACATTTGTGAATCACTACTTGTATAACATAGACATCTTATTGTTAAGGCGTAAACTAGAATTGGTCAAGCAATGACTAGAAGAATCATTCATAGACTTCATAGCTAAGTGGAGGGCCCAAGCAACCCAAGTCCCTAAGAGGCCTAGTGAGGAGGACCAAATTTCAATGGTCTTAAAGAGGTTGAATAAAGAATATGCTAGCAGGTTGACTCTGACTCATCATCGTACTTTTCAGGCCTTAGTGTAGGTTGCCAAGTGGAAGACTCTTTGATAGCTGGTAATGCATCCACCATCGAGGTATCACCAACAATTGACATCTCATCTGATAATGAATATATCACAAATGTCGAGTCATTAGAAATTGAGGTGGACCAAGTAGGGAGTGAGCTTCGAACTCAAGTAGCAATCTATAGTGCATCACCTCTTAACAGTCAACCTCAACAAGCAATCTATGAGAATAAACTGATCCAAGCTCTTGAATATCAACATCAAATTGATCCACAAGGCCTAACAAAGCTGCAATAAGCCCTACCAAGTCATCAGGTCGGCACCATGCAATAAAAGAGCCAACAATTTGATCCCACCAAGTACATTAAGCCCATCCAATCAATGGAAGTTGTATCAAAGGCTAAAGAAGACAAGGCTTTTGACCCAATGCAACTCATCAAGTCGATTCAAATCACAGACGTCGAGTTGTTAGAAATCGAGGTGGACCAATTAGGGAGTGAGCTTCGAACTCAAGCAGCGATGTATAGTGCACCCCTCCAAATAGTAAACCTCAACAAACAATCTATGAGGATAAGTCGACCCAAGCCCTAGAAGATGAGCATCAAGTCAATCCTCAAGGCCCAACAAACGAGCAACAAGTCCTACCAAGTCATCAGGTCAGCACCATGCAACAAAAGAGGCAACAATTTGATCCCACCAAGTACATCAAGCCCATCCAATCAGTGGATGTTGTATCAAAGGTTAAAGAAGACAAGGCTTTTGACCGAACCCAACCTATCAACCCAATTCAGAGGTCAGGAGAAGAACCCCCCAAAACGGTAACACACATTATCACTATGATGCAGCAAAAAGATAAAGAAGATTAGTCGTTCGATCTAACTCAATTCATCAAGCCCATAAAGCAGATAGACATCAATGAACTGGTTCAAAAAGAAGAACATAATGTGAAATCTGACCAGCTAGATTTAAAGCAAGGTTCTATTGCCTCAATTCAAGTGATTCTCAGAAATCGGAGGCAAGAAAATCTTAGTATAGGTCTAGACCAGGGGTATAGTTCTGCCCTAGAATCTCAGCAAGCCACCTCTGAATTTGGTATAGGAGATCAACATGGTATGAAGCAAGACATAGACATATGGCATGGTACGTGGAAATTGGAGCAAGACTCAAATCGGGTTGATCAGAACCCCGTCATTTTATCAGAAGATTGGCATAGTGCAAGGCAGGAAAAGCTAGAGCCAAAGCAAGCTGACCTAGAGCCCATCTCAAGCACAGACACAAAAGACTGGCATGACACAGGGCAAGTAAATCAAGAGGCTCAACATAACAATCTAGAACCTAGCCTCATCATAGAAATAAAAGATTGGTTGGGCAAAAGACAGGGCAAGAGAAGCCAAAATTGGGTTGACCATTACCCCACCATTGGCACAAAATTAGAAGGAAGGCAACACCAAGAATAGGTTAACCATGGCCTTGTTCGGCTTCACTTAGGGTTAATTGGAAACTTGAGTCCAGAGATGCAACATGGAACCCATCAGGCTAGTCATTGCCTAGATTAGTCTGATCTTGTGCCCATTTATGACTCAAATGCAGAAGAAATGACTCTCGATCTCCTACAAGAAATTAAGCAAATCAAGCTTCTCCTAGGCTGGACTAATTCGATCTTGTCATTAACCCATACGTCAAGGTAGAACTCTTGGATCACCAACAATGTATACCTCTTAAACCTCCTGACCCACCATGGTTGACACCCAAGTCCATATTTCATCAAGGCCCAAGTCTGAGGCCTCAAGACTCCTTACAACTACCTGAGCAAAGTTGCTTACTTCCTGACCCAACTCTGGGTAATCTGAACATTGATGCACCATGGGCTAGACTTAAGCCCACATTTGACTTTGGCCTGAGCCAAGGTTCTCATAATTTTTCATAATTACTCGATTCACCCAGTCCACCATGGGCTAATCCTTAGCCCATCTCAGGCATAGGCCCAAATCTAGGGCCACACAACTTCCAACTACATTGGAACTTTAAGCAAAACTCCCCTTGTTCAAGCATGAAGCAGTCCGACCAAGAACCCGTTACTGGCTTCGGCCCATGTCTGGATCCTTCACACATTTTGCACGATGAAACACTACCAGTCAAAGAAAACTTCATGATCCAACTAGATCAGCGTCACCTAATACATCAACACTCTCAATCAAACAAAATACAAAGTCATGCATGATCCCCTTTTTCTAGTGGTTGTTTCTCATCTTTACTTTCATCCCTTTATGTGGCCTAGTCAACAACTTTAATATTCAAATTGTTTTTACATTTCTTCACTGCTTCCCCCATCCCCTATGCACTTAATTCAATTAGGATCCCCCATTAGATATAATGAGTTAACTATTCCTCCAAGTACATTCATCCTCAATGTTGGAGACTCATTTCTTGATCTGAAGTACCAAAGGATTCTCAAGCATCCCTCTTTGGGGTTCTTTGTCTTAATCTTTAATCTAGGTGATTACCATCTTTCAGAGGGGATAGCTTTTTTTAGCATCATTTTTCAAAAAAAAACAAAAAAAAATCAAATATTTTCTTAAAAATCAAAAAAATCAAAAAAATCAAAAACTTCAAAAATCCAAAAGAGTTTTCCTTCATCTATTTTCAAAAAAGAAGTTGCAATTTCATTGTCTCTAAAAGCAAGATTTTAGAAAATGAATTCATTGGCATTGAAGCACATTGAGAAGGATTTGACCTATTGACATGAAAAGCTATATTGCATACTCAAGATCAAACGGATCTGAGAAATGTTGAAGTCTATGACTCTTTACCATGGAAAGTTGGCCAAGTGTTGGAATCATAGCAAGAACAAAAGCGCAACATTATCGATCATCGTCAACACACTCATCAACACTTGGCATATCATCAATCATAAGTCCTAGTCCACAACATGGCAATTCACTAGCAGGACAAGGCACCATGATCCACATCAGGTCAAGACATTTGATCAAAATGATAGATCAACATCGTGAGATCCTCAACATGACAAGTCAGCCTATCAACTCTCAATGCAACTCCTTAGCATGACATATCAAGATAGTCATATCCAACAAGTGCTAGGTGTGTCATCAATTCAGGTATGAATGGATTTCCAAAGCTCAAAGTGCCTAGAAAAATGAAAAGGAAGAAAAAAAAGACAAAAACAAAAAAAAGGAAGATGTCCTTTCCATCCCTTCCTAACTCTTCTGAGACTAGGGGCAAAGTAGCTGATTAAGGTTCACCAAAAGAGAGGCCACCTTTGTCCAATTGTCACCCCACTAAGCCACCTATGTTCAAACATTCACCACTTGCGACCTTTGAATGAACCTAAGCCTTTCTTTCTTAAACCATGAAATTTGACCCCTAAACCCTTTCCTAAAGTGGATAAATCACCTTCTCAATTTCTTTAAGCAGCATGAAAAAAAAAGGAAAAAAAAATTCAATGAGGCAAGGATCTTTGAGTTAACCTCCTATATCTTAGGCAAGGGGCAAAGAAATCCCTAAGGGATCCATAAAAGGGGAGGTCATTTTCGGCCTAACACTTACCCTGAACCACCCATGGTCACATCATAATCCTTTGCAAACCACCTTGGACTTAGTCTTTCCTTTCTAAAACCTCAATTTTTTTTATCAAAATAAAAAAGGAAAAGTCCAAAAATATTCTCCTTTTTGTACCCTTTCACTTTCCCTAGGGTCATTTTGAAAAATATTCACCCACTTCCATCCAAACTTGGGGATACATGGTAATGAAGAAAAATTCAAAGTCTCAACAAATGTTTTGTACAAAAGCACAAAAAAGAGGAAAAAAAGTAAAATTTTAAAGAAAGAGAAGTGAAGTCCCATGACAAGTTAAGTCAAAGATGCAATTTATCATGTCCCCAACTATCTAGTTACTCAAGTGAGGTGATACAGTGCACTCATAACCCCTAAATAGGCCCCTAGGTGCCACTTTCAATTTGAGCCTTCTATCCCTTCCTTTCTTCACCCAAGCCCTTAGACACACTTCGTCCTAAGGAAAAGGCCTCCTCGGTCCCCTGGGCAACGAAAGCCTCAAGTCAAAGGAGATAGGTGGTACAATTCTAAGACACTCCCTTGCTGAAAAAGAAATGCCCTATAAGTCTCACCAAGAAGGTGACCCTTGAACACTTACACCTCATTGTCTTTTTCACCAACCTACAAACCATCAAAGCAACCTTATTTATTGAGCCTTTTTATCCCTCCTTTTTCTAAACTAATTGCTAAACCACGTTTTGTCCCAAACAAAGTCCTCTCTGAATCTTAAGAAGCTGCTAAGCACCTATTATCATAATCAACTCTCGGAACTACGCTGTTTGATCCCACATCGGGTATGTAGGCAGTCTAGGTCTAGGCCCTTGTTCTAGATGCAGCCATTGCAAAGTAAGGACATCTCCCTAGCCCACTGAGCTGAAAACCCGAAAGGGCAACTCAAGAAAAAGACAAGGCACAAAAAAAAGAAGCAAAAAAAGGAGAAATAAGTTTGCTAGATGAAAACTTGAAAGGGCATCAAGGTAGAAGATTAGGCACAAAATAATAAATGGCATGAGCACTGAGGTCCATATCCCTCCAAGATGAGCTTACAAAGAATAAATGACACAAGCTACACATAGCTGAAGATGAAGGAAATTGAAGCTAAGGGCATGAATTATGTAGAGATTTGCTACATGATCCAAAATCGAGTAGATCGTGAATGATTAGTCTGATGACAAGGCCTAAACCTAGGCAGATATGAGTGATATGTGTATCTTGAGGAAATGGCTAAGCTTCTAAGTCAATAGTTTTGGATCAATTCTTTGTGTGCAACGTGCTAATAATAGTTCAATAACTCCARTGGTGCTTTTGAGGCAAGAAAGTCCCAACAAAAAAAAATGTTCTCCAGAAAACAAAAAAAAAATGTTTTTAACAAGTCATGCATTCACATTTCTCTAGAAAAAAAAAAGTGTTCTCAGCATATCATGTAGTCCATCACCACCATTTACTCCATCATACATCTCTAAGGTATCAGTTAGAATCAACAACAACAACCTTTGAGCATCAACAAAGGTAAGCACCAGGTATGTAATCATCAACTCAAGCATCTTCTCACTTGCATTATCTCGTCTTCATATCAGCATCAACAACACTACAATCATTTCTTTGGATGGGAGCCATGAGTCCCATACGCCCCTAATCTTCATATTAAGTGGTTGACCCATCTCCCAACATTAAATCATATTTTGGATTTCAAAGTTAAATGCCCAAAGAGCCATGTATATTGACTTGCCCATGTCAAACATGCATGGCTTAGGTGTGACAATCTGTTGGATGTCTTTCATTTATGCTTAATAAGAAAATACATTGGAATGACTTTCCCACATTCAACAGTTTTTTGCAAAAAAGATTTTCTCATTGACAAATGTCATCTTTCCTTTTTCGTTATCTATTTCTCAAATCATGCATCCTGAAAAATCTTAGGGAATTGGCTAGTAAGAGAATCCGCAATTCCTTTATTACAAGGGTGACCGTAGTCCTAGATAGCCACACAAACATTGTGGGTGAGAGATTCCATTTTAGAAACCCCTTTGGGAAGATTCGGGGATTGGCCTGCATACGACAATCCTTCTGTCAACAGTCGAACAAGTGCTAGATAGCTATGGGAGCATACCTTAGGAGGAGATTCCAGGGGCATCATTTTCAATAAAAAACATTCATCAACACTTTTGTCATTAAAGGTTTTTCGAGCATTATTCTTTTGAATATGACAGTCATTCCATCGCATTTTTGTACAAAAATGGGTTGTCTCCTTAAGCTTTGTTGTTCAGATTATCGTCCTCCAGCACTTTGAGCTTCAAGCATGCTTCAACTAACTTCTCAGCCGACTATGGGTATTTTTGGACTTTTACAAAAGTTGGGGCCTTGAGGATCCAAGACCATAGATACGTAGAGACTTGAAACCTAAACCCAATGACACCAAGATCACCCAAATACAACACCATTTACCCCTTCATCCAATCGGAGTCATTTTAACAATAATCCTCATTTCACATCAAATCCAAAATCCGAGACCATAAGTACGTAGAGCCCAAAAATCCAAATCCAATGATACTAAGATCATCCGAGTCTGACACCATTTACCCCATCATCCTAAGACCCGAAGACGAAATCGATTTCGATCGTCCGATTGGAATCATTTTAATCCTAATCCTCATTTCACATCAAATCCAAAATCTGAGACACCAAGATCGCCCAAGTCTAACACCGTTTACTCCTTCATCTTGAGACCCGAAGCCGAAACCAATTCCGATCATCCGATAAGAGTCATTTTAATCTTAATCCTCATTTCACATCAAATCCAAAATCCAAGACCATAGATACATAGATCTCAAAAATCCAAATCCAACAACACCAAGATGATCCAATTTCGACACCGTTAACCCCTCCATCTTGAGACCCAAAGCAAGACTTTTGGGCCCTCCTTTTGGAATCATTTTCACAATAACTTCGTAACTAGGGCATTCCACGACCAAAACTCCCTCTCAGCCTCTAGAAACATCTTAAAAATCTAAGATTTAAATAGTTAGAGCCTCCAATCAATCAAGCCAATCACCTAAACTGGGAAACTTTAGGTAAATTGGTGAAACTTTCCACTCTTTGTCTTGATTGATTGAGATGATCTCTCTCAAAGCTGTCTTGACAACCCATTCTCCCAATCAATCTCCCTCCAAAAACCCTTTAAACCTCAGCCATTGATCTCCCTTGTCTCCTATCTCAGCCCTCCATTCCATTCTAGAATATTCCCAAAAAATCTATAAATACCACCCCTTTCTCACATCCTAGACACACAATCTAACCTAGAAACAAGCGAGCTTAGGGAGAAAGCTCAAGTCCCACAGCCATTACCAACGTCCTAAAGCCTCCCCACTCACTCTCCAACATCCCTATAGTCCCTCCATATCGGTTTGAAGCCAAAAACACCCATGGGTCATGCCTCAATTCAAAAGAAGTATGAAGCCTTATTGAAGCAATATCAATGTAGCAGAAATTTACAAGCATTCAGCAGTTCTTCCACATCATTTGGGCTACATAACCAACATCCTTGGTCCACCAAAATGAATCAAAGTTCATTCTAAAGCTTGGGGATCACTCAAAAGAGAATAAAGCATCCCAAGAGGAGCTTGACAAGTAGATTTATCCTCGATGCATAGGGTATTGTTGATTCAAAATTTAAATGTTGTTGAAATTGTTTATGAGGTACGATAGTTTTTTTTTATCTTCTTATTCAAGTTTTATCTCTTTTCTTATTTTCTGATTTCTTTTGAATAGTTTAGTAGAATTAGCCCATTAGCATGCATCCGATAGATAAAGTGTTGTCTTACTTATAGGTATAATTAACATCTTTTTACTTAGTAGTCGGCACATTGCTCATTTCATCCCTTTTGCTAGAAAAAAATTTTAAGATTGACAATGAATGATTTCCATAAAAAAAAAAAAAAAATATTTCCATTTGTCTAGAGTCTAGGCTAGGTATCATCCATGGCAGGAATTCTGCATTAAATTTCAATCTTGTTGTTAAGATTTTAAGTGGGACACATGGAAGCTTTGAATTTAAAAATTTATCAAGCCCACCACTCATTTGTTTAGCTATTTTTTTGATTTAGTCTCATTGAACCAATTTTTTTTCCTTTTATTTTTTAAGTCTCATGGATTGGTCATCATTTCAAGTTCCATTCAAGGTAGGGAAAATAACTCCTTTAAATAAGACATTAGGTATGCTTTGCTTGTTCATTTCAATAGAAGGCTTTTTATTTTTAAATTAGCACCATTTAGACATGTACCACATTAGCATATTAGGCCCCTCCATAATCCATTTCTACTTTATTTACTTTCTCATATCACCATTTTGATAAACGAAATATGCTTGCCTTCATAAAGTTCCCTTTGCTTTGGACTTTGGTCAGCCCATGAATCTCATTGTCTGGATAGTTAGGGTGTTTTTCATTGTCTATGCATATATGAGCATTGATTTACAATCAAATTTCATGATTTTTGCATTTGTCAATTTTTATTCAAATTTTCAATTTTCACCTATTCTAACTACCTTTCAGCAATTCACGCATTCATCTTCAGATTTAATCCTCACAATGATAGGTCATTTCTTGTCATCTTGCATTTGGGAGTTAAAATAGTGAGTTCACCTAGTAAACTCACTTTTTTTCTACCATAACATATCTTAGTTGCTAGCATAGTTGGTCATTGAATCATTTTGTCTTTGTTTTTTTCTTATCATTTGATTTTGTTTGAATAGTTAGAATTGCAACTTTGTGTTCTCCTTGATAAATTGATATGCTTAATCTATGCCCAAAATTGTTAAATTTCCTTGGAACATTGGTGAAGTAGAGGCCGGTTTAACTAGGCGAGTGTAGAGTGCCTAACACCTTCTCACACCGTATAATGGTCCCTGGACCCTAAGAATCTCATCCCCATTGGGCAATGAGTCTCCAAGAAAACAAAAAATGTTTTTTCTTGAAAAATTTTAGGTTTTCTTAGATTCCCATTTCCCAAAAATTTAGGTGGCGACTCCAAACTCCATATTCCACAAATCCGTCCCCCCCCTCTGGGTCAGGTAGCCACACCAAACAGTACAACATCCAAAGCCCGATGCCTAAAAGGCCGAGGCCGGAAGACACCATCTCCTTCTCTAACGACAACCTACAAGGGGTCTCATTGCCCCATGACGATGTGGTGTCTATGACTATCGCCAACTACATGGTAAAGAGAATCCTTGTAGACAGTAGCTCCTTGGCTGGCATCTTGTTTTGCAACACATTTGAGAAGATGCATTTGATGCAAGATTGGTTGCAACTTGTGGATGTGCCACTAGTCGGGTTATCCGAAATAGTCGTCAAGCCCGAAGGGAAGATTACCCTACCAGTCACAGTAGGGACCGAGCCTCGGTAAGTCACCTAGATGACCAAGTTCTTGGTCGTGAAGATAGGCTCCCCATACAATGCCATCACAGGGAGACTGACCCTTCATGCACTCAAGGTGGCCATCTTGTCCTATCACTTCGCCATGGAGTTCCCCACTGAGCATGGTGTGAGAGTAGTCAGGGGAAACCAACAAGTTGCTAGATAGTGCTATGTTGCAGCACTAAAAGACAATAATAAGGAAGCTTTATCGTTGGAAGGTCTCAACCTTAGGGACGAACCAGTGAACCGAGGCCAACCGACCGAGGATCTCATCTCAATTCCCCTAGACGAGGTGGAGCCCAAGAAGACGGTATTAGTCGGGTCACACCTCCCTTAGGACACACTTTTCGAACTGGTAAACTTCCTCAAAACTAATGCCGATGTTTTTGCTTGGTCTACCACTGATATGTTAGGAATTGACTCCCCGATCATTACTCATAGGCTAAGCGTGGACGGAAGTTGTTGGCCAGTTCGGCAAAAATAGAGGAACTTTGCATCAGAGCGTTGAAAAACTATTGGAGAGAAGGTGGATAAGCTACTTGACATCGGCTTCATCCAAGAGGTACACTATCCTAAATGGTTGTTTAACATGGTCATGGTTAAAAGAGCTAATGGGAAATGACGCATACGCATTAACTTCACAGATCTCAACAAGGCCTACCCCAAAGACAACTTTTCTTAGTTGAGGGTTGATCGCCTCATTATTGCCACTATAAGGTACGAGTTGTTAAGCTTCATGGATGCTTTCTCTAGGTATGACTAGATCAAGATGCACCCCGGCGGCGAAGAGAAGACCTCATTCATCACCGAGCAGATGATGATGATGCTTTGTAAATTCCTCTTGGAAACAAAAAAAAAAAATGCAAAAATGACGGTATTAGAGAGGTTTCTCCATGGAAAAAATTGTTGAAATCCTAAAAACTAAAAAAGAATAGCACAATACCTCCTCTGGCGATAACCTCCCTTAATGATGACTACAGCGGTTGAGCGGTGAGAGGGGAAAAACTTCAGCGATAGAGAAAAAATATGTGCAGTAAACCCTACTTACCATTGGGGTTGACATTCCGGTGGGCCGAGAAGCACTGGAAAACTCAGCAGACAGCTAGGATGCCATGTAAGCACCACCCCATTTGGTGTTTAGGGGCAACAGCTTGCTGATGCATGAAACGTCAAATCATGCAACGGGAGGACACTATTTTACAAGGCAAAAACGTTTTCACCGTTTTTTCAAAAATCGCTTGAACTAAACAGTATGGTAGGCCTTAAAAATTGGAATCTTTGACAAGGCTCTGACATGGCACTGCTTTTCAAAAAAAAATGCCCACGATAAACATCCTCTAAGTAACAGGGCAATATCACAATGCGAGTGAAGGTTGTGGCCGGTGCCTGCGTTGATCAGTGAGTCACCCTCGACCTTCTTGTTTGGGCGAAACACCTAATGTGCCACTAGCGGGATGTCATCCCATGGGTCCAAGGAGTGAGGCCCTGACTGTCGAGATCCTCTTATGATGCACTCAGCCCTGCAGTCCCTCACCACAAATTTCTTCACCCTCGGGTCTTGAGGGGCATCGGCTAACTGTTTGGGAGTGGCCTCCTTCCTCTTCTCAGCCTCGGCATTCCCCTTTGGCCTAGGTGGTTCCCTCTTGCTCAGCCTACGTGAAGGCCCCTTAGTCGGGCCCTTCCTGCACTTTGCCTTCGCTGCCTGCAGAAGTCTCTCCTTCAAGCTGTTGTCCATCTCTACAACCAAGGAAGATGACCAACGTTAGAAGAAAGGCAATGAACATTAAATAAGCGACACAACTAGACGACAATAGGAGTGCCCATACCAAGGGGGGCAGGACTGAGGACAACTAACACCAAGGCCTCCTCCATCACTAAGGGTCCGACATGAATCATCCCAGTCAGCCGAATTTGATTCATCACGGCCGACTCCTCCTCGCTGTTGTACGACTTAATCCTCTTGGCCAACAAGTCTGGCATTCCTTAGTCAGATTGGAAGGACCATCCTTGTGGACAACTAATGAAGAAAAACTTCTTCTTCTAGTTGTGGATGGAAGTACCACAAACCTTCCCCGTCAGGATGCTTCCTTAATGTGAATAGACCTCAAAAGACTTTCAGGGTCACAGACACATCTTGGAGGCGAGCCATCACCAACACGACCACTATGGTCCTAATGGTGTTTGGAGCAAGTTGGCTAAGGGAAATGTTGTAGTAGTTAAGGATTTCTAGGATGAGAGGAGGCAAGGGAAAATGAAGGCTGAAGTGGAGGTAGTGCTCATGCACACACACCTCCCCCTCGGTGAGCTACCATGGCTTGTCACCTATGTAGGGGACTAACCTTATAACCCCATGGGAGCTGATACTTCTTAGACAGATCCCTCACTTGCTCTTTGCTGAGCTCACTATCAAAGTCGGAGCGGGGGTGATGCACCAATGTCACGCCTCGACGTTCAGCCTCAGCCCACTCCTCGGGAGTAGGTTCTTTAGCCTCCTCTGGCTCCACCACTTCAAGAAGCTCAGGGGCATTCCCGGTGACATTGGTCCTCGGTCTCGTGGAGCCAATACTTTCATCGGGAGAGTCCATGCCCCATTGGTCGTGCTTGGCTCGCCATGGGGTGGTCCTCTCCCTTAGTACCTGGACGCTAGACACCCGAGGGGAGCTCTCAGAGTCACTACTGTCACTCCCACTACTATTCGAGGTGGAAGAAGTGCTGCTAGGGTCACACCGGTTGGGAAGGGCATAACACTCAGGTCTAGAGTCTAAGGTTGACATATAGAAGATGGGAGTTCTTTACCTAGTGTCTGTTCAAGGAAATAAGGCTTAAGGAATTTGTTGTTGGTAGCCAAGGTCTCTGTGATCACAGGTAAAGACTCAAGGTTCAAGCAAATGTGAGGCTTAGGGAATTCGTTGTTGGTAGCCAAGGTCTCTGTGATCACAGGTAAAGACTCAAGGTTCGAGCAAATGTGAAGATTCACTCAACCAGCGTCCCTATTTAAAGGAAAGCGTACGACTTAGATCTCTTTGATCAAACGACCATAGACTAATTGATCTGATAGCCTGACCTAGGGAAGATGAAATGATGTCGAAGGAATGAGTCGGTTCTCCTGTTAGCTCCGGGTCAAGAACAACCCAAATCGGACACCCCTCCACACCGTTTCGGGCATAGCCTCGACCATTTAGCACCGATGCCCATCCAACGTATGGACTTGCATCAGATGACGTCAACACCCGTACGAGGCACGACTGATGAATGCGGATGTCCCACACCTGTGCTGGCCACGATCACGTGTTCTGAGCCCATAACGATCCTCCACTAAGACGGGGAACGAATAGAGAAGCAATCCCCACATAATCGCCAAGGAGAGCCCTTTGTAGCCGAGGTCGATGCCTTCAGGCAACTCCATGGTACTCTCTTCGGCCGAAGCCGAGGTCTCCGCACGGCACGCCATCCGACCTCACCCACTATGGCCTCAAGAGTGGGGGCAAGTGATGTAGGGATACTTGGCAGGCCTCAGATCGTGCCATGTGGCATTGACCAGATCAAATCCAGGCCGCATATCACCAACTGCTTCCAACCACTCCTAAGGCAAGGTTAGCTATAAAAGGGGATATTCATCTCAAAGTAAGCATATTGAGAATCCCAAGAGAATCATTCTTGGCTATTAAGGATTAAGCTATGAGCCCTTGTCTCTTGCTTGGTCCAACCCCTCTTAAGCACTCAGCTAATTTGACCGTCGGAGTCTCCACCCCTAGGATAACACCCAGGGCCTCTGACGTGTGCTCTTCTCTTGTTTACAGATCAAACCAGTCAGCCTCGAACACTAGTGAAATCTCCTTTTTTCCCTTGGCCTCATATTTGGCAGCAACAAAGGCAAAATGATTAAAAGATTGCAGTACAAATAATTTATTGTTGATTTAGTGTTTAATTTGTTCAAAGATAAATTGATATCTAAGAATTTAAGAAGGATTTTTTTAACTAAGAGATGTGTTTGGATGTTTGATGAAACAATCACACCTCTCTTCAAAACAAAAGCAAAAGTTTCATGATTAGAGGATATCACTTAAATTTTTCTTGGGTTTTCTAACAAGTACTTAAACTTCCCCTACATTTTTTATCTTCATAAAAATCTCCTTTCATTTTCAGATAAAGACACAAACACACCATCTCATTAATTTTCTTGATGGAAATGTTGAATAATGCTTTAAAGGTTTTCAAAACCCAATTTTTTTTGCATATAAAAGACTTTATTTTGATCACATCATATTTAGGGGCCATTTGGTAAGTCTATTTTGAAAGATCTTCTGAAAGCTATGACCTTGAAAAGACGACGTGAGTTTTTGCATCAAGATCTTAGTAGCTTAAAAATCATTTGGTTAAAGCGTGTCTATTCGTGCATATTTCCATACAAAGACGAATTGAAAAAAAAGGCAAAAAACTCTATTTAGAACTTCCCAAAAATAACCCGAAATTGGCTTCTTGCGTTTTTTCAAGGCTATAGCTTTCGACGGCTAGATCTTTCCCAACTAAACAGGAAAAGACCAAAACGCGGGCTGCCAAGCTTCTAAAAAGCTGTTAGCCCACGCGAAAAGATGCACTTAACAAAGCTCAAATTACCCAAAAAGATTATTCACTATATTTGAGTGGCTCTCATTGTTTAATTTATTAAGTGAGAAAACAAAAATCAAGTTTTGGGTTGAATTTAAACCTCTCCTAATATTGTCATTGTACATTCATAATGAAGGCATAATCATAATTTTAATGCCTTAATTAAGATGAGTGTTTTTGAAACGTGAAGAATAAGGGCCCGTTTGGCATATCTTTTTTGAAAGATCTTCTGGTAGCTCTGACATGTAAAAGACACATTGAGTTTTTGCATGAAAATCTGAGCAACCCGAAGCAAGTTTGGCAGATGCACGTCTTTCCGTGTGAGAATAAAATGCGAAAAATGCGAAAAGCTTTATTTGAAGTTTCTCGAAATCAACCCAAAATGAACTTCTCACATCTTTTTGACGCTCCATCTTTTGATGACTAGATCTTCCACAAGTCAAACAAAAATAGACCAAAAATCAAATTTTCTGACTTGTAAACAGCTGAAAGACTACACAGAAAAACACGACAAACGGGCCCTAAATAATCTCCCCTTTATAATCTAGTCTAGATTAAAATAAAGTATGTGTAAGATGAAAGAGAACAATATTTTTATTGGTTAAGAGGGACAATATTAACAATTAACAATATCTTATTATCTAAGCACACATTATTTGCATATTTTGATCCTCGCCAAAAGTGAAATGAGAGGGAGTGAGAAAGATAGTTTAGAAAAGCAATAATTATGGTAGATAGAGAATTACATAAATAACGACAGAAATCAGGTAATACACGTAACGTTGCAATGCTATAACATAGAGACGTTGCTACACTTGGCATGCAATATAAGACCGGAAGAGAACTAATCATGGATGTCCTCCAATTCCTCCCCCACCACCGAAACCTCCGCCACCTCCAAAGCCTCCACCAATTCCACCTCCAGATCCTCCTCCTACTCCACCACCAAAGCCACCCCCTTTGCCAAACCCCCCACCAATTCCACCTCCTGATCCTCCTCCTACACCACCACCAAAGCCACCACCTTTGCCAAATCCTCCACCAATTCCACCTCCAGAACCTCCTCCTATCCCACCACCAAAGCCACCACCTTTGCCGAAGCCACCACCTACACCGCCTCCTTTTCCAAAACCACCACCTACACCGCCTCCTTTTTCAAAACCACCACCCGCACCACCTCCAATTCCACTGCCAACTCCTCCACCCTTACCAAATCCACCGCCAGCACCACCACCTTTACCAAAACCGCCACCAACTCCACCACCCTTTCCAAAGCCACCACCGGCACCGCCACCCTTTCCAAAGCCACCACCGACACCGCCACCCTTTCCAAAGCCACCACCGGCACCACCACCCTTTCCAAAGCCACCACCAGCACCACCACCGACTCCACCTCCCTTTCCAAAGCCACCACCGACTCCACCTCCCTTTCCAAAGCCACCACCAGCACCACCACCCTTTCCAAAGCCGCCACCAGCTCCACCACCTGCTCCACCTCCAAAGCCACCACCAGCACCGCCACCCTTACCGAAACCACCACCAGCACCGCCACCCTTACCGAAGCCACCACCAGCACCGCCACCCTTACCGAAGCCACCACCAGCTCCACCACCTGCTCCACCTCCAAAGCCACCACCAGCACCCCCACCCTTACCAAAGCCGCCACCAACTCCACCACCCTTGCCAAAGCCGCCACCAACTCCACCACCCTTGCCAAAGCCGCCACCAGCTCCACCACCTGCTCCACCTCCAAAGCCACCACCAGCTCCACCACCTGCTCCACCTCCAAAGCCACCACCAGCACCCCCACCCTTACCAAAGCCGCCACCTATTCCACCACCCTTACCAAAGCCACCACCGGCTCCACCCCCAAAACCACCACCTCCACCAAATCCACCCCCTGCTCCGCCACCAGCACCAAACCCACCACCGAATCCAGTTCCCTTGCCGCCATGAAGGAACTTCTCATCATCATTTTTCACAGTGGAAACATCTTTAGCAAGAACACTCACTACAAACACGTTAAAACACAACAGTGAGAGTAGAGCTATCCTACGAAACCCACGAGTCATATTTGAGACCTTTTTGTGATAACTCGTTGGTATAGAATTTGAATACGGAGACTGTTTATATAGAGATCGATTGTGGGTAGTAACTGCATTAAATGGTTCCAACGCCTAACAGCAACACTTCGCCGCACATAAATGCCCACATTTATCACAGCGCGTGGTGCGGTTGGCTATCTGACATTCTGACTTCCAAATGCTCCATGTCTTCTTTTTTTCTTGTTTACAGTAAACTGTGGCCAGTTCAGAAGCTTCAAAATCTCACATGGCCACTTCCTTTGGATCTTTGGTTGAGTTTCTCTTTTGATCTTCAGCTCCTACATACTGTAGGCTTTCATATATCCGTGTCTGTGCACTAAGCAATATAATTGAATGTGAACTGTAATTAAATTTGACGTTTCCATGGCTCCTAGAACCTCTAAGCTAAGGTACCACTGACTACATTGTCTGATCAATGTAGACCCAAACAATCTCCACCATAACAGTACGGTCGAGGGTATAAAGCAAGTAGACAAGTACATATATAATCCCAATTGTTTGATATACAGACATCAGTGTTTGTCTCTACATTTATCTGGATTTCTGAATATTTGTAGGGTCGGTTTTGGGTCTGCATTTTGAGTTCTGGTCTTTACCAGTTCCAACTTCCAACCCAATTAAGACCCGACGCGAATGATTGGGTCCCTGCCTATTCAGTCCGCCCCTCCTAAGTATAATCAGGCTTTCTAATGGCATTTGTCAAGTATATATCAAAATGCCAGGCTATGGACTTATCAAGTATAATCAGGGCTTATTGGGTCAAGCCAGAGAGAAACCTGATGATCAATAATGGAGTTGGTTCTGGTCTTCTGGATTTGATACTTACAGGCCCTATAGAGTCAAGAGTACTGGGTCCGGATCAGGTCCATGGCCCGAACCATGGGCAGCCCTACTGGATGTTCTGTACTTGGCCTTACACTACTTATATGGCAATGTAGTTGTAAACCCAATTTAGATTAATCTACAACAGTAGTGAAGGATTGGATTCTTGACATTTCTGCTTGTAAATAGTATCTACGAATGACCCTTTGCCAATTGAAATGCTACAGTGGTAGGTGAAGAAAAAGAGGTCCATAAAGCAACTATTGTAGGTTTGTAAGAGATCTAGATCTTTAGCTGGACACCAACAACATGAGCCTGCACATATGTGTAGATCAATCATTCATGAACTACCATGACCCCACTCAAACTACTGTAAATAAGAAGAAATCATCTATACTACTATGGGGTACTTTCTGTCTCAGCCATCTAAATCAAGGTATAATACAACTGCGGGGGAACACATGGGGCGTAGGACAACTGGATGAAAGAAAGATTAGGGTTTCATGTGAAAATATGGAAAAAATGTAGGGTCTTTTCCCGCTTTTCCATGTGTCTGGTAGATGAAGAATTTAATGGGTTTTGAATTTTTCCCTCATTTTAGCCACATCCCCCATATATCGTGTTGATGGTAAAGAGAATTTATTTGTCTGAGAGGATGCACAGTTCATGATCTTGCAACGAAATATATGGGTCCTTGTCTTGTCCCTTTTTTGAGATTGATCTGCAGTTATTACGAAGTTTTTATCTTGATATATATCAATCAAAAAAGGATTGTTTTTACAGGATTTTCCTTTACTGTTATCTTCCTCTTTTCCAGCGCTAAGAGCATCTAGTGAACTATATATATGAACAACTTTGCATATTAATACTGAAGTTGAGATCTAGTGTTCTACCTTTAGAGTCACTAAGTTGAAGAGATTCTTGTCAACCCACAGTAGTAAATACTCTCCTGTCAACTAAGGAAGGGCTTACTGAAATTAAAGTTCATGGCAATATTCGAACTATTTCTAGCCCATTGATAGTTTGATACAGTAAATGGATCTTTCGGTAAACTACAGATTATAAAGATGGCCTAAAGATAGAACAGAATAAAAAAAGAAAGAGTATGAACAATTGACTAAATATGCTCTAATATAATGACATTTCTGTACTCGACTGTGGTCCATCATCAGCCTCTCATTAAGCTCATCAATCTCCAGACATTATATACAGACTATCCAGTCGTCTTCATCTTTAGTGACTAGGGACAATGTGACAGCTTCCTCGACTTCATTAGGTATAAAGTCGGAGATGTAACAGCTTCACCGACTTCATTGGTTTGAGGCGAGCATCCCCTCAGCCCTTGTTGCTGTGCAATGCTGACCGGAGCTGGCCGGAGGTGGGGGGGTTGAGGGATTTATGCCCATATATGGTGGGGTATATGGTAGTCCCTTTCCAGTTGGTCCTGGGTCATGACTCTTTTTCCTGCGTTCCCACTTGGTTTTTATTCTAAATAAAACATTAATTAATGGACATACCATACTCAGAAAATTGTAGGTTTATCATGGTTCAATTGGTCTATATTAAGAATGGTTACGATGGGGACAGGGATTTCCCATCCCCAACCCCACTCCCTGCATGCCTTGCCTTTTCTTATGATGTTAAATTCATTTTACTTTTTAATTAAAGAAAATAAAATAGTTACAATTTACAATTCTATCAAGGTAATCCAAATATATTCAGTTATATTCAACTATAATTTTTAATATATTATCACAAATTCATTAACTAATTCATGATAAAGAAACACAAATATTCAGTTTTGGGCCTCAAAGGCCTTAAACCCATTTTTCAAAAGGCCAAATGCATACATATACATGGGAATCCCTGTCCCCACCAATGAGGATGGAAATTTCCCCATCCCCATCCTAGGAGGGGGAAAATCATCCCATCCCTGTGGGGATTGGGGAAATGGGAAAAACAGCACGTAGCAGTATCTCTAAGACAAGTATTTATAATTCATGGGCAGTTTCTAAATGGTTATAAATTATAAGTGGGTAATTTCTGAATAGTTATGAGTGGATAGTTTCTGAACAGTTATGAGTGGGCAGTTTCTAAATGGTTATAAATTCACTCTTTTATAGATAGTATAGATATATATGGAAACAAAGTCATGGTGCATTAAGAATGCCATACTTTACTTTATTAAGGAATAATATACTTATGCCAAAAGATTTTTGCTTTTAAACTCAAAAGATTAATGTATGGGTGCAATTTATATTAGATGTACATACACACATATCATACATATTTATAATTTTAAGTTATATGATATTTATATAGGTAAATGTGCAAAAATATGTCAGATTTGAGTTGGGTTGGATTCTCCAAGGCCTCAAATCCTAACCCAGTCAAAAGATAGTCAGATTCATTTTTTCAACCCTAATTCTGAACCTGACGTGGTGACCTTCAAACCAAGCAAACCCAACTTTTTTGGGTTTAGGTTTAGACTAATTCAGCCCAAGCTGCATCCTACAAGGTTCAAAGTGTCTATACACACTATACACAAAAATGCTCTTAGATTAAAAAATTTTAAGTTTCAAGAATTGAACCAAGACATCTCTAGAAAGGGTATTAACCTTTAAAAGTAGCTGGATGTCCTCACCCCTAGAATGTAGCATATTCAATGGGTTCAAAACCCCATAAAAGATCACATCAGCGTGCATTGGAAACATCTCCCATACTTATCATCGGGAGTTGGAATGTGTTGTAGGGCATTAATGTTAACTCATAATTTAAGTCTTGGTCGATCAATTCTTTCATGCGGTGATGGGATCTGCTCCTCACAAATGGGCGCCTCACATGCACATCCACCGTGCATTGGGAACATCTCCCGTGAATAATAATAAATAAGTACGGGAGATATTCCCAATATATGATAGGATGTGTGTGGGAGGCGCCAGGTGTGAGGAGCAGATCCGGTCTCTTTCATGCTTAGCCTAATTAAGACTTAACCCATAATCTAATTATTTTTTTAAAATTGTTTATTACTTTGTCAAATCAGGAGTATAATTCATTCTAATTGCAACATCCAGAAGGTCTATAAACGATTTCCCCCCTTCAAATAAGCATAAAACGAATATTTAATAAAAAGATTTGTAACACTAATTTGATACATGGCCAACAACTCCATTAAATGGTTCGCCTTCTAGTACTCCCCAGTAGTCAATACAATGAACAGATATATGATGACATCAATTTGACCAGCTGAGCTATCCGTTGGTATTGGTACCGCCGGTTGTACCTTCGGTTAATAAGTGTTGCATTGGCAGCTTTATAACGTTGTACCTTGGAGCCACTGTATAGCGCATACAAGGTGCAAATTTAGATCATTACAGTTTGTGTGGTTGCTTCATTCTGACTTGGGTGACCAGGTTTCTTGGGAAGAGCTTTTACTGTGTATATGCAGAGATAAGGCTGCGTGTAGAAAGCTAAAAGTGAGAGGTGAATGGGGGTGCAATATTAGAAAGCTAAAAGTGCAACATTTAAAGTGAGAGGTGCAAGTTGCAATGCCAATACAGCAAAGCATGTTCTGTATGTAGGAATTGCTCTAGAACATAAATATTCGTAGTTGTGGAAAATAATGGGGACTAGACCCAAAATGTAACATACTAATTTACTAAGGCGCCTGTCTATATCATCAAGGTTTTAAAAAAAATGGAATCACTTTGGCTATCGGTTTCTGGGTCGTTAAATCAGTCTGATTAGATTGGAAAATTAGGGCTTTATTATCCTTCTTTTGTAAGAAACAATTCAAAAAGAGAGGAAGAGGAGGAGGAGCATCCGATGTTCACTGGTGATGGTGACGGTGACGATGACGGCGATATGACAACATAAAATGCAGCGGCAACTTTGAATCTCTCTAAGATCTCAGATTTGCAATATTTCTTCTCTTTCTCTCTCGGTGTGTCTCTGTCTCTGGGGGTCTAATCTCAGATGTGACTCTCAGTTTCTCCCCATCTCTGGATCTCCTTTCACCCTATAAAAACGCAAACCGCTGCGTGGGTCAAAAAAGTTGATGGTTTGACTGCCTGAGTCAGCGGTTCTCTAATCAAATCAACGATTTCTGGCCCAGGAATAGGTTAAGGACAAAATGGAACCGATTGCCTATAGTTTTCAAGCTGAATGGTCTGATCATCCGGGTCAATAATGATTCAAAAACACTATATATCATTATTCCAATGGCACAAGCACAAACAGAGAATTCTAATTAGCTGAACTTGATAGCTGTGTTAAGGGCTGTTTAACCAATAATAACGTTCCATGTCAGCCATGCATTTGATGGCCGATGTGAAGCATTATTATTGGTTAAACAGCCCCTAACACAGCTATCAAGTGCAGCTAATCCAGACACACAAATAGGATATCTCTTTATCTTTATCCGACTAGGAAGCCTTTCTCCTATTCTAGCCCTATCAACCATGAGCTCACATCTACTGCAACCAATCCACCAATCCAATAAAACATAGAGACAAATCCCATTTGCTTTAAATTCAAAATACCAAGTCATCTGTTTTTTGGGTTGGATCTCCAACATATTATGTATTTCAATGTCAATGTTGGGTGGTTACAAGAATTTTGTGCAATAATGGTCATAGTAGATGTGAATTGACAATCCTACATAAAATAATGTTGTGGACAAGTTGTTAAAGTTAGTCAAGTTGCATTAATTTGTTTTCTATTCAAAATCTTGATTTTTCATCGGATCAGATGGATTTGTCTGGGAGACCATCCTATATATTTGTGGTAATTTTGTATGGGTGTTTGTATTCTAATCAAATTTGGAGTCCTTGATGAATAGGGATTCTCAATATAGGATGGGTCACTAGGGTGTTCATTATGTGGTGTAAACCGCCAAATCACACCGAACCAAATCATAAATGGCAGTTTGGTCTGGTTTGGCCTTAAAATGGCTTGCTTTGGTCTGAAAAGTCTTCAAATCATAATTTTTTTAGTTTGGTTTGATTTTCTAAATTTTAGAAACCAGATTAAGCTATAAATTGTATTAAATCAAATTATTAATAATTATTTAATATTGATGTATACAATATATACAATAATTTAACATTTCATACGTTTTTGTTCAAATTTTTACTTGTAATTTGATGCCAAAAGATTTGTTTATGTTTGAAAAAGTGTGAATGCAATTTGTATAATAGTAATAAGTGACACTTGTAAATATTTCAATTTGTTATTTATGTAAGTATGCATGTTACTAAGGCTCTCTAATTGGGTTAAACCCAATAAAATAGCCCGAACCGTATTAGAAACTAGACCAAACTATAATAAAACAGTTTAGTTTGATATAATTTCTATATTAAAATGATTTAGTTTGGTCTAAGAATTTTTCAAACCGTAATTTACTGGTTTCATTCGAGATCTTCTCCAAATCGGACCGTAAACACCCCTATGAATCACTGTCTTATTATGCATACACAATTTTACTTCTCTAAAAGGAATTATGTTTTTCATGACTGACGGTGTATGAGAACTGGGTGATGAGTCACCCTCAATCGATCAACAATGAATATGAATAGAACATGCATCAGTCTGCTTAAGGGTGTCAATGGACTGGTTTTGGATTGGACCCCATTCAGTCCAAAATCAATTTGGATGGATTGAATGGACCAACAAGACATATTGGATTGGACCAATCCAGTCCAAAATATTTATTAGATTGAATTAGATCTAGTCCATCCGTAACAAATTTATATTGGATTGGGTTGGATTAAGCCAATATCTGATCCATTGATATAAGATAAGAATATGTGTCAATGGACTGCATTTGGATTAAAACCAATTTAAATCAAAATGAATTTGAACAGATTGAATGGTCCAAATATTGAATTAGACCGATCTACATTGATCCAAAAAAAATTTATTGGATTAAATTGGACCTAATCCATTTATAATGGGCTCACATTGGACTGGATCAGATTGGACCAAATCCAGTCCAATTGACACCCCTAAGGACTTCAATTAACAAGGGAACATAAGAAATGAATTCTCAATTAACAAGGGGATGTCCCATGAGACGAAATGTCCTTATAAGGACTTCCACGTAGCATCTCTGCATTTAGCAGTTAGGTAGAAGTGGAAATTAGTTGGCAGAAAGTATTCCTTTCTGGAGCAAAGTATGCTATCAGTTTAAATGCTTTAAATCAATCAAACAACAATTAATGACCTACACCAACATCATTTGAATATGAGGTCCCAGTGTCCCGTGAAAACACCCTAATTTAACTGCAGTTTTCACTTTTTATGATTGCAGCACAAAAGCATATCCAACTGATGCGTTTTACAGGATCTATGGTAGTAACAATTAATAATACCCTAGTATTAGCTAGTTGTTCCTTAAGGGGACAGCTGGAGTTACCTGTTTGACATTGAACTGAATTGTATGGTTTTAAAAAATGATCTGGAAATAAAATCGTTTTGGCCATTGGTTTTTGGGTTTGATGGTTCGATCATTTGATTTAAATGGGCGACTTGTTTTGACAATAAAAATTAAAAAAACTAAAAATTAAAAAAATAGCCAAAAATCATTGAACGAATCGATAGGTCGATGGTTCAATTGCTTAGATTAACGAATCATTAACCGATTCAATGGTTTTTAAATAAAGACCGGGTTTGGGGTAAAACAAAACCGATTGCCTGAACAATTTCCAGGCCGAACGGTCTGACTGTTCAGGTAAACGGCGATTCAAAATGACATTGATCAGGTAGATTGATGGAATATATTGACCTCAACTCATATCCCGAAGATGCCCTGAATGATGAATTTATCATTTATGATAGCTAGAGATGCAAAACATTGTATCAATAGGAGACATATTACTTGGTGTAATTAATGGTAAAATCTGTCGGCCGGGCTGGCATATATGAGAGAACGGATTTTTGTATGAAGACGACCACTCTGCTAAAAAAATTGACGAAGATTAGGACTGTACCTAATGTACCCTTCCCAAGACCTCAGATAACTGGAACCAAGGGCAATGGCCTTTTACATGAAACATTATATCATATCTTAGGACGAATTCTATCAGACTGTTTTGGTCTGAGGATAGTCTCTAACTCTCTATTGCCACCATGACTTAATATTTTATTATATGACATTGTTTTATCCACTAAAAAATAAATCATTTAAGTCATTCAATTGAGCTAATTCAGCTAATTCAGTCATTATCAAATGGCCCTGGCTAGAATTATTGGATTGGAATATCTTAACCGAGGTTATAGGCTAATGCAATGGAGCCTTTCCTATCAACCTCACATACCTAAAACCTTAATTCAACAATTTTAGCCCATGAGAACTAAATGCATGTAGCTTCTTTAGAATTACAAGTTTCAATGGATTAAGTCTAGCCAATTTGAATAAATAAGATGGTCCACATGGTCCACATATTGAACTGGACTATTCTAAAATGGTCCAAATTAAGTATTCATTGGATTAGGTTGGATCTGGTCCATCTGTAAGTATATGTAGATCACTATTACAGAACTTGACATGAGGATAATAGCGACACAAAGGCAACCACTATAGTACCCATGACGAAGTGTCCATCGCCAAAGACAGTGCAACCACATTGTCAACAATTGAAAACGCAAGGCCCCATTGAAGGAAGGTGAGAATCCATCATATGGATGATCGAACCTTGCTGGATGGTTGGGCAAAATTTCAAAAAAAAATTCTTTCAACTTTCTGTGAATCGTATTCTCAGTTTTAGAAAACTACATTTTTCTAGGATCGATCTTGCACTAAAATTGGATCAGATTTGAAACCAAACAAGAGGGAGATGTATGTCTGATACGAATTCCACAAATGTAGCTTCCAAAGTGGTAGTTCACACCCAAATCAAATCCCAAAACTAGCTTCCACTGAAAATGGCACAACTTGAAGTGAAGCCGGTTCAACAACGCAATTTTCAGCAAAACTGCAATCCAATGCCTTAGATTGAACTGAGGAGGTGAGCACAGTTTTTCTCTGTATTTTTCTTGCAAAAATCAGAGAGAGAACTGATCAAGGTCAGTCCCAAAAACTGAGATCGAACTAGGGTTTCTTGGGCGGCAAGAGGAGAAGATAAAGCTGAAAGGAAAGTTATCTGGAGCAGTTTGATCTCTCATTCTTTTAACCTTTAAGCAGCACTACTCCTAATCAAATTAGGAGGTTTGATCCAAATCTTTATTTGGATCTGGACTCTATCATAAGATAGGTCTTATCCTCTTAAGAGAATGGGTGTTCTATACCCATATCCAAACTCATATTCGCCCATGTCACATGACAGCTTAAACAGTCATATGACATCTTGATTAATCATATTAATCATGGGCTTTAGGCCCCTTAACTAAGTGGCTCACAACCCAAAGTGTTGTTGGCTTGTTAAGGGGTAATGCTCTTCCCCCCTATTTATAAGTCCCCAACACTCCATATCAAAATAGGATCGATGGCATGGATCAGACGTTGCTCTGATAGCTTGGGAGGGCCAATCGGCGCAATCGCTCTTCACATGCGTAAAGTCTCAGGAAGCAAAACAACACCTTTGACAACCCATTTTGGGGACGGGACCAGTGTTGAACTGCCTGGTTTGCCTAGAGAGACCGGCCCAACTTCAAGCCACTGGGTCCAACTTGCACACTCAACCAAAATTCAACTTCAAGTTCCTTAGCTGAGGACCAAAGAGCTCTTCCACGCCACACCACGGCCGAGCGCTTCACTCCTCGACTTCAGAATTGGGGGAGTGGTGTTTGGGTTATGATTAAGCTGGCCCCAGATGCCACATGTCACCTACACGGCCATCCTATCTCGTTGGCCACATCAACACCACATCACCTCAGTAGCCCTACCTTATCTCCTCGACCATGTCAGCTCCGTGTCATGTGGATAAGCGCGACTAAGATAGGAGACAACTCCATTGGGGATCAAGTCTTATTCCGAAGACCTCCGTGATTAACCTCATCCCGACAAGATAACCCCAAAAGCCTCATTCGATCAGGACACAGACCTTTGGCTATAAAAAGGTATCTCCCGCTCAAAGTAAATGAGCCTACTTTTGACTCCCATACTGTTACTTTGCTCGGACTAGCACCGTTCTCTAACTGCTCGGCTCGACCACCCCACTGTTTTCTATTGACTTGAGCGTTGGAGTATCTAACCGGGGATCACTCCTCGGGCCTCTAACTTTTTCTTGGTTTTAGATCTTGGAGTGTGGCTTCGTCCTTCCACCTTGGCTCCCCCCAGTTGGCAAGGATTATCTGACTGCAACCTTGGTTCCTGCACTACCTCGGATAGAGCAACATCAAGCTCTATTTGGGAAGAGTGCAAATACAAATACCTTCAATGCAAATACAAAGGAAACCTATGTATGTACACTTTTATTTTACTCTTTTTTCATATGAAACTATTTATATACTTCTTTTCAACAAAGAATAAAAGCATTTGAATGAGACAATGAAGAATAATAAAAAAATAAAATCTGAATAAGGACATTTTTGTAATTTTATCCCCACTATAACATTAGTTTTAACAGACTTGGACTAAAGTGTATATTATTAAAAGTTTAGGGTACTAAAATGTCACACTTGAAAGCTCAAGCCCTTAAGTGCCACTACCTCCAAAGTACAAGTACCTATATGTTATTTACCCTAAGTTTTATTTAGGCTCTATTTGGGAAGAGTGCAAATACAAATACCTTCAATGCAAATACAAAGGAAACCTATGCATGTAAACCATGGATTTTTGTATTAGCACTCTTCCCAAATGGAGCCTAAGTTGCACTTGAACAGCATTTTAAAATTTTAAGTTCCATAGCCAACATTGATTTAAAGTAGTATTAGTATAATAAAGCTAACCCATTTACTGCATTTTGTCCTTAAACGAATTAAATTCTATAACTTTTGCTAATAAAAAAGTGGGGAGAATGTCCTTTAGGTGGTGATTTAGGTTAACTTTGGGAGTGATTAAAAATAAGTGGTTATCGGGACCACATCAATAAGTGTTTATTTGCATTTAGGAAATAAGTCCAAAATTTAGGCTTATTTTTAAATGCTTATTTATTCAATAAGTGCTTATTTTTTGAAATTGATTTATTTTTCAAATTTTCCCTTCATATTAATTGCTCAAAGGTAAAGTTGCAACTTTAAATTTTCTATTTTTTGTTGTTTATAAAGTGTATTGTTTCTTTTATAGAAGCCAACCTCAATAGTTATTGCATGGGTATTTTAGACATTTTCATGCCTCTTGTTAGGGGATTCTAGCAAAGGGGGTTTACTTGCAATTGTGTCAAAAAGTTCAGGGGAGGTTTTGGCAACGATCAGAAACTTTAGGGGAGATTTTAGCATTTTACCTTTTTAAAAATACCTATACTACACTCCTGTTTGAAATAAGTTTTTTTTTCACCAAACACTCATGAGCACTTATTAGAATAAGCACTTATTTTTCATATAAACACTCCCAAACTCTGCCTTAGATTTATCCCATCATGAAAAACCTAGAAATACCTCTAAGGCTGTGTTTGGTTGCAATGCAAACAAATTTGTACTAATACAAAACTATGGCAGTGCAAATGATTTGAGTGTAAATTCTAACCTATTTTTGTTTCAAATTTTAGCTTATTTTGTTTGATTGCAGTACAAATGAAATAAACAAAGACATGAATCAGAATAAGATAAAACCCAAAACAAAGTTAAAGCAGAATTTGCATTTGTTTCTTGTACACTCACATGCATTTGTACTAGTGCAAATAAAATTGCACTTCAACCAAACACAGCCTAGGTAATTGTCAAAAGAAACTTGGTTTTAAAGTTTTTTTTTTGGGTGGACAGTTTAAAAAGTTAAAAGGGTATGTTTGGAAAAATTAATTTATGGACTCCAGCTTTTTAAAGTTCAACACCAACTAATTACCGAAATCACATGGAAAAAAATATTTGGTATAACTGATTTTCAAATCTAAAAATGTTGTGACAACTGTTTGTATGTGTATTAATCACCAAACAGTTTCCTTTGAGAAATAAATGATTCCCAAACACCCACAAAAGCTGACTTAGGGTGCAAATCGGAAACTCAATTTAAAAAAAAAAAAAAGAAAAATTATACTGCATTGATTTCAGACCTGTTCGGGGGGCTTCCGACCTGGGCCTCCAATTCAAATTTTAGCAAATGCTCATCCAAGTCCAATTCAAATTTCAGACCTTCATATATTTATCATGATATCCGTCTGAACAGTCCGGATGAGCTGGAGACAAAATCATACACAGCCAGTTGAATTATCTATCACGATTGAACACGTCAGTGCCCACTGTGAACCCATTTAGGACCTAGCTGTATTGAATACTTGCGTGTTCAACCGTGATAGGTAGTTCAGCCAGGGCACACATGTTTTTGTCTCCAGCTAATCCATTCCCCCGTCTGGAGGCCTGAGCACCCCGAACTCTTAAATGTGTATGTGTTAAATTTTTTCTACAATTTTATAATTTCAGTTTGTATAGAAATTATTTTTATCTGTCACATTAATTTTTGTTTAATATGATGAATATATAATATTAAAAATGTGTTCAAATATTTTTTAGAAAATTTCTATAATTTTTTATAATTTGTATGTTTTAATTATGACATCAAAGGTTGAACTATGACCTGCTACCAAACAAAAAAATAATTTTATTTTGGGATTGGTTCTCATCAATGAAAACAATTATTGTTTATCACACTTATTTTTCTTTAATATGATTAATATAAAATGTTAGAGATGTGTCAAAAATTTTCTATATTATTTGTGTTTGTTTCTATTTAAAAAAAACTATTATTTAACTACATATGATATCATAGGTTAATCCATTTGATCAAAATGATTGAATTGCTTACCCGCTACCTAGATGGAAGAACGACTTCATTTCTGGGCCAGTTTTAAAAAATATAGATTTTATATTGTTAAAAGTATTAGACATAAATCTAATTAGTAGAATTTATTAATGAAAAAAATCTTAAATATAAGATTTAATAAGAGAAAATATAAATCAATACCTTAGATACAAGACTTATAAAAGTAAGGCTATAATGATATTATATTTAGATTTCATCCACACCCATCTTAGTGCGTATATGTATTTGCCTTCAAAGTCGAATGAGGTGCCAGACTTTTAAGTCCATTAACAAAATAACAACCCTAAATGAGAAATGAGAAGAAATTGAAGGAAGTAATAAGTAATAATTTAAATTATATTTTATGTCCTACAAACACCAAAATCAAAAATAAAAATATTTGAAATGAGAATAAATTGAAGGAAGTGATAATTCAAATTATATTTTATGTCCTACAAAGACCAAAATCAAAAATAAAAATATTTTAGTAAAGAAAAAGGTTTCACATTCTCATATATATCATTTTCATAAAAGATTTTTAATTCTACAAGCAGCTAAGGGGGTCCAATTGAATTGATATCAATAGTGATGGATGGCTAAATTTAATATTGAACCTAGTAAGTCATAAAGTAATGGTCCCACTTTAGTAGATCTTAGTAAATGCTTCATGTGCAGATGGTTGGGGTCCACTAATCAGTCCAATTGCCACTAGTCTCCAGATATACAAAAGCATGGGTTAACTAAGGGACCATAACATCTTTAAAACGGGTTGAGGATTCAGATTACCACTTGTTCTTTATCTACAGGACCAGGACCCTTCATTAAACTGGGCCCACTGTAGAAGGGACTCAAATCGACACTTATCTTATCCCAAGGACAAGGGCACTTCATTAAACTGGGCCCGTGGCATTAGGCTGGAACAGGCCCGACCCGTCCAATTCACTCCTACAAGCCTGCTGTTGGGTGTCGGGTGACAGGTAGGGAGAAACTCGGGTTGCCTGAGTTAGTATTTTACGCTGCTTCGGAGTTGGGCCTTTGGGCCGGGCCCGTTCAAATTTTGACAGAAAAGCCTAAACAACCACCCGCACATCCATGTGCCCTTACACTAGTACTTGTTTTATTCACATAATCAATTTTGTTATGGTTTTATTATCAAAAGTAAGGTTTTAAAATATCATATCATGATTATACTCCATGTGGAACCCATTAATAAAAGGTTCGGGAGTGGTTCCAAACCAGACTCAACCCATCGGCATCTCTGATCATATTTGATCTACTTAGGGGTGCAACTTGGTTGGATCCAACCCGAGCCCAACCCAATCCAACCCATGCTTATGCACAGTCTAAGCCTAAAGTTTTGGGCTGCGAGCTGGGCCTGGGTTGACCTTCTAGCCGACCCAAGCCACCCAAGTTGCACCCCTGGGTGTACTCTCTCCTTTATTGCTAAAAAAAGTCATATGTTTCACTGGACCAGTTGGGCCCACCACGCAGTGTATTTATTTGACCAGGCCAGACTAGTGCAAGGACAAACTAGCCCAGTTGGGCCCAGACTGAGCGGGCCAGGCCGTTTCTGCCATCCGTATTAGCAGGATGTTATGTTACTCTTTGCAAAATGGTAAACATGCATTTGCCCCTTCTTTGTTGTACCCTTTCAAATAGGGGTGCAAATGAGAATGTCTACTCAATTGGGCTTGGGCCTTAGTCTGTGCCTTTCAAATTTTAAATATTCTCAACCCAGGTCCACCTAAGTTGCATCTTTATAAATTAAGTCAAAACTCTAATTGCATTAATCGCATTAGGAGATACATATATCTACATGACTGAAGAATAAGAATATATAACATTTTCATTATTATTTATTCTATGTTCTCACTGTTATTACTTAAATTTCCATTTTTATTGTATCATATCTTCGAAATTCCTTCAAAATATGTTTAAAATATATAATTATGTTTTACACCCAAATTGGTAGTTCAAATACATGGAATTGGTGATTTGGATTTTTGTTTTCTTTAAACTAAATAGATTTAAATTGCAACTGCAGATTTTTTTTCTTTTGAATTTTTGGTGAAATTAAAAGCCATACAAAAGACCCACCTCGACTGATAAATGGGGGTTCCACCCAAATTAACACAAATGGGTGCAAATTTGCCAATTGGGTACTCGATTAAAATCCAGGGGGGACGTGAAGGAACCAAGGGTTCATTTGGTTCACAGTTAGAATCAGAATCGGAATCGGAATCGGAATCGGATTCAGAATGATCTATTCCCATAGTCTGTTTGGTTTAGTAAAGAATGAGAATGGGAAGTGGAATCAGTAAGAATGGGATTTCATTCCCAATGAAGAGGTAGGAAATAGTCATTCCCTCAAATGGGGGAATTCCATTCCAGTAGAAATGGAAATGAGATTCTGACTCCATCCAATCAAGCAGTTCGAACCAGAATAGCCTATTCCAATTCCGATTCCAAACACCTATTCCCGCAAACCAAATGGGACCAAAATTGATCTCAAAAAAGTAAAACAATAAATGGTAGAAGTAGTAGGTAAGATATTATGCTTGAGATTTCGGAAACAAAAAGAAAACATAGATCATTAGAAAAGGTCAATCTCTCTTTCTTTTGAGGCTTGGTGTTTGCTAAATCTTCTTTTGTTAATCGGTTCTCTATCAAAACTAGCAACAGATCTAGACTTTGATTTTGATTGGGCATCTTGGTCTTTGGGGCATTGATAGCCCTATATAACCATTTCCATGGTTGTGTGTGTAAGCATCACTGCTGCTGTTCCCAGTATACCTAAAAACCCAATTTCTCCATCTATTTCAATTTTTTTTTCACTAACATTGTTAAATTGGGACGGATAAAAATCTAAAAAGCTTAGCGGGGTCACGAATTTACCAGTTTAACGGTCGAGGCTCCCACCAATGCAGAGAGAGTGTGGGAAATGACAGATGCAGACAACCTTACCCTTATAGATATATATACACAGAGAAGCTGTTTCCAAAATGACTTGTTATTGATTCACAGTTCAACCATCTCACTAGCTCAAGTCTGAAGCATTGATTTTATTCTCAGTACAAGGATACATGTGCATTCTCTGTTTCCAAATGGGATGCAATAAAGTTTACTCCAAGATATGTCACTCATGCCATAAATCTATATAATACTCTGGGATCTATCTATTTAAGGGTAGTAAGAATTTTGACAGGCGCAAGCAGAGCCTTAGAGCCCCAGATTTTTCTTCAATTGCATCTAGGAGTGTCAATGGACCGGTTTTGGATTGTACTCCGTCCAAATCATCAAAATCTATTTGGACGGATTGGATGGACCAATAAGACATTGAATTTGGACGGACTGGAATGATCAATATGACATATTGGATTGGACCTGGTCCGTCCATAATGAATTTATACGGGTTGAGCCAATATCCAATCCATTGAAAGAAGATAAGAACGAACATAGGTGTAAAAATGGACCAGGTTTGAATCAATATGTAAAGTTACATATCCCGTCGAGTCAATATGTAAAGTTATATCATGTGATAAGAATTTCATTAGCTGTTTGATAAGGACTCTGAATCTACATGGTCCCATGTGTGCGGAACATTGGTGTATTCATTCATGATTGGATATGTATCTACAACCTTGTGAACGCGCGGTAGATCCCGTCGAGTGTTTAAAATTTTTGTTTGGTTGATATTGTTTTTAATTGCTGCATTTGGCATTCCTTATTTTAAGAACTTATTTCCTTTTTTGTAGTAAAAAGCTCATATTTCATAGGGGCATTTTAACAGCAAAAAGGAGATAAGTCTTTAAAATAAGGAATGCCAAATGCAGCCTAAAACAGCCATAAAGTGTTTCTAGAAACGTAAATTAAGGGGTGTTGGGGGACATTGGCTGCCCATTTGAAGAAATAGCCCAATGACTTGGTTCTTAGTTGCATCCTATGTGGAGATGTAGAGATATGTTATGATGCATCACATACTAATAAAGATGGATATACACCATCGAATACCAATAAATCATACCTCCAAAACAAAGTTTTTTTTTTTTTTCTTTTCAGTTCTATGTTTCTAGAACCATTAGATTTGCATCTTGATGTTAATCAATGTGTGATAATAAGCCAATGCTTGAAAAATATTACTTTTTAAATTTCACCATTGGATGAGAATCAGTATAATAGAGTGGTGGCACATTGAATATAAACATTTCATTAAGGGGGTGTTCTTTTTTTGGATTTTGAGAGGGGGAATCGGTCAATGGGATTTTGGTTCCTATTGACCAAGAATCCTATGTTCATTTTTCAGATTTATGTGGGACTAGGAAAAGTTTATTTTCCTGTGTATCACTTCCCCAAGTGGGTAAGTAATACCCATCTCCTAGGTGGGTAAATAACTTTCCCACCTAGGGGGAAAGTTGCTAACACTTGAATGAGACAAAAAATGTCCCTTTTAATAATAGATTTTTATGGCTAAAATGGTCATTACCTTATTAATCTAGGAAATAAAAGAACATGAGTAAATGCACTTACCCTATTTCCCTAAAATGGTCATTACCTTATTCACCTAAATGTTTTAGGTGACAATAGCAATACCAAATACAATACTGCTCAAACCACTTGTTCAACATCTAAGTACCAATCAAACAAGTTTCATATGAAAAGGCATCCATGAAATACTGAAGGTTTGAACCTAAATGGCAATGGTATTGATACCAAACACAAGTTTAACCAATTGGATTATTTATGAACATTTTAACAAATTTAATGCTTAATTATTTAGCCAATTTAGAAATGTCATTTATTATATAAATAGAAAAGTATTGCAATAATATTCGGAATTAAACATTCAAATAATTCAAATGATCTTGGGTAGTACTAGGACTACTGAATTGTTCTCTGAAAAAACACTAAAAATACTTTTAGAAAAATGTGGACGATAAATCAAATTGTTTGGCTAAATAAAGTGGATGCTTATTTTTTAGTGAAAATTATAAATATGCCAACACAATTGATACTGAGAACCCCACTTTACGTAGACATGATTGCGAAATCTATTCTTTCTTTAGGCTCAGTTTGGAAGGACCGAAGGAGTACATATACAAATATATAGAGTACTGCAAAACCTTGTATTTTATATGTATTTGTATCTGTACTCTTTTCAAACTGAGCCTTAAGGCTGTATTTCGTTGCAGTAGTACAAATGCATGGGAATGCAAATGTAAAGAATGCAAGTTCAGGTTTAATTTTGTTGTGGGTTTTACTTCATTTTGTTCCTGGTCATATCTTACTTTATTTGTATTGCAATCAAACAGAGTAAGGTAAAATTAAAACAAGAATAAATCAGAAATTGCATCCAAATTGAGCCTTAGGCTGCATTTGGAAACGGTGTAAATAAGTGTGAATACAAATATATAGAATGTAAAATGGTTCATATAAATTTCAAAATTGGGTTATTTTTGCACTGCCAAATTTACCTTCTTACCAAACAGACTTTTAGCTGTAATGGATGCAATTTCCAATAAAGCATATGCTTTTTTTTTATCAAAAGTCCAGTTGAATGCAAATTTGCTTTCTTTTTTATTGATGTATTTTTACATCTTATTATCAATGTAAATATGCATTGGTCTATCATTTGTCAATGCATAAATGTAGTATTGCCAAACACAGGCAAAAGTGAACCAGAGTACAAATTTACCCTGAACCAGGAATTACACTCCATTTGCATCGTTTCCAAGGATAGCCTTAAGTGAAAACTTATGGGGTGAATGTATGAAAGTATAATGATGTGAACCCCACTTTACATGAGAGAAAATGAAGGTAGAAGGAGAACTCGGCTTCAGTTAGTGCAAGGCCCGTTCGAACAGCCTTTATGGCCTTGCATTGAGAATATTTCCCCATGAAATAAAGTACATAGATACGGAGATATTTTCAATGCAAGGCCATAAAGGCTATTTGAACAATATTTGAATGGGTCTTGCACTGACTGAAGCCAATCTCAAAGAAGGAAGGCTGATTATTTGAGAGGAAATGAAAGTAGAAAGAAGGTAATGGAAATTTTGTATCAGTTTTGCAATGCAAGATCAACACTACCAATGAGTATAAATAAGACAAGTGAAAATTTAAAATCAATTGGAGAACAAATCAAAGTTAAAAACAAACACATGCAATACTTGGCTATGAAGTTCCCCACGGACTTCGGAGTTGGGGTAGTGTGAGGCAACTAGCTCGAGTCTCGCAAGTGCTATGTTGCGGCTCTCAAAGGGAAAGCCAAGCCGGTAGACGACCTCGAGCTAGAGCGACCTGTGGAGTACTTCGAGGAGCGAGATACGCCAACCGAAGGGACGATCCACATCCTGACCTCAACAGAAGATCCAACCAGGACCCTCCAGATCGGAGCAGCGATCGAGGAGCCTCTCCGCTCTCGGTTGGTAAGTTTTTTACTTAAAAATTTAGATGTGTTTGCATGGTTCGCGACAGAGATGCCCGGTATAGATGCTAAGATAATAACTCACAAGTTGAACACTGATCCTTTAGTCAGGGCAATTAGATAGAAAAAACGCAACCTCACCCCAGAGCGCTGAAGGATAGTCGATGAGGAGGTCGGGAAACAACTCGCAACCGATTTCATCAGGGAGGTCCATTACCCGAACTGGGTGACTAACCTCGTTCTGGTAAAAAAGGCCAATGGTAAATGGCGCATGTGCGTTGATTACACCAACCTGAATCGAGCTTGCCCGAATGATTGTTTCTCACTCCCTAAAATCGACTGTCTAGTGGACGCGACCTCAGGGCACGAGTTGCTAAGTTTTCTAGACGCATACTCGGGCTATAACTAGATCAAGTTGGACCCCACCGACGAGGAAAAAACCACATTCATAACTGAGCTAGGATTGTATTGTTACAAGGTCATGCCATTCAGGCTAAAAAATGCCGGGGCAACCTTTCAAAGACTTGTCAACAAACTTTTTGAGCCGTTGATCGGCGATAAGGTTGAGTGCTATGTAGACGACATGGTCGTCAAAACCCAGTTTTTGAACTGTTTAATAAGTGACTTGCAGTGTGTTTTTGAAATTCTACGCAAATATAGTATGAAGTTGAACCCTAACAAGTGTGTCTTTGGTGTCACCTCGGGTAAATTCCTGGGTTACATAGTTAATCGACGTGGCATCAAAGCAAACCCCGAAAAGATAAAGGCTATCCTGGATATGAAGCCACCTCGCAAGTTGAAAGAGGTTCAAAGGTTGAATGGCCGCATGGCTGCCCTAAGCCGTTTCATGTCCAAACCAGCAGATCGCTGCCTGCCTTTTTTCAAGGCAATCAAGAAAAGTAAAGACTTTGAATGGACTAAAGAGTGCCAGCTCGCCTTCGACGAGCTGAAGAAGTACCTAGTTAGTATCCCGGTTCTGACCTGACCCGAGGAGGGTGATGTTTAAAAGTTGTACCTCTTCGCGAGCGATGAGGTGGTCAGTTCAGTCCAACGACCTATCTACTATGTGAGTAAAGTTTTGCAAGACGTAGAAACCAGGTACCCAGAGATCGAGAAATTGGCGTACGCACTGGTCACAACAGCTCGGAAGCTTCGCCCGTATTTCCAAGCTCACACAATCGTAGTCCTCACGAACAAACCTCTGAGGCAAGTCTTACTCAAGCCCGAGGTATCTAGTAGACTGACAAAGTGGGCCATCGAACTTAGCGAGTACGATCTCCAGTACGAACCTCAGACAGCGATTAAGGCCCAAGCCTTAGCCGACTTCGTAGCAGAATGCACCTTCAGCACCGCAGCCTCCAAACTGATAGAGCTTGAACAAAAGAGGAGGCTTCGACCAGTGCGAAACTGGCCCCGGTTAGAGCATGGCCAACTTGGGCCAAGGAGCCTTGGATCCTCCATGTAGATGGCTCATCCAATCAACAAGGAAGCGGAGCCGACGCTATTCTGCACGGGCCAAGCAGGGTGAAACTGGAGTATGCACTTCGGTTCGAGTTTGTGGCATCCAATAACAAAGCAGAGTATGAAGCACTACTAGCCAGGCTCACACTGGCGAAAGAGGTACAAGCGAAACACATCATCATCTATAGTGATTCCCAACTCGTGGTCAACCAGGTCATCGGCGATTACGAAGCTCGCGACCCCACCATGGTTGCTTATTTAGCCAAGGTCAGGGAAGTTCTACGCAACTTCTAGTCATACTTCATCACGCAGATTCCAAGGTCTGAAAACGCTGAGGCCGATGCCCGGTCCCGGTTAGCCAGCACGAACAACAACACCATGAGGACCGTATACATAGAGAAGCTACATCGGCCCAGCATTCTTAGGGGGCAGAAGAGGTCGCTCCTGTTGAACAAACAGAGCCAAGCTGGATTGACCCACTCACGAGCTACCTACTTCACGGAACCTGACCTGCAGAATGCAACGCGACCAGAAGGGTAGAGCGACAGGCAGCCAAGTACGTCATGATAGACGGACGATTGTACCGAAGATCCTACACGCTCCCCTACTTGCGCTACTTGTGACCTTCAGAGACTGAGCTCATTCTCCACGACACTCATGAAGGCTTGTGTGGTGGACACTTGGGGGGCAGGGCTCTCGTCCAGAAAGCACTACGACAAGGATATTACTAAACCACGATGAAGGCAAATGCACTCGAGCTCATCAAGAAATGCAATAAATGCCAGAGACATGCCAACATTCATTACCAACCTGCTGCCGACTTGAAGTACCTCACCAGCCCGTGACCCTTCGCACAGTGGGGAATCGACATTTTTGGACCATTCCCGCCAACGACAGAACAGAGAAAATTCTTAGTGGTATCAGTGGATTACTTTACAAAGTGGGTAGAGGTGGAACCCCTAGCAACAATCACGACTCGAACTGTACAAAATTTCTTTTGGAATTCGGACTGTCTTGAGTGCTCATCTCTGACAACGGTAAGCAGTTCGAAGATATTAAATTCTAGAACTGGTGTGCCAAGATGGGGATACAATAGAACTTCACTTCGGTAACACACCCTCAGGTGAACGGGCAGACGGAAGTCACGAACAAAGCCATACTCCGTGGACTGAAAGCTCGCTTAGCCCGAGATAAGGGGCTATGGGTAGACGAGCTGCCCAACGTACTATGGGCTTACCGAACCATCGTCAAGACCACCACTAGTGAAACCCCCTTCAACCTCACCTGTGGCACGGAAGCAGTAATCCCAGCCGAGATCGAGGTACCTACATTATGTTTGGAAGCATACCATGAAGAAGAGAACGGCGACGAGCTCCGTACCAACCTTGACCTGGTGGAAGAAGTACGGGACCTCGCATATATCCGCACCGTAGCCTACCAGCAAAAAGTAGCTCGGTATTATAACGCCCGGGTCAGGAAGCGGCACTTCCGTGTCGAGGACCTGGTCCTTTGGAAAGTTATGGTACTTGAGCCCGATGTAGGTAAGCTCGGACCAAACTAGGAAGGTCCCTAACAAGTTAAGTGGGTACTTGGAGAAGGTACGTATGAGCTCGAAACCCTAGAAGGAAAGCCAGTACCTCGAGCATGGAACATCAACAATCTAAGGTGATACTACTTGTGATTGCCAAACTGAGGAGCAAACTGCAAAGACACCCCTAGAAGACCAAAGGCCAAGCTAACAATTGACCTCGGCACCAGCACAAGACCTAGCTGCCTCTTCGACATGGGCAAAGTTTAGGAGTGGATTATGAGTCGCTCCCAAAGCCTAAGGGCCACAGCAAGACCCAGTTGCCTCTTCAGCATGGGCAAATTTCAGGAGTGGACTATGAGTCGTTCCCAAAACCTAAGGGCCACAACAAGACCCAGTAGCCTCTTCGGCATGGGCAAAGTTTAGGAGTTGACTATGAGTCGCTCCTAAAGCCTAAGGACCAAAATGCCGAACTGGCGGGGACCTCGGCACCACATAAGACCTGGTTACCTCACTGTTATAAGCAAGTTGCTTCAAATACCTGAGGCATAGACAGCTCGGGCATAAGCCCTATGATATCTAGCCCATTACGGCACATAAAAGCAGATCGGACCCATAAGGGACAACCGGCATCCAGATAAATAGCTTGTGCACGGACAGGATGGGTATATGCCCCGCGATGTCGCTCACCTCGGCGTACGTTACGTAGAGTTACCCCTACTAAGCCTTCGCAAACAGTTCGGGGTAACAAACACTTGGAAAATTTTCTATTACGATTATCCTTACTCATTGTCTAGCTTGGTAACTCGATAATTTGGGTAATCTACACATTTGTTGCCTAGATCGGAAACTATCTATACTTGGAATATCTTTTACATGAAGGATTACTCAAAAATTGGTATTTCATTCACAAAAGATGCAGGTACATAGATTTTGCTCTAACCCGAGCTCGACGGCTTCGAGGTATACATTTGATACAAGAAAAGAAAGCTCAAAGTTCATGGTTGTCAACAGGATCGGTCTCCATATGATCTTCTGCAACCTCCTGGTTCGAAGGGCACTCCTCGACCTCGTCGTCACTCCCTTCCTCTGACGAGTTGGGCTCTGCGTTTGCTGCCTCGACATCCTCGGGAGTAAGTTTTGATGTGGAAATGGCTTTGAGGTCGAGGTCGGGGAACTTCTTCCTCATCACGTACTTACACAATTCGAAGCCAGAGCGGTAGGAGCTCGAACCATACTCAACTTGGAAATCGTGGAACTCCGAAGATTGCTTGAAGTGCTCACGACCTGGCTTCGTGCCTCTTCCACAGCAGTCTCAAAGATCCGAGTTCGCTCTTGAACCATTGCCTTGAGGTCTTCAACTTCTCGTCGAAGCCTTGTTCTCTCCTCGATCAACGCCGAGTTCTCCTCAGTCAACACGAAGATCTTCTCCCACTGTTTCCTCTTCTCCTCGGTCAGCACAGAGATCTACTCCTACTGTTTCTCCTTCTCCTCGGTTAATGACAAAATTAGCTCCTTCTAGCCTTGAGCCACCTTCTTGGCCCGGAGCACCTCACCCCGAGCTTTATCAAGCTCGCAATGCAGTTTTTGTGCCTCCTCCTTGGCTCCCTGAAACTCCCTCAAACGGATTTGCAACTGGCACATCAGCGCGTGAATGGAGTTCACCTGGCAAGGAAAGAACCGAGGTAAGAACAGTTTTTGAAAAGATCACAAAGAAACAAAAGTATAAGGTAAAAGCACCTACCACCATGCAGAGACCGGCAACCCGACCCCCAAGCCGAGCCGTAGGCATCTCGGCCCACTCCACGACCTCCTCGAAGAAGATGGCCTCCTTGCTCTTACGAATCCTGAACTTGTAAGTCAGGATACTTCTATTTGGAGGCTCGCCTCGGGATCTGGAAGTGCTTGCCGACTCGGGATACTGAGCAACTTCTGGCTCAGGTGTTGGGTGCTCCCTGGTTCGTCTTGCCGAGCACTCCCCTCTTCTTCCAAATTCACCATGGGAGGGAGAGGGCAGACCTCCTCCCGGGGGAACTCGGCGGAAATCGACGAGGCTTCTTCACCTTCCTCTTCTTCCCCTTCTGCACACTGTTGAAAAGGTTCCTAGCATCGACCTCCGGCATGATGACTGCAAAGAATAGAAGGTTAGCCACGAACTAATTAGAACCTTAATAAGTAAAATACCAAGGCGACCTACCAGGACTCAAGTCGGCCTGCACGAGCTTATCTTCAGCAAGGTAGTCATTACAGTGGAAACCAAGCTCTGCCCAAGACTGGAGCGCCTCCCTTGTCTTTAGGTCCAACCTAACACCGGAGTCCTGAATGGTAGCTCTCCATTGAGTAGGGAACAACCACCTCGCGGGATTACGAACCACGAAGTAACTCCGTTTCCAGGCCGGGATCCTATTGGGCAGTTCGTGCAAAAGCTTATAGCCCGAGCGATGAGATTGATAGTAGGTCCGCCTATGCTCGAGGAAGACACAAGAAGAGTTCTTCTTGATAGACAAGATGGAAGAAAAAATGTCGAGGTCGAGGGGTAGACAGTACTCGTAAAAAAGAGAAATAGTTCCTACTACATTTCGGATAGAATTCGGGTGTAACTGATTTATGGTGATGTTAAAAAACTTTAGGACCTCTATAATCAAGGGATGCAAAGGCAAACGAAGACCAGCCACGAGCTGTTCTTCAAAAATTACGATCTCGTTATGATTGTGTTCCCAAGGGAAGTTACCTACGGGGAGACTATAGGAGAGCTCGCCCGGGAGGTTGTACCGATGAACTAAGGCCGGAAGCCTGTCCACAGTCATGATGGAAGGGCCAAAGTGATCTGGCACCCGAACTTGATAAGAAGTGGATACCAGGTTGCCCGAAGCCTCCCGTGCATCCTGGGGTGACCGCGCCTCGGGAAGGTCCCGGACTGCCCTTGGACTCGAAATAGCCTCTTCTCGGCTATCGACCCGGGCCGAGGTACCCTCCTCGGCCTCATCTAAGACGCTATCAAAGCTAACGGAAGACATTGACAACCAAACTAAAAGGAATAGCTAAGAAACTGAACTGAACTGAAAAGAAGCTAAGGAAGACTCACCAAAGAAGTGCGATCGGACTGGAATTGGCGAACTAGAAAACCGAGCTAAAGAAGCTAAGTACGACCTCAGATCGAAGGCTAGTAAGCTTGTGGTGAAGAAAATGAGCCTCAGATTCCCCTATTTATAGCCACTGTACTGGAGAAACAACGGTCGAGATCAAAGCAATCTAACGGCTCCTAAGAAAACCAGCTGCACGACCCTCAAGGTCGAAAATAGTTTAGCCCATTTTTTGGCGTCCGCGAAGTTTATAGATCGCATGGTGTCCGCACGTGAACCACACGCGACCTATCTGACAAAGCGGCCTAACGAGTCAAATCCACTTATCACATCGTAAACTCCTCAAACCAGGTCAAGACCCCTAGCTCGAGGAGTGGGGGGAAATTGATGAAAGGGAACTTGGCCCGACCTCGTAACAGGGAGACACGTGGACGTGACTCTGCATAAGCGACAACTTAACATGATCAAATCAGCACGTGAACGTGACTTGACACAAGTGACAGCTCAGCATGGTCAGTTCGCTACAAAGCGACCTCGGGTACCCTGATACCCCGAACTAAGGATACCCGAACAAAGATCATCTTAGTACCAGATCGTGACCAGGATAACGATATCAAGCCCGCTACAGATCGAACCCGAACAAATGAACCACCTCAGTCAAGACCGCCTCAAGACAAGCATACCTCGGCGCAAGGTCACACCAGGACCACCTCGGTCCCAAGGCACTTCGGCACTCATATCAAGTCAGATCTAAAGAGCACAATCTCAAGCAGCATGCCACCAGACAGCTCGCCTCCCGTTCAGACCGATCACTGCGTGACAACCCCGAGGATCTCACCACCGTGTTCCGCGTCTTACGGGATCATACCTCGCAATGGCTATATTAGCTCACCCACTCCTCGGTTCAGACCGGAGAGGGTAATCTTACCGGTTGGTGGCATTTTACCCACCTAACACACAAGCGGATCCCATCACAACGAGGACCCAGGAACTGCTCCACCAACCCACGAGGACCCCAGTATACAAGGACTTCACCCCCCAAGGACGAAGGTATGCTTTTCGTGTGTGTAATCTTTGCTCTCTAGCTCTCTAACTCACTGTTATCATCTTCAAGCTCTCTACTACTGAGTGCTAACTTAGCCATTAGAGTGTCCCCGTAGGGTAAGCCACCCTGGGATCTCTGACTCCTCTCTTGTAGGTTACCCATTTCTCGTCGTTGTTAGCAGCCAGATCATCTTCAACAGGGAGCAGCCGGATTACACTGCATCAAATATGTTTGGTCGATAAAAATGCAAAGTTGATTTAGCTTTGCAATGATAATTTGGGACTCTTGTCAAATATTTTTTGTTGTGATGGATACAAAGATGAATGAATTCTAAGGTTGAAATCCTCTTTTTTTAATACCACTTCGTTTTCATTTTGAATGCAAATATGTCTTGAAATTTTTTATTTGTTGTCGTCTTCAATACACAAATGCATTCTTTTCAAAACATCTGCAAAACTGAACCAGAATGCATATAACCAGCATTTCAGTGCATATTTGCACTCTGGTTCAGCTCTGCTAATATTTGGTAATAGTGCATTTATATCTTGAAAACGAAAGCAAATAAAGAATTTCCTGACATGTTTGCATTCAAGATTTGTACTCGAAATTGATCAATGTTAAAAAGGTCAACCCTTCAATCTCCGGATTAATACTTATACCTATCACATCTAAAAATCGTTTGGCAAGACTATGACGCACTCTACATATTTGTAGTTACACACTTCCCAAACAGAGCCCAAAGAAACAAAAAGCAAAACATAGATCATTAGATAAAGTTGATCTCTCTTTATTTTGAAACTGGGTGTGTTCCCAATCTTCATCTCTTAATCGGTTTCCATTTGGGAAAACTTCCTTCTACACAATATTGCTAATAGAACCAACAAAAAAAAAAACTGAACAGCTCACTGAATTACAAATTTACTAGATTGTCGATTAGATCATTCAACCCATAAACTAACCAAGGCAACCCAAAAAGCTTACTGAATTACTGGTTCACCGATTCAACCATCTAACTAGTTCAAAGTTTGAAACATTGATTTAATGCTGAGTACATACATACATGTGCATTCTCTGGATCCAATAGGTGCAATAGAGTTAGAATTTCCTTATTCAGAGTTTGGATTTGCTTCTTACACCAACCTTACAGAATTTACAGCTATGTTTTACTTGTACATCGGGAACATCTCTCGTATTTATATATTATTATTCATGATGAAATATTTTCAATATATAATAGAATGTGACTGTGAGGTTGGTGTGAACAACGCTCTGTGATTTAAATGACCAAAGGCACAAGGAGAGCCTTGAATCCAAGATTTTTTTTCTTAAATTGCATCCAAACAAAATCTTCCTCATGGGGCCCAACCCAAAATGAACAGAAGAAAGCTTCACTCTCATATGTAGGGCCCAATCCAAGAATCTTCTTCATGGGGCCCAATCCAAGACAAAGTTGAAATTGTATTTTTACAAGTCCCACTCTTATCTGTAGGGCAAAGAATCCCAAGAGTTGCACAGACTGGTTCTTTGCACATGGCCATATTGCATTTCAGAGTCCTTCACTTGGTGTAAAAATCTCAGGCCGTCAAGTGTGAGAACTGACAACAAGGGTTCGAGTCTGAGAGTAGCAATTTTGAGAAAGAGGGGAAAAAAAGTTTTGGCTCAGTTTGGAAAGAACAAAGTGCAAAACCTTGTATTTTATACCATTTTAAAATATATTTGCACTATACATATTTGTATTCGTACTCCTTCCAAACTGAAGCATATGTCTCATCTGTATATTTTTTGAAGCAAATTCATCACTTCAGACTTGATTGCAAAATCTATCCTTTCATTGCAGATACAGTCCTGTTTGTTTGCAGTGCAAACTTATGGACAAATGTATGAAAGTATAATTGTGGGACCCACTTTACATGAGAGAAAATGAAAATAGAAGGAAGGTTGTTTGTTTAGGAGTAAAATGGAAAGCAAAATAATGTGATTTCTTGTTTCCTTCATCTATCCAAAAAAAAGTGCTGGTCTCCACTTTATATGAGAGAAAATGAAGGTAAAAGGCAATGTAAATTTTGTATCAGTTCAGAAGTGCAAGATTTGCACCGGCAACGAGTACAAATAGGAGAATAAGACAAGAAGTGAAAATTTGTAATTATTTAGAGTGCAAATTATAGTTAAAAAACAAACACATGCAAATCTAAATCAAACATCCAATTTAGGTTTGCACCGCAAAACAATCAGAGCTTATAATTTTGTAAATAAATGGAAACACCCGGAAACCCAACTGATGATGACTCAATTGCTAGGATCGGGTCAAATCTCTTGTTGTGTTTACGGCAAGGTTCAAAATATCGATACAGGACGATACGCCGGTAGGGCGTATCAGCCTGTATCGGTACTGTTTTCTATGCTTTTTTCTACTTTTTCAAAATTGGTTCAGAGGGGCCGGTTTAAGGCCGATCTACCCTCTGAACCACTCATTGATCCAAAACACCTCTTATAGGAGTGTATCAAGAAATCTCCGATACAATATATATCGGTCAATACGTAATAAAATTTTGATCCTTGATTACGGGGATGGGGATGGGTTACCCCATTATGGCCTTAAGCAAAGGAGAAAAAGAAAGAAACACCCCAAAAAACATTTGCACACATTTCATCTCAATGGCCCAATCTCACCAAGTTCATTCAGTAATGTTCCATTAAAAAACCATATAAATTATTTGAATACAAACTATTTGTTTAACAACTATTGTATATTTATCGACAAAAATGTAATATTCTATTCACTAATAAACTAAACGAAAATATCAAAAGATTATTTTATTATTTATCTTAATTAATATCTTACATTATTTTAAGGGTAAATTTCTTAAATTACTCTTATGATTTATTTAATTGACTAGATGTACCATTATTGTTATACCAAAAGATTATTTTGTTATTTCTCTTAAGCAATATCTTGCATTATTTTAAGGGTAAATTTTTTAAACAAACCCTTATGGTTTAGTTAATTGGCTAGGTGTACCTACTCTTTGAAAATTGAATAACACTATCCTTATTGTTTTTGACAATTGATTAATACTTCCCTTACTGTTAACACCAATTTTACCCTTTATTCTTTTTTAAATTATCAAAATAAAACTTGATGATGCACAATCCGGCCGGTTTTAGCTGTCAGCGATTTTGCCTCTGAACCGAGTAGCAGAGAACCTGAAACGGAGGAGATGATGAAGTTTCGGGGAGAACCCGGTGTAAAGGCTCCGAAGCTTAAGTTAGAATCCTTCAAAGGCAAGATAAACCACATAGCGCAAAGTTTGCATACCTCCTCTTTGGGGGTGGAGAGCCTTTTATAACCACCTCGCGCACACACTCCTAGACTTCTGTCAGGTCGGGAATGAGTGTTTCCGTGCTTCTGCCAGTTCGGGCGTCATCGCCTCTGCTGGGGCAGAACCGTCACTGCTCCTTTTGTCGGAGCTGTCTTTATAACTGGAGGCAGTGGTGACAAGTGACGGTGGCAGGTGGCCGTTTGGAATGCGGCCGTCAAGCGTCAGATCCCAAGTCAATCAGGTGCGCCACCCCTGGATACGGACTCCTTCGGTGTCAGGTACGGCGCGGTTCCTCTAGTTCAATGCTCTGGAAGCGAAGTGCCTGGAGCGGTGCGTGAAGCGAAGTCTTGAGTTCGGATAAGGGGGGCCCCGAACTGTCATAAGACGGGCCAGTTCGGGTCTCTACTTTGTGTGACTCGGGGTCGAAGAGGGAGTTCGGGCCCCTCGCAGGGAGTTCGACCAAGTAGGGAGTTTGGGCACCCTGCAGGGAGTTCGACGACCAAGTAGGGAGATCGGGCACCTTGCAGGGAGTTTGACCACTAAGTAGGGAGTTCGGGCACCTTGTAGGGAGTTCGACCACTAAGTAGGGAGTCCAGGCACCTTGCAGGGAGTTCGACCACTAAGTAGGGAGTTCGGGCCCCTTGCTAGGGAGTTCGGGCCTACTGGTCCCTTCCCTTTGGCGTTTGTACCCTCGGTACGCTGTTTTAAGTGCCGAGCTACTTGCCCTTTTTTGCCACGTGCCGTGACTTGTGAGGTCGGACCAAATCTTCCTTCATCAAAACTTAAAAAAGAGAAAAGAAACATTGATTCATCAAAACCCTAACCTTTCAAACCCAACGAAACCTCAAAATAAACAAACCTCAAAGGTGATTGAAATAGAAAAGGGAACGAGAGAGATTGAAACGCTGCTCTTCCATTTCTCTTCTCCCTCTATATCTCTTTCCATGTTATCCCCATCCGGATACCATTTCTGCCACTGCAACTTTGCAGCGGCAGACCCAGACAAAACCGACAGAGATTGAACCCTTGATGTCACTTCCCCTCCATTTCCGTTCTCATCCTCTCCCCTCACCGCATCTCTTGGGTTTCCAGATGAAATCTCCATATAAAAAGGAAAGCCCAAAACAATTTATAGAGCAACAGAGTGGCTGAAACAATGAGAGCAAAATCACAACATGCCAGACTCGATTTAAAGTTACTGCATCCTGGGTTTGGGCTCCATCCAAACCCAGCCCCAGCATCAAAGACGAAGATGTCAGCGACGGAAACTGTGTCAGACTTCCAAATCGGCTTCTGCAGAATTAATCAGAACTGTGGCAACACTCTTCATATAATGCTTGGCAACAAATCTCCTCCATTAACTGCTCCTTTTCTTGCATCTCTTAAAAATGAAATGAACTGAAAACTGTGGACATCCTACGGTCAGAAAAGAAACCTCCTTCATAAAAACCAATGCCAGACTGTCAGCTCTAGGATTTATTCGTTCTCATCTCTTTTGTCGTCTCTGCTTTTTTTCTAGTTTTTTAATCAAAAGCCCTCATAATAAATGTTTGTCTCGTGATTTCTTCCATTTTTTCCTCATTACAGAAGACATCTCACTGTAGAGAACCGCTCTACTGTTGGAAACCCATCCAAAATGTTACCGGATTCCGGCTCTCTTGGTCGCTGGATACTGACGGGTATGATTCTCTTCGTTGCAGTGCCATTAACGTGACTTGTTCTCAGTGCGGTGATCAATCCGGACGGATTTTCTACGTCTTTTCTTGTTCGATTATGCGATTGGTCTGATATCAATTCCACGATTGATACCTAATTTGTTCTCTCCTATTATTTCTGATTTCCGATCCAATGTCGTCCACATGGGCATTCTGCAATCAGAGCTGATGATCAAACTGTAACTGTACAAACTTTTGTAGTGTAAGATGTTTCATTGACAACATCCAATGGTAGTGGTTACGGGGGGGTTGAGCTTTAAGTGGCCGTTCGGCGTGCCTTGACGACTTTGTTAGAGGTTTGAGAGGAACTTCGGATAGCTTACGAAGAACACGCTGAAATCCCTCCTCCTTTCGGCATGAGTTGATTCTCATGTCCTGTTATTTGTGCCTTAACCTAACAAGAAAAAAGGAGAGAGAGAGAAAGAGGGGAGGGAGGTGAAGGGTAAAATTGGGTTTTAAAAAATATGTATTTCAAGTGACACTGAATTTTGACGGAATATTAAGGACCTTAGTGGAAATGGTAGAGTCAATCAATTGTTTGAAATAAAAGGGGTAGTATTAGTCAATTTTCAAACAGTAAGGATACATTTAGTCAATTAACTAAACAATAAGGGTAGTTTAAACCACCCAATATTTAATTAGCGGAGGAATCACATTAAGCCCCCCAAACTTTGTTTTGTAACAAAGACCCCCTAAAAATTTTTAATTCCAGAACTTTTTGCCCTTATCATTAAACTTTTTTTAATGAAAAACAAGAGTGACAACCTAATGAAGAAGGGCTCCATCCCAACTATCAATTATACAAATGAACCTAAGATCCCAAGGGATAACGGAGGAAAAGTCAAAACTACTTAGAAGACCTAACCTATCTAATATAGCCAATCTGCTGCTTGATTATCCTCTCTCCAAGTATAAGAAAACTCATGAACGATCGTCGATCACTTCCAGGGGTAGGGGGCAATGGAGTGGTTTTGGACTAGACCCTGTCTAATTTAAAATCAATTTGGATGGATTGGATGGACCAATAAGACATTGGATTGGACTAATTCAATCCAAAATATTTATTAAATTGAATTGGACCTAGTCCGTCTGTAATAAATTATATTGAATTGGGTTGGATTAAACCAATATCTGATCCATTGATAATAATAATAATATAAGAATATAGGTATCAATGGACCGGATTTGGATTAAAACCTATCTATATTAAAACGAATTTGAACAGATTGAATGGTCCATACATTGAATTGGACTGGTCCAAAATATTAACCGCGATTGGATTGGACCTAGTCCATTTATAATGAACTCATATTGGACTGAATCAGATTGGACAAAATCCATTGACATCCCTAACTAGAACACAACCTGCATGATCTCTGATTATACAACCAAACGAGCATCGCCCATTGCTATCCCTTGGCTCCATTTGTGAATTCAGGCTAAGATACTTTGTCAAAGCCCGTGCCACTTCCTCCACTAATTTTCCCGGATTGAAATTTGAAAGTTTTGTCTTGGTATACCTTATTAACCCAGAAACAGTTGTTGGTGATGGTGAGGTGAATTTTCATATCCTCCGCTCTACGCCACCAACCAAAGAGAGATTCTATTAAACATTTTTATAAAATCACAAAGTATCCTAAAGTCATATTCTGAGATCATCTTTCCTTTCAACTTAAATTTTCTAAAATTTTATTTCTCATGTGTTTCAACTTTCTTTCAACAAAGTTTGCTTCATTCATGCCTGATCATTTCAATTTGTGTTTTCAACCTAAATATTGGAAAGACATAGTATCGGTTCTATTTTTTTTGAAAAGAGAAGTGTATTACACAAATCCGCAAAACAAATAAGAAGAAGGGAAGGGAGAAGGGAGTTGATACAAAAGTTTAGGGAAGGGGTAGAAGAAGAAAGAGCTTCATGAAGAAGCCAATCTACCACCTGGTTAGCTTCTCTGAAAAAATGTTGGTACTGAAGATCTCCTACGAACAAAACTCTCCTCCTCAAGCAGTAAGAGATGACACCTTTCAAATTCCAAGGAACTTCGGCCTTATTGTTGAGGCATGAGATGACTAATACTGAATCACCCTCGATTATAATAGGATACTCCCTGTAGTTTGTCGCTTGAATATGGGCTTCCCATGCAGCCCATGCTTTCACTTGGTTGATGGTACAAGTGCCAAGTTTATATGCTTTAACCGCTAGCACCCAATCAAGATGATCACGAACCATATTAGCCACAAAACATTTTTCATCACTGTTACAAGAGGCATCAAAATCTATCTTAATAGTGCCAAATTTTGGAGCACTCCAAATAATTGGTTTCCACACTTTGTCAATTTGGGCATTGTCTTTATCTTTGCTCCCATTAAGAAACTCCAAAAACATATCAAGAGCCCATTCCAAAACAATTGGAATGGGAGTTGAAACATTATTGAAAGTTTTCGAGTTCTTTTGATAACTTTCACCCATAGGTTGTCCTCCTCATTTAAGATTCTCCACCCTAACTAGTTGAGGTAGAGGTGACCAGTCGGTTCAAAGCACGCCTCGGGTAAATTTTTATTAATACCACTTGACTGGTCACCTCTACTCTCATATTGGTTGGTTGATTGGCCATAAGTTTTTCCATTATTTAACCCTTGAATCTTAAAATGAGCAATTAAGTAATTTTACTCAAGGTTCAGAGTTTCAACACATATCATACTGTATTGGCGGATACATATCATATTAGAGGCTTCCTATGTATCATATTAGGGGCTTCCTGATACATTCCTACAATGGGTGTTTTAGGTCAAACCATGGTTCAGGGGGTAGACAGACCTTAAACTGACCCTTTTGAACTAGACTGAAAAAAAAAACTACAAAAATGGAGAAGCAAGCCTCGATACAACCTGATATGCCCCTATCGACGTATCGACCTATATCAATATTTTGAACATTGATTTTACTTTCATAATCAAACCTCGTTAAGTCAAGGGCAAATTGTTGAAATTGAGAAGTTTGGGTTGTCTGGGGGCAAATATGGGATTGTTTTTGTCACAAGAAAAAAAAAAGTTCAAGGAGCTAAGGGTTACCCTTTCTAAGTACAGGGCAACTAACTATGATTTACCCAAAACCAACCAAGCCAAGTTCACCTGAACCTGAGCTCGTGATGCTGCCACATAGGCTGTTTTATGGGAAAACAACACTAATTTTGTTGGTACCAGTGCTGTAGAACCGTTTTCAACATTGGTCATATTATCTAACATCCAAGATGATGCCACATCATTGCACCACTGGCAGCAATGAGTTATTTTCTTAGAAAACATCAAATTTGACGTTGCTTCATACAACACTTTCCTGATTTCCAAGGCATGGTCTGAAACAACGTTTTTTATGAAAAAATGGTACCAAATAAGAGGTCATTTTCTAAAGGAAAAATTTTGGCTGCCCACTAATAGGGCTGTTAATGGTCAGGTTGGGTCGGTTTACTGGCGTTTTTCCAACCGACCCGACCTGGTCGGTTTGAATTGGTTTGGGTCGGTTTTGTGAATGATTCTCTCGATGTGAACGGTAAAGGATTCAAGTCTAAGAAAGCAAAGGTTGGATGCCTGGAAATTAAAAATGATTTGATAGAATAAAACTGATATTTTATATATAATATGTATATTTTTGAAATAAAGCTGAAATATATATATATAATATCTAGGTCGGTTCGGGTCGGTTTGGTTTTGATTTTCACACATGAAAACCGAAACCGAATCGAACCATCGATTTCTGTTTTTTGTAACCCAAAACCGATCGATAATGAAGAAAAATCGGCCAATTCAGATTAGATCGAACCGGGTTGGTCGATTTGGTCGATTTGAGTCTTGCCACTAATGATAGGAATTCCTATTGCCTGTCAACCTCCTTGTGACATCTGTCCTCTTTCTTAAAACATTTAAAAGTTAAATTACATTTAGCATTGATCGTGGTCTCGGTAACGTCAACATGGAATCCGTTAACCATTAAGTCCTCCCACTCAATCTAATATCCTATATCTAAAAATATTTACTTTTTATTCCATTCCTAATAATGAAAAAAAAAGGAAAAAACCTACAAACCTAACCAAATCAGAAAACTTTACTGTCCTTTCTTCTATCCTTTCTCTCTCTCATCTTACATCCTTGTTCGGGCCCATACACCTCATGGAGAAATACAAAAATAAATCAGTAAAAGAATTCTATGGGTGATCAGTGAGTTCTTTCTCCCGTTTTCTATTCATTCATATTAGAGTTTTTTGGTATTTGCATATACAAGGATGACAATTTTTTTCATTCACGACAGAGACCCGATTTCTCCCACCCCATGGGACCAAGGATGGAACTGCTTTGGTGGAACAAAGACGGAGACGTGAATTAATAATGATCCTAATCAGAGTTGGGGTTGGGGATGGAAATTGAGGTCTCCACCCAATCTGATCCAATTATATATAATAAATATTATTTATATTATTAGTATATATCAAAATATATTTAAAACATTATTTTTATTTTAAAAAAAATTATTTAATTTAAATAAATTATTTTTAAAAAATATATTATTAACTAAAAAAATTTTAGGAATTCACGTCACAACTTTTGTCCCCCACAAGGATCGGGGACGGGAACGGAAATGGGGAATACCAAACCCACCCCGAACCCGCCCCATTACCATTCCTATTTGCAATTAGTATTCATGTAATCAGAATATTACAATACTAATTCTGTTTATGACTTTATGTTATAGTTCCGTACTCCCCCTCTCGGTTTTCTCTGTCATGGATTATCACTAAATGGTAGAACTACTTTTCTGATTTTCTCTGTCATGAGTCTCACCACTCTGTCAGTAATTACACGTGGCTTTTGTTATTACTTATTAATTAATTAATTAAACATAAACAACTGATGTTGATTGTGGATGAGTTATAGAATTAGCAATTTATGATTAATTTTAATGATATAAAGTGGTTTTGGGCCTCATGATCTTTTTTTTTTTTTTGTTATGCTTGAATTGTTAGCACATAACGTAGGGAAAAAAATGGTTAATTCTGTTGACAAAGTGCTAGTGGTTAATTGGATTTGGGATTTATTCTACCCCGTTTTTATTTATTCATTTAATTTTTTTTTTTAAATCAAAGGGCGTCAAACTTTAGGACTGAATTTGAATATCATCAAGCTTTTAGGTTTTGATTTTACTAAAAATTAAAACCTAGTAATTTTGGGTTTTAATGAGCTTTATAATTTTTTCCTTTCTTTTATTATTAAGAATGAAACAAAAAGTAAATATTTTTAGATTTGTGATATTAAGTGGAAGGAAGTTAAAGGTTAACCGAATTCACGTTAACGTTGTGAAGACCACGCTCATGGTTAAATACTATGTATCTGGGAGGCTTCAACTTTTAGAGATTTTTAGACTACACTCCCCTTTAGAATTTTGATTTGAAATGTAGATTTACAACAATTCAAATTTATAAACAGCTTCACATTTAATATCCGTACCCACTCGTGAATTGGCATCAATTTTGAGCTGACATCTATTACAGTTGAACTAGGATTTCTGAGGTGGACTGAACGATAAAAAGCCCTAACTTTTAAGAAAGATGACAGGAGTTATAAGGAGGTTGATAGATGGGAATTCCTATCACCCGTGGGCAACCAAAGTTTTTTCACTGCTTTTTCTGATGTGATGACTATATGGTGTTGTTTTCTCAGAAAACGACATCAATGCCAAGCATCCACTTAGTATGTGTTTGGTATAGCTTTCATTTATTCACTAAATGTTTGTATTTAATTCGTTTGCAAAACTAAGAAAAGAAATAATGAAATTGTTTATTGACAATTAGGCACTACTAGGTGCCATTAGCAAAACAGTGAATAAATTTATATTCATTGCAGGAAGCGTTAAAATGAAACTTCACCAAATAATAGGCATGCATATAAATCAAGGCCTGTTTTAGCAAGTTTTTATGCATACAGATCAACATGATGGGCTAATGCTGAAATGACGTCTATGTGGTAACGTTTATTGAATAAACACCCACGGTTCCACACACCCTCTTAGTATATATTTGATATCGATGCTGCAGATACAACACCGTTTTGTGAAAACGGTGCTGCTGATGTGTGGGTTGGAAGCACCGTTTTCTTAGAAAGCGGTTTCTTTTTTATGTTTGGAAAGTTGTTGCCAGGTAGGACATTTCTTGAAGCAACAACAACGTTTTTTGTTTGGTACCAATGCTCTAGAAAACATTTTCAACACTAATACCTATTATCCAATGCCATGTCATGTCGCTATCACTGCCACCTCATGTCCCTATTGGCAGCAACAAGCTACAGCTCCAGGAAATATCAAATTTGGCGTTGCTCCAAGCCATGCCTTCCTGGTTTCTAAGGCATGGCTTGGAGTACCGTTTTTTTATAGAAAAACAGTTCCAAACAAACATGCGTTTCCTAGAGCACTATTTTTTTCAATGTGGCGTTGATGTGTCACCGTTTTCTAGGGCGACGACATCGATGCCAAATAGACACTTAAGTATATGTTTGGCATCGCAGATAAGCATCGTTTTTTGCTACTGATGTGTGGATTGGAAGAACTGTTTTCTTAGAAAGCGACGTCTTTTTTTTTTTTGAAATCGTTGTTGAGAGAGGTAAAACTTTTCCTCGAACAAGAACAATTATTCCTATTTGATACCAATACTCATATCACTGCCACCTCACATCATTATCGACAACAACGAACTGCTCCAAACCATGTCTTCCCGATTTCTAAGAGGTGGCTTTAGAGAACTGTTTTTTAAACAAACCTCAATTCAAGCTGGGATGATGTCTTCAGTGTTCAGTTCAGGTAGAAGCCATTCGCTTGCTTGATCATCATTCATCAATGGTCAGAGGGTGCATTTCCCGCTTGCTTCCCTCTTCTCGTTGATCCGCCCGCTTTATACCATGATAACCATAACGACCAGGAATCTGTATGAGCTCACCAGAGCTTGCAAAACAGTTGCACAGCTCAAACAAGTTCTGGCCCAAATTATCCAAGACGGCATCGCCAACCACCCACTGTCTCTTTCTTCAATCCTCTCCTTCTCCGCAACCTCATCCCAACCCGACTTATGTTTCGCCTCTTTAATCTTCGCTTGCATAGAGAAACCTAATTCTTTCATTTACAACTCCATGATAAGAGGATTCACCAATGCCGGAGACCATGCTCGTGCTCTCCACTTTTACCTACAAATGAACCGCGTGGAACACCTGCCTGATAAATTCACTTTTCCGTTCGTTCTCAAAGCCTGCGCTGTTTTAGAGGCTGTTGAGCTTGGCAGATCCGTTCATGGGAAGGTTCTCCGTATGGGTTTTTCCTTGGACCTTTTTATTCGGAGTAGCTTGGTTAGGATGTATTCTGATTTCGACGAGATTGAAGCAGCTCGTGTGTTGTTCGATGAAATTGTTGAGCGGGATTTGGTCATGTGGAATTCCATGATTGGTGGGTACATGAAATGTGGGCTATTAGAGCGGGCCTTTGAATTGTTCGAGAGTATGCCCTGCAAGAATGTCGCTACCTATAATGCGATGATGGGAGGGTACGCCAAGTTCGGCTGCATTGAAAAGATTTCCAAGTTGTTCAATGAGATGCCAAACAAGGATCTCATCTCATGGAACACTGTAATTGGGGCTCATGCAAGATTTGGATCTGTAGATACTACACTAAAGCTTTTCAGCGATACGCCTGAACGAAACTTGACTACGTGGAGCACAATCATATCTGGGTTTGCACAGGGTGGTCGATTCGGGGATGCGCTTGAGGTTTTTAGACACATGCTGGACGATGGAGTGAAACCGAACCAAGCAGTATTGGTTAGCGTCCTCACCTGTTGTGCTCACCTTGGAGCTCTTGAACAAGGCAGGTGGATTCATGGTTATATCCAGAAAAATGGGATTGAAGTGGATGATATACTGGGTGCATCTCTCATTGATATGTACTCAAAATGTGGTTTTCTTCAAGGTTCCATGTCTGTGTTCGACAAAATGGAGAAGAAAGGTGTTTGCTCTTGGACCTCCATGATCTATGGGTATGCCATACATGGACACCCCTTTCAATCACTGGACTTATTTGGTGAAATGAAGAGCCTGGGATTCCGACCAAATGCTATTACCTTTGTGGCTACCTTAGCTGCTTGCTCTCATGCTGGGTTGGTTGATAGGGGACGAGATGTTTTCAGTGAGATGCATCGAGTTCATGGCATTATACCCACGATCGAGCACTATACTTGCATGGTCGATCTTCTCAGTCGCGCAGGTCTGTTAGATGAAGCTCAGGACCTTATCAAGTCCATGCCAATGAAGCCTGATATATTTGTCTGGGGGGCTTTTACTGGTGGGATAAGGATTCATGGAGGAGGGTCTGGGTTAGTAAGTCAAGATGTTAGTGAGGGTCTTGCAAGGTTGGTACCTCGGGATAGTGGAGCTTATGTTCTCATGTCAAATATGTATGCTCTGAACAACCAGTGGGATGATGTTACAAGAATTAGAAGGAAAATGGAGGAAGTGGGAGTGAAGAAGAACCCTGGATGTAGCACAATTGAGGTGGATCAAGTGGTCCATGAATTTTTAGCTGGTGGAAGATTACATCCTCAATCAGAGAAAATATATGGCATCTTAGATCAAATATACAGAGAAATTAAGATTCAAGCCTCCATAGACTAAATAAATTTCTCAAATACTACAGAGTTCCTGACAAAAAGGAAACAAGGAAAAATGCTCATGTGTTTCTAATTTGGAAAGTCTGTCAAAATTCTTTTGGCCATCCCTGAAGAATATCATACGACAGAAAATTCTCGTGCCATGGAAGACTAGAGCAAGAGGGGAACAGATGATTGAAACTGTTTGATTTCTTGCATATTTGAATTCGTTTGGATGGCCTGGAAAATTTTGACTCAAGCGACACAAGAACCACCAACATGCATCAATTTCAGAGGAGATTTCCAAGTAGGGTCCCACCAACAATGGATCTCATTACCAAAAATGAAGTCAGTATCACCTAAAGGAACCCATTTCTGTCAAGCACTTGCTGATTTTGTTCTCAATCAAGCCATTAAACCTTCACACAAGACCTTCTTCCCATTAAACCCTCCCAATCCTTTACCTACCTTTAAGAAATCCACACCTGTATCATAAAAACTGGTTACCATATCAAGAATCTCAATTGCTAACTACATCAGTAGCATCTTGTTCCTTATTCAATGATCCCCATTATGCATATCTTATCTTCCAGGAAGTTCCATACCCAATGTCTTCTACTGACATCAGATATTAGTTTGTTCTCTTGAAATGGATTGACAGTTAAATCCCTTTTCTTATTCAAAGCAATGTTTGAATTCAGATGCAAGCCTAACAATTTCACACTTCTGAGTGCGTGTGCAGCTATAAACGCCAAGAAGGAAAACAGTTTTATTCTCTTCTCTTTCAACATAGACGACACTAGAATATTTACATTGACACAGCTCTATATTTCTCTGTTGTAACAAGCATGCAGTGTTATTGTTCCTGCCAAATTTTATGAAAAGTTGCATATTTTCAAAGTTTGTCTGCTCAGAATTCTCTTGTTTCTAGATATACAAATTGTGACCAACTGATGGTGGCTCAGTTTGTAAGTTCTCTGGGTGTTTGTAGCAGTGACTTGAGATCAAATCCTGTAGCCACCAGGGCTCGGGGGTTATGGGTATGGGGGACAGGCTACCCCCCTTTGTGTAACCCCAAGAAGAAAAAAAAAAAGGATGTACAAATTGTGGCCTGATGGAGGACGCTGAAACATTATTTTTATCACATAACTTTCTATGATGATGGGTTAAGGAAGAACATGGTGATGTCGAGATAGCTTGTAGATCAGTTGAGGAAATTTTTGAAAGAATTGTATTAGAATTCCATGACTTTGGTTTCTTCATTGAATAGGCTTGATTGGTTTGCTCTATCTACATTCTCTGAGATGTGGATTTTGGGTGTACCTAGATGAATTAGCAACAGCTGCTGTGCCTTCTGTAAGGTAAGCAAGGCAGTTCATGGATTTCAACTTTCAAACCACTGATAGAACACATCCTCAAACTAGTCAAAATCTTGAGTATCGGATTGCTTAAATAGAGAGGTCCAAGGTTATGGAGATGACCACCATTAAATTAGCCCCGAGGCTTTTAATTTGGAGAAGGAAGGTGGACTAAGGACATAGGGTATTTATCTGCAGGGGTAAGGCTGTGTACATCTGTCCTTCCCCAGACCCTGCATTGGTAGGAGCCTTCTTTACTGGGATGCCCTTTTATTTTATTATTTATTTATCTATTTTTCTTTTTTGAGGTTCAGAAGTCATTTTCTATTGGATTTTTAATATACTAATATGTACTCTTTGTGTGTTAAAAATGGTGATGAATGTAATTCAAATTAGTTAAGCGTTAAGTACCATCCTGGATTCATGCGCAGAATTGACTCATCAGTGGAGATAAAGTAGTTGTTTGTGACTGAAGGAAAGCCAAATAAACAAGAGATCTGGTGTCCAGGAATGTTAAACTAGCACATGATTGATTTGTCTACTTCATGCATGTGATGCACATACTATTGCTTTGGGACTGTTACTGTAAACAGCCTATAAGAGTACAGAATTCACATCCACACACGCCATGCTTAATAAGAAAATGCTGTACACTTAATTTGGTAGATCTGTTTCATTCAACAACTGACTGTCACTAGCGATTAAGAAAAGGTCTGTGAATTTCTCACCCAACCAAAGCTTATGGATGCAATTCACATAGTTTGGTCAAGCTGAAAGTCTTTTTTTTTTTTTTTCTGCAGCTGGGCAATCGGTTAGGTTGTGGATGGAGACACCTTTTCAGATCTGATTCAATTGTGCCAACTTTACCAACCTGGCAATCTGGTTGGAGTTCTAAAAGCTTTACTTAAGGTATAATTCTTTATTAGCTTCTATTTAATGTTAAGTTCCAATACTGTATTATATGGAATATACTTCTCTAGGGATAAATTAAGCTTCATACAAACTCTCGTGACATAAGCCAGGAACCCTTCATATTTCAACAAACAATTCTTTAATCACTTGTGGTATACCTGTGTGCGATCTTCCTTATTCGTTGAATACCCAAATACCCAATGACATCTTGCTTGACCTACATGTATAAAAGCTATATAAAATATACTAAACCACATTAAGCAACAGTTTTAGAATGTATTGCCCAATGTTTTCAACCCATTGTTGATCTGATTGGTTGGATAGATGAGCTGGTCATAATTCTGGTTCTGGTCAACTTGTAACCCATCAGTTTACAGAAAACCATTGATTTGGCCAAAAACCCATTGATACAAATGGTTGAACCATTGACCCATTTGACCCATCCACCCGGAAGGAAAAAGGGGTTCAGCCTCTTGGGTCAGGACAGTAGACTTCTAGTGATAAAAAAAACTTAAAATTAAATTGTTAAAAATATGTTATTTTTAAATTAGGTCAATTGGAAATTCTGTTTTTAACCTTTTCATGCGTGTACGTTTGTCAGTGCGTGATTGTTAATTGGTCCCTTGTACTCTCTTATTTTTGACATTGAGTATGGGCAGGGATGGAGTAGACCCCGGTTCTACGGCCCTGCTGTTTCCATTATAATTGTTCTGGGAAGCAAAATAAGACGTTGCAGGTCGATTTCCAGGACCACATACTTCGTACAAAAGCCCTCCCCATCGGAAATCTGAACTTGGAATTCATAAGTGCCCGTTTGGGAGGGCTTTTAACTTTTATGCAGCTGCTTCTGGCTGTGGCTTTGTAAGGTGGGCCTGAAAGCACGGGAACACCTAGAAGCTATGTTTGGTACCTGGCAAGCCCAAATATGCTTTAAATCATCCGATAAATCGATATTTCAAGGACCTATTTCCTTTTTGCAGTTAAAACTAGGTTCATCGAAAAGTTGGTTTATCAACCAAATTAAGGCTGCATTTGGTATTCCTTATTTCAAGGACCTATTTCCTTTTTGCAGTTAAAAACTCGGTGTTCACATAGGCATTTTAACTGCAAAAAAGGAGGTAAGTTCTTAAAATAAGGAATGCCAAATGCAGCCTTAAAACATACTCGGACTTTCAGGGATTTTCACCAAACAGGGCTTCTAAGATTTCTACGTGGGTCCCACCTTACAAAAACAAGAAGCCATGAAAGCCCTCCCAACTCCCAAGTATTTTAGGGGGAGAGAGAGAGATATTATATGATCAAATGGCTGGATCTTAGTTTGGAATTTGGATCCGCATCAAAATTACACTACAAAAGCAAAATATCAAAGGCTAAAATGGGCATCCCAAAATAAGCATGGTTCTAATCTGCTTAACACACAAGAGGTGGCAAGTCAATGGACCCCAGACCGCACTACACGTCTAGTGGCTCATATCCAATTCAATACCTTTCAAAGTGGCACTTTCGGTTCAAGGGTCAATTTGTTTTGACGAGAATATGGTCTAGCTAGGTCACTGTAACCCCAACTTGGTTTTCAAAACTCTCTAGCCAGATTTACTTTGTCTGCCCCAAGGATACCACATAATGAGATCATGGGCACCATGTAATAGGCCAACCATCTAATCCTAGTTTTACTGAAACCTTTTTATTGAATTCTTTTACATATAACATCACCATCATCACTATCATTTAAGCCTTGTCCTAACTATATGAGATCATGATCATGGGTTTAGTGTCATATCCATTGTTCAGTAATATATTCTTACTAGTTAGATACAATTCTCTATAGCTAAATATAAATGGAGTGATTAGGGCATATCCCATATGAGCTATGTCTATTCCCTTTTCCCTAGTGAAAAATACAAAAAGCCACTGTTTGTTATCATGGTAGTAAAAAAACATAGGGATGTTTTGTCTTTTAATTAGGGGTGTACCCCTGATTCAGTTTGTTTCAAGTGAAAATTTCATTTGCATTAGAGTAAATGCCTAAGAGTGCAAAAGAGTAGAATGTAAGTTCAGGTTTATTTTTTGCTTCAGATTTAACTGTCTTATTTGTTTGTTAGGAGTAAAATAGGAAGAAAAATAAAGAGAACGGGGGTACGAAGAGCCGAAGAGGGTTATTGTTTGAGTGAGGTAGGATGCAAAATTATGTGGTCCTTGCTTTACATGAGAGAAAACCGAGTAGTAGGAATGTGGTGCAAATTTTGCATCAGTTTTTTAAATGTATAATCTGTATTGCCGATAAGTGCAAATAAAACAAAAAGTACAAATTTTACATCAGATAGAAGTACAAATCATAATAACAAAGGAACAGGGGAAAAACTGAACCAGGGGCAAATTTTGTATGATATGCCCAAATCACTCCCAATAAATAACAAAAGTATGCACTCATATATTAATTTTTATTTGTATATAAACAAATGTCTTTTGTCTTTTCACTTGGCTGTGCCCCGTTTAACAATAATGGGATATGCCCATATCCATGGTACAATTTCAGTGACAGCCTAAAGGGGGGTCCACCTATTTGACACATCAGAAACTATCTTTTGTTCATATTGTAAGTTTAGCACTTGTCACGTGGCCAAAAGACCTGAAGTTAAATCTCTTATATTTTATTGCATCTGTAATTTTGTATTAATAGATGGATGGATGGATGGGCAAACATGGATCTCTGATATTTGATTGATTCAAAACATGGCGAACATGAGAATCCTCTATTTGGTCAATGGTCTATATATTGGTTATATTATTCCTCCATATGCCTGAGACAGGAGAAGTAGTCTAAGCAAGACCAAGTGTCCACTTCCAAAACCTTTATTTTTTTCATCTTGAAAATTCCATCCAACAATTTTCTCGTAGAATCTAAGAGCACACTCTAGTATTCTTATTTAGTCTTCAGGTGTAGAATGAGAAATCTCCATTTTATCTACCAGATCTTTTATTCAACTAGTAAGTACGCATGTGCTTTGCACGCGACAATTCTATATGATGATAATGATAGTAATAATATATCCAAAATTTTTTTATAAACTTTTATGTATTTCTTGTTTTTATATTTTATATATTTTTTATTATTAATCGGACGTAGATTGCAAAATCCAAATCTGATTACATAAGCACTTCATCCAAATATGTGATAATCGGATTGAGTTGTCAAGTTTCAAATATCACTGACAAACCTACCTGCTTGATAGGGATGCAAACGGATTGGATCATATTCGAATTAGGGTATATTCGAATATGATCCAATATTATTAACAATAGATCCGATTGCATCTCATAAACATCAATTTGAATATGAATCCGATGAGAAAGTCAAATATTTGGATCTGATCCATTCCAATATAATTTAAAAATAATAAAATATTAAAATATAACAACTTAACTAAAGAAAAACAAAAAATACAAGTATCTTTTCAATTATTTTCATCACATATATACATCTTTTATAAAAATAAAGAAATAATATAAAAAATTTATAAAAATGCAATACAAATAATATATTTATAAATAAATAAATAACATATATATATATATATCAGATTGGATAGGCAGTGATCCGAATTTGACTTAGTTTATAATCGGATCCTATTATCCAACCCAAAGATCTAGATTGGGGATATCTGGATTCGACAAAAAGGATCAGATTGGTCTGATCCACTTGCACCCCTACTGCTTGGCTAGATTCTTCATTTTGTAATGTTTTTTTTTGTGTATCTTTTTTTTTTTTGTTTGTTTATCAAAAAATTATAAGATTTAATTAGAGTGAATTAAAATGGTGAAAAGTAGTAGTTTAATTTACAATTTAAATCTCACAGTTAAATAGGGACTAAATTCAAAAATGAATATTTTAGTCAAAAGAAAACTCCACAATCTTATTCATGTTTTTAATAGTAGTGTAAATATAGAATTATAGATGTATTCAACTTTTACTATAGTTTTTTCTTTCTTGGTATTTTTGTGTGCAAAACTAATTCCGATATTTTGCACTTACTTTTTGTTTAATATGATAAATATATGATATTATACATGTGTATGAATGCTTTTTTTCAAAATGTATGTATTTTTTATTTTTTTTATTTTTTTATTTTTTATTATTTATTTATGATATTAAAGTTTAATACATTTAATCCAAAATTTGAACTATTTATTATTAATTTTTATATTTCATTTTGGCCAGTTCTATATTATGTATTTCATTTTCATTATCAATAAAAATAAATCGATTACATAAATGTATTTAATTTTCTACATCTTTTGTAATTTTCTATATTTATTTCTATTTTAAAAATTTTATTACCTAACTATGACTTCGTAGATTGATCAATTTCATTTGTATAGTTGAATTGCTTAACCACCACTTGGATAAATAATGGTTTTTTTTAGTCAATTTTAAAATATATGGATTTATACTGTTAAAAATATTGACGTATATCTAATTAATAGCATTTATTAGTGAAAAATAACTTAAAAATATAGGATTTAATTAAGTGAGGTGAAAAGTAATAATTGAAGTTACATTTTCATTCCTTACAAATAAAAATGGATTAAATACACAAATATGGGCATTTTAGTAGCCATTAAAGCTGACATTAAAACTATAATAAAATAACTTTTATACCCTTTCTCAAACAAAGAAATAAAGAGTAATTTTAGTCAAAAAAACTTTCACACTACATTCATACTTTTATATATAGTATAGATTCTACACTATTTTGTATTTTTGACTAGTGCTTATGCTTAATTACCAGTTCCTATGATGTAATATGTTTAAGAAATAAATTAGGTAAAGAAATTTTATTTAAGCATAGAAAAAAAGGATTAGTTATATAAAGACCAATGGTGTTTCTTTTCTTTTCTGTTTTTTTGTGAAAATAAAGCAGCAACTTTCCAACATAATCCATTCAAAATTCAATACTATCATGTTCTATGAGATTTCCATGTAACAATATAATTTAAATAAAGCAGTCAACAGCTTTTTGATAAATAAATAAATAAATAAAGCACCAATACGAAACTGAATTCAAACCTGCTACCCACAAGACACTAGAGCCACACATTGGGAACATCTCCCTGTGAAATCAAGGGTTGTATAGTGCAATGGTAAAATCTCGGGAAGATGGGTTCAAGTTTGATAGCAGCCACTTTGTGGTAAAAGTGCTGGAGGTTAGGTGTGTATTCAGTCAACCCCTCAGCTGCCTTTAAATTAAGTTTTGAAAGTCAAGATAATAATCCTATGTCATATAAATTAAAAAATCTATATAATTTATGGGATTATGAAATGTAAGTTCCTTGCCATGAATGGTTTAATATTAGAGTCAATTCAAGCCTTCAGTCTAAAGGGGGATGCTCTAGATTGGTCACATAACCTAACATGCATTTGGACTTTTCCATGTGTATAACACCATGGATTTATTATATATGAAATTATAAATAAAATAATAAACAAGAAAAATGCTTTGGGAAGTTAAAACTGGTGAACAATTAGCATGGATCTCGATTGCATTGCTATAAGCAAGCTCCCTAGTTAATTTGTTCAAATTCCAAATGATCATATATATATATATATAATCTGATCTGAAATACCTATGGAATTCGGACATAATCCGATCGATATTTCTTTAAATGAAGAAAATTTAAATTAAAAAAAAAAGTTTGTTATTTATAATAAATTCATATAAATATGAAATGTTGAATTTATTATCATGAATTTTATATAATTAAATAGAATTATATTATACTAGTGGGAAACCTGTGCAAATGCAGAGGAAGAGATAGAAAATGGTAGAATTAACAAGTGAAATAAACTTCAATATTTAATTATAATGCTTGGAAATTTAACATAGTTCCCAAGTGAAAAGATAATTAAATAAAATAGATGTTTAAACAAAATAAAAAATAAAAGAAACTAAATAATATACTTGTATGTTGTCTGTGAGGAGACATCAAGCATGAAGCATAGAAATATACTAAGAACTCCAAATTTTACAATAAGATTCCAATATGAACCATGTGCTGTGAAGAGAAAGAAAAGTTGCATAAAGATTAGTTAAAAGAGTAACTCTAGCACTCAAGTCAGAGTGAGAAGCTGACTAAAAAGCTCTTCTCCTCACTTGTGCTGTTCATTTGTTAGGTATCACCTGGGTGGGTGATTAATTAAGCAAGTCTGCCCATGTAGTGTTCTATCAAGATCATCCATCCTCCATCCTCTGTCTCGAATATATATATATATATGGACCAACAAATCTGGAATAGATAATTGTTAACATCTATATACTTGAGTCAAATTTTTTATTACTTTGTGGTGGGTGAGCTCAATTGAATAGAATTTCTCACCCTGAATGTATGATAAAGGCAGAGTAGCTATACAACTGTGAAGGCTAGATAGATAGAAAGTACAAACCTTGCTTCTCATTGATAATCTGAAATATAAACCCGTTAATTATTTTTTTTAGATATGGATAGTTGAAATACCAAATAAACTCCCTAAGGAATATGAATTTTTCTTTTTTGATAAGCAAAAGAATATTGTGATAGGCTATGTAGTGATTATTCTATTCTTCTCTATGTGGAATGTTGAAGTAATTGGACTCATGTACAAATCAAAATCTCAACATAATTTAATCCCACAGAAAATCAGTAGCATTGGGAGCATCCTTACCCATCCTTTCATCTGCAGCCATACCTTCAACTACTGATATGCATGCACCAACTGCAGCAAACTGTCAAATGAGCAACTGCAACAGAACCAGTTGCACCCAAAGCCAATGCTCTAATAGCACCAACAACAACACCTGTGCCTACTCTAGTGTAGAAAGCTCTGCATTCTCCACAACCAAATAACTTCAAACATGCACTTGGTAAGTAAGTTAGTTTATAATGTATAAATTAATAAATTGGGAAACATAACAAAAGTCAAATTAAACATGTGAACATTGATCCATAAGCCATCCTTTTTTAACATTTGTTATAAATGCTTGGTCAGAAATACATATAATTAATTTTTATATGTATAAATATACCTTTGAGACTTGCCTACAGGGATAAATCCATGTCATCAACCGTTGTAGACTTGTAGGTCCATTTGAGAGATGGAATTCTTCATACACCAGCGGTTCATGTATTGGAAAAAAACAAAGAAAAAGAAAGTAGTAATTTCTAGTAATAGTAGGGTGGTTTGCATATCCATGGAAAGGGTGGGTATGGTAGGTAGATACGTACCTGTAAGTTTTCTTGACACTTTCCATGAGAATACTAAGGGTCCGTTTGGTTTATAGTCAGAATCAGAATCAAAATCAAAATCGTTTGGAATTGGAATTGTCAATTCCCATAGTTTGTTTGGTTCATATAAGAATGGGAATTGGAATTAGGTGCAATGAGATTTCATTCCCAAAAAAGGGGAAGAGAATGGCCATTTCACTAGAATAGAAATGGGATTCCAATTCCACCCAACCAAATAGTTGGAATAAGATTGACCCATTTTGCTTCCAATTTTAAATCTCTATTCCTATGAACCAAACAGGCCCTAAGTTTTTCTGATGTATTCGATAAGATAGAAGTTATTGAATATGAGAATCTGTTTGATAGTGAACTGGGTATAGTCCAAAAGGCAATGTAGAGCCAATTTAATAGTGGTACTCCTAAGACATTGAAGGACATCTTTACATTGAATAGGATGATGTTTAAGACCAATTTGTTTAGAGCTCTCACGATATCTTAATGTTTAGTTAAGATACCCTTTTGTTTACCTATTATCTTAAAAGTAATACCAAGTTTTTTTGACAACTGAGTATCTGTACCCTTCCGTTATCCTTACACATATGACACCATGTGAGTTATAATTTTTTTTAAACCCAATATTACCCCGTCGATGTTTCCATCATCGCTGCAACTGCCGCCGACGATGGTGCTGCCTTTCACAATCTCAAATTCAAGAGAATGGTGGAAGTGATTCCAAACTCTACTCCCAACGACATGGCAACGCTCGTCCAACTCCACTCCCAGAACGATGCGCATGGCAACCTCTGAGCCAACTAGACCACCGGCGACATGCCAACGCCTCTCGTCACAAAACTCAGGAGTCAGGACACTGAGCTGGCTCGGTCCTTAACCAACGACGGCGATAAACCCCTCCACCTCTGGCCCTCTCTCTCTCTCCCCTTCGTTTTCTCTCGTTCACATCCCTTTGTTTCATTAAAGCCGCTGCAAGCAGTGGATTTAAACTCAGTACCAAGGAAAGCGAACCAACGATAAAAAACATGCAGAGCCCAAAACGAACACCGTATTAAAATCCCATTCCTAAAAGCTCAAACCTAAACACATCACATTTGGAAAAGCCTAGTTCCTCCAGCTTTCGTCTGCCAGCACCCCTCGAGTAGCAAGATCCACCATCTCCATACCTGCGATCATGGCCATAGCCACCACCGCCACCGTTGCGGAATCCTCTGTCCCGGTGCCCCCACCACTGCTTCCTCTGGACTGCGCCTGGTTGACGGTGATGTTTTGGCTGTAGAGAATCTGTCCGTTCATCCCTTCAATAGCATCCCTCATGGACTTCTCATCACAGATGGTGATGAACCCAAACCCTCTAAATCTACCGGTCTCGTGATCACTGATGATCTTTGATTCCAAAATTTCACTGTAGGGATTGAAAGCCCTCTCGAGAGATTGATCGTCGATGGCCCATACGAGATCATTAATGAAGTATCCAATCATAATTTATATTTTCAGCTACTAATATCCCACTTGACAAGTCTACCCCACATCCCCCATGAGAGAAGCTCCTCTGGAATTGATCAAGCCCCTTCTCTAGAGGACCCAAAAACAATCCACGACCAAGTGGCACAGACATGAAGCCTCTCTTGATTGGACCAAGCTCCATCTCTTCTACAATATCTCCCTCTCTCATCTACCTCCCATTATTCACCAGCTATTCTTGGGGTTCGTCACTCAAGTGTTACTCGAACGGCTTCATCTGAAGAACTCGATTTCCTGTTTGATTTCTCAGGTTCATAACTATGACACTACTGTAGATTACGAGCGAAGGCATGTGCTGAAATGGAACTCGCTTTATCGGAGAATCTCGTTGATGGAGAACCCCGAGTTAGGTTCTTCCACTGGTTTGGACCAATGCGAGGAAGGAAGGAAGCTTTCGAATTTCTTCACGAGTCCAGATGGCACCTTCCGAGTCCAGAAGGCTCGATGCCGGAGTCGTCTTCCCGTTTTTTGATAAAACTGTTAAACTGCGTTGTGTTGGACGAATTTTGGAGAGAGAGTCCTCATCATTCTCAGTTTTTCTCTTAACACAAGGGCAAAAGGGACATTTTCATATTGCGATGGAAATTGTCAGTGAAAATGGTTTAAGAAAATATGTAAACACTAAAGATAGAGTTAATTAATTAGCTAGTTTAAGAAATTTTCTCTAAAGCATATTATTAAAAAATAAAAAAATAATAAAAAAAGGAAAAATAAAACAAGAAAAATAGAAGAAAGAAAAAAAAAATCTAATGAAGGTATAGAAACAGGAAAAAGGGACAGGCTCCCACATTCCCGAGCTCAAAGTGTTCTCCCTTGGACATGGTTTTTAAAATCGAACTAGATCGGACAGTTGGACCAGAAAAACTGGGAATTGGTCACCTGATTGGTTCTGTTTTTCTTTAAAACCGTTTTTTCCCTAAAATCGTTGATTTTGGTCAACAAACCGCTGAACCGGCTAGTTAACCATTCGAATCTTTTGAACCGTTTGAACGGTTTTGACTGTTTTCCAATTTTTTTTATTTTTTTTTTTTTGTCAGAACGGACCGGCCATTTGGATCAGTAACTGGACCCCTGACCGGTTTGGTCACCAATTCGTTTTTTAAAAACCATGCCCTTCGATTCTCTCCCTCATCCATGCCAACTTGAAATCTCTCCATCCTTCACAAAATCAGCTTCACTTCAATCTCTTTAATCTCCCCTAGCTTCGATGACATCACTTTGAACATGACTTCTACTCTTTAGGTATTGTTTAATTTCACTTAAAATAAGTATTTATTCAAATAAGTGTTTAAAATAAGTAGTGGAACCACAAAATAAGTGAAAAATAAACACTTATTTATGWTTAACAAATAAATCAGGAATAAGTGTTTATTTCAAAATTAAGTACTTAAAAATAAACAACATTTGGATTGCTTACATAAATGCTTATTGAATAAGTGCTCTTTCAAACTAAAAAATTCAAAATATCCAAATTACCCCCATAAATGGAGAAAACCCTGTCTTCTCCATTCACGTAGGTCAAGCAACGGCAGGTTCAAAGAGAGGGGGCGATTAGAGACTTCTCAAACAGCTAAAAACAACGAGTGGGTGGCTCGTTTTTGAGTTTCTTTGGTTTCTCTTGCATCCAAACTCCCTTTTTCTCTGTATTTTTGAATTTTTTTAACGCTTGACCTTGTTCTCTACATTTTTCCAGATTTGGTTTTTTTGAACAAAAAACTCATTGGAAAACCACCAGCGGCAAGAGGTACGACTTCCTAATCGCAACTCTTGGGTCATTTTAGCGTTACTACTTTTTTTGTACATTTTAGTGAAAACCAAAATTGTTTTGGATTTTCTAGGATATTAACTGAATAATGATGCATTGTTAGATGTTTTGGGGTATATAATGATCTGTATGAATAACAATTTGTTGGATTTTGTTGAATATTACACCAATTATATGTAATTATTGATATTTTTTGTTATTTTTTTGCATATTCCAATTTTTGTTTTGATTTTTTGAAATATTAATGTGAATAATTGGTGATATCTTTTGCATAATGCATTGAGTAATGTACATTTGTTAAATAGTCTTGTGGTGCTTTTCCATATTTTTTGCTTCTTGCATAATGCATATTTTTTATTTTTGAACTAATATGCAATTTCTGATTTTTATGCTATTTATCACATAAAAATAGTTAATAGTGTGTTGATGTTAACAATAATCATCATCATCATAATAGTGCCATGTGTGGGCCCATGTGGCATTCCACATGCGCTACATGTGGATCCATAGCTGTCTTGTAGTAGTGATGTGGCAAGTTCCTTTGAAATAAACAATATAATATGCAAAAACCACTATTTATATGGGTTTGGAAAATAGGAGGATAAAAATGTCATTTCCACAAAATTAAGTATTTATTGGAGAAGTATCTCGCCAAACATTTTCACCCCAATAAGTACTTAAAATAAATATAAGTGGTTTGGGAAAGGGGTCTCCAAACAACAATAAGTACTATTTCTCAAACCACTTAATCACCAAACTATTAGTTTCTTTTCAAACAATATGGCGGAGTCCGCGTGGAAGATGAATCGCTTCTATTGCAAATGTAACATGTTCCATGACGAAAAGGAAGTAAAACCTCATTGTGTCAATAAAACAAAATGGAGAGAGCATCATTGAGATCGACTATGCATCCAAAAGAAAAAAGAAAGCATTAAAGTTTTTCTCAAACAAATCTATAATGGAAACTAATGGTTCATTGATTGCCATAAAAGATGAGATGAGAAAGGATGGGGTGAGAAAGATTAGGATGGAAAGAGAATATATTTTTTTCTCAAATTTGCATTCCATGTTTGTTTCCCAAGAAAGAATAGGCTCAAGATTCATGCTTCGTATGTTTTCTAAGAAAATTTATCAGTTTTGCAATGTGACGTTTTCAATTGCTTGACATTATTCATACCAACACATGCAATAATATGATATATTTATTGATATGACGTGTGTTTTGTCACATGGCAATGTGGCATACAAGTAAAATGGTACATATTCCATCCATTGCCAGGTGGCAATAAAATTTGACAAAATGACAATTATTGGAAAATGGGACAAACAATCTTTTCTTCATTTTAGACAATCTGATATAATCATGGCTACTAGGCTGACCATGAGGAAATTGATGATCAACCATGAGGAAATTGATGATCAACCATTTCGGCCGAATTTGTCCTTCTGAAGATTCCTTGTTCACATCATTTTCTTGCGTGAAAGAATATGCCTCTTCGAGTTTAGGCTAATGTATGTTGATGAAGGGTGATTTGGTTCGACCTAGCAAGAAGGGGATACGTGGGTATGATCTAATCAAGGGATGACAGTTCAGCCTACTAAGCCTATTTTGCAACATTTAGAGCTCGGGTATTCAGCCACCTCGGCCCAAAACCCACTTCGGTGTAGAGGCACCTTGGCATCCAATCCAGTTCGAGAGTAAACAATCAAAGTACTAGCTCGGAGCTAATGACCCGAATCGCCACATAACCGACTCCAAAGGTCTCTCCAACAAATCCCAAGTTACTCGAGATCACGATGAGCTAACAAATCCAGACTTTTCCGAGATCATGATGAAAACTCATCCCGGCTCCGCTAGAGTTGGAGGTGAAATGATAAGCCTTATCTACATACTGCTCATTCAAAAGCGGAACGAACCTTATCTCCATACCCCGGAGATCCCGGAGCTCTTTCGTGAGACCCACGACTACTCCAGTATATAAAGACAGAAACCTCAAGGCAAAGGTACGCATGATTACTCTATTCTCTAGCACTCAAGCTCTTAAGCATTCAGCTCGCATTTACAACATACTTACTGACTTAAGCATCGGAGCGATCTCGTCGGATTAACTACCCCGGGCTCTCTAATAAACTGTTTTACAGATCGATCCAGCTCGTCGTCCACCTAGAGTCCAAATCACCTTCCAAATAAGAATAATCAGATCGCACAGCATCATGTGCTATGCAGTGTGGAAATTCTACTATGGTAGATGCAAAATTGATTATAGCTTCCTCGTACGTGTTGTATGAGCACGGCTTTTGAAGACAACATAGTATTTGCCCATTAAAAGCTATAGTTAGCATAACATGGACATTAAAACATGCCAAACATTTTATCAACTCATATTAAAATGGCTTGGGAAAACTTGTCCAACAATCATCCATTCACTTATTCATTCAATCATCAATGCATGTGAATCAAAATGGCCATAGATATATACATTAAAACATGCAACATTCACAAGAAATGGCCGAAGTTATCTTGTTATTTATTACATAAGTTAGCAATAAAATGGCCATAGATAGATTAATACTTATCAAAAACAATGGAGAAGTACGGACAGGCCTAATGCAGAATTCTGAATTTTGCTGCAATTCTATAAACATTCAAAAATTTAAAAACCCATACCTATGCATCCATATCCACTGTGAATTAGCATCAATTCCAAGCTAGAACCTACCCCAATTCTACTTAGGGCCTATGAATTCGGACCCTGGGCTGAACAGTCATTCTCCCCAAAAACAACCATCACCAAATATTTATAAAAAAAAAACAGCACCAAACGAGATATGATACATTGTTAGTTATCAGAAATAATCATCCTAGAAATTGGGTCGTGTATACCATGTTATTTATCAATAACAATCATTATAGATGCCTTGTTATTTATCACAAAAATTGTCTTTAAAAACACTAATATTCAGAGCAAACTATCATGACCCATAATCTATCGAAGACAATCTGTTATTCATAATAAAAAAAAAGAAGGAAAGAAATCAACCCAAAGGAAAGAAACAATGTTTAAAAGAAAAAGACCGCATATACCACGTTATTTGTCACAAAATTAGTCCTATTTATTAAAAGAATCATTGCTATTTACCCAGTTACCCATCACAAAAAATGGCTGAATAATACAAACTATTTAACAAAGCAATAACCAATGATAGGTCCCAAAAAAAAATGATATAGATAAATAGATCTTACAATTGAATAGCATGCCTCTGGAAAAAATTGAATAAAACTAAACAAATATCTTAACCTTATGGTAGATCTGTAGATTAAACATGCGTTCATTGTTTTCTATAAGAAAATAGTTGGGATCTCTTACCTTGGCCCGATTTAGCAAGAAGATTTGAACCCTACAAGTACAAAATTGTGGAAAAAAAATTGTTGAATCTACAAGATACAAGTGTATATCTATAAAAAAATCAAGTTAAACTGTCGGAAATAATGGCTTTTGGTCAACGAACAGCCATTTCTTTCCACCGACACAAGGAGACCGATGATTTCAAAAATGGTATGAAAATAGTTATCGGTTATTGGGGGTCATGGTTATTGATGAGGGCGGATTTGGCCCTCCAATGACATTGTGACACCTGGCACATCATGCCAAATAAGTGCAGCCTCTTGACAGCTAGACAACTCGAGCTTGCCATCATGCAGATCGCCACAGGCAGTTCGCCACAGGCAGCTCACCCTCTTATAGCCTGGCAACTTAGATAGCTCGCCACCATGCAGTAGGCAGCTCACCACCATGCAACACACAGGCAGCTCACCATCTTGTAGCCTGGCACCTCAGGACAAATAGGTGACACCCGGGACCACTTTGGCAACAACTTGCCTTTGCTAAGTTGATGGTGTCCCACTAGGCATAGCCTGGCACAGGCACGAGCTGGCAGCCTGGCCCTAGCGCAACCTGGCCTTGGCACGAGCTGGCAGCCTGACCCT
>NW_010729103.1:3562650-3622660 GCF_000365185.1 Nelumbo nucifera | reverse complement strand
AACTTGAACCATTTATTACTTTAATTTAACCATTATTATTATTATTATTATTATTATTATTATTATTATTATTATTATTATTATTATTAGTTTATTTTAGTATTTAATTTAAATTTTTTGTTATATAGTAATAATATTAACTAAATTTGTAATTATTTAAATATTTACTTAAAATATTTTTTCCAATCGATTATAATTATTATATAATAGATTTGTTAATTCATATTTTGTATTTAAGAATAAACATTAATGATTTGGCTTAACAATTTTAATGACAGTTAATAAATATTGATTTTTATTTAAGGTTTAATTATTGTATTCGGTAATTATTATGGGGTATGCTTTGAATAAACATTAATGATAATTGATGATTGTTATTTCGTTTTTATTATTTACTTAATTAAGTACTTGATTATTATTATTATTATTATTATTATTATTATTATTATTATTCTATAAATAATTGGTTGTTATTATTATTTACTTAATTCAGTAATTTTCAGCAAGTAATTATTTGATTTAATTTAAATTATTTCATTTTTTAATTATTTATAATAGGCATTTAGGATAGTCTATTTATTTGATTTAAGAGACTTACCATGTTTTATCTAGACAATGACCCCATACTAAGTAAGGGGCAACTACGGTATCATTTAATTTAAAATTTATATTTAACAATAAAAAATCAATGTCATGTTGAGCAACCCACCCCCAAAAAAGTATCAATAACTTTGAAATCATTAATCTATTTATAAAATAGTAAAATTAGATGATGTTTACAACAATATCACCAATACTGCTTAATATTTAGGGACATATGAATGGATAAAAAGCATTTAAATGATATCTATTCAAAGAGGCAAAGAAGGAAGAAAACCATTCAAAGAACTGCTAAAAAAACAATCCATGCCAAACAACATTTGCAGATGCATCCATCCTTTGAAGTAAGAGATGAAAAATATATGACTACAATCAATCATTATGTATGGTTACAATCAACTGACAATTTAATCAAGATTCCAAAGCCTGTCCAACAGAGGAAACATGAAAGAAAGGAGAATAATGGGACCATCCTTAAGTATGGAAGTCACCTCCAAGTTAGGTGGCAACGCTTTTTTTGGTCGGTCATCGTTATAGATTTTATGTCTAAGCTCCCCAAAATGCACGTAGACTATCTAGAATTTATCTTTAGGAAAAAGGCAGGGAAACATGTATATAACATAATGGTATGCTTGAATTATGGGAATTGGGAGATAGAAATAGGAAATGTAGGTTGAAATTATAATTTTGGGCATATTGATGTGTCAAATTCAAGTCAATTAGAATAATCATAGATTTTTAGTTCATTCATTTAGTTGCAATTTGAATATTTTTTTATTCCATGTCTTTATTGAGTAATATAATTATGAATTTGAATGGTTTTTTTATTAATAATATACTAATAATTATGAAATCAGTAATAATATAAGTATATTATTATTACTATTATTTACTAATAATATATTCTTATTATGTGTATTGATTTTGAAATCAGTAATATTAAATTTTTATTATTATTATTATTACTATTATTATGAAATAATTAATTTGTTATAATTATGATTTTTAGTTTAACAATAATGGATAATTGAAAGTTTATAATTTAACTTTAACCAAATGAAATATTTATTGGAGAATAATAATAGTATTAATTATAATTACTTATAATAATAATAATGTAAATAAGTAACACTAATTATATATTTCTAAAATAATTAATATGAATTAATTTAAATATAAAATGATTTTATCCCGATTAATATTTATCATTGTTATAATTAATGAATTAATTATCAGTAAACAATTATAATCAGTAATTAAATTTGATCATAATTCATTATTATTAATAATAATTAATTATAAATAATAATAATAATAATAATATATAATTATATTAATTAATATAAGTATTAATTATAATTACTGATAGTTAATTATTTAATATAAATGTATGAATTATAATTTCAGATAATAATTCTAATATAACATTAACTGTTTATTTTCAAAATAATTAATATGAGTTAATATAAATATAAAATGATTATTTTTGAATTATAAATTATCATTATGAAAATCGTTATTAATTCATTCGGAATTAATAATGAGAAATATTATCATTAATTATTTAATATCAATAATTAAGTATTAGTAGTAATTATTATAAGAAATTGTTATCAGTAATTAATTATTATCAGTGAGTTATTATTATTAGTAATTAATAGCTGGAATTAATTAATTAAAAGTCATTAATTATTATTAGTACTCCTCTCTTTCAAAAAGCTGACTCATCATCATCATCGTTATCATCAATGACAATAACTTGATAAATACATAATTTGAAAAGAATAGATACATATCATTAATTTATTTATTTTTTATCTTTTGAAGAACTAAATAAGAGAAAAATAAAATGGTTAGCATTGCAAATGAAAAATTATTTGGATTTTTGCAAAAAAAAATTATTGAACATAAAAAACCAATCATTCAAAATTAAGGTCATTAATCAAAGAACATTTAAAATTATTCAGTAAATAATATTTTTAAGAAATTAAAATTATTAATTAATTATCTATCCAAATTAAAATGGGTACTTTCAGAAAATAATTTTAAGTAATTAGATTTTTCTATTTTTTTTAATAATAATCAGTATTATTAATAGATTAAATTATATTAATAATTATGAATTCAGTAATAATAATACATATATTATTATTAACTAATAATATATTCTTATTATGTGTGTATTGATTTTGAAATCAGTAATATTAAAGTATTATTATTATTACTGCTATTATTATTATTTAATTTTTATGTTTATTAAGTAATTAATTTGTTATAAATACGATTTTTAGTTAATTCATACAATAATATTTGCTTTTATAATTCTTTAAGTTTAACAATATTGAATAATAGAAAGTTTTATAATTTAACTTTCACTAAATGAAGTATTTATTGGAGAATAATAATATAATTAATTATAACTACTTTTAATAATAGTAATGTAAATAAGTAACACTAATTATATATTTATAAAATAATTAATATGATTTAATATTAATATAAAATGATTATATCCCAATTAATAATTAACATTCTGAAGTAATAACTATCTTGATTAGTATTAGTAATAATTAATTATAATTATTGATAATAATAATATAATTATATTAATGAATATAATATTATTAATTATAATTACTTATAATAATATAGTTAATTATTTCATATAAATGTATGGATTATACTTTTTGATAATAATTATAATATAAATAATTAAAATTAAATATTTATTTTCAAAATAATTAATATGAGTTAATATAAATATAAAATGATTATTTCTGAATTATTAATTACCATTATGAAAATATTTATTACTTATCATTAATTAATCATCATTTTGAATTAATAATGAGAAATATTGTGAGTAATAAATTATCAGTAATTAAGTATTAGCTGCAATTATTATAAGAAATAATTTTTTGTAATTAATTATTACCAGTGAGTAATTATTATTAGTAATTAATACCTAGAATTAGTTAATTATAAGTAGTTAATAGTAATTAATTAGTAATTAAAAATAATAATTATTATTAATTAATAGTTGTAATTAATTAATTAGAAGTAGTTAACAGTAATTATTATTAGTAATCAATAATGGAAATTAATTAATTAGTTTAGTAATTAACATTAATTATAACACAATTTCCTTTTTTTTTAGGAAATGATTGAAAGTGGGAGCTTCCCATTTGACACATATCTAATGGGCTCTGTTCTTAAACTACCACTAATCAGAATTTAACATCGGTCTTAAATCTTTAGAATGATATATATCTAAATGTAAATGAGCCACATGTATGACTAAATTTGAAACATAAAATCATTACTTTAATATATATATATATATATATATATATATATATATATATATGACTGAGTTTGGAAAGAGTACAAATGCAAATCTATAATGTACAACCTTATATTTTGTATTATTTTGTATGTATTTAGGCTGTACATATCTGCAATTGTAGTCTTTCCAAACTGAACAGTTTTGCAAAAATTTAGAAATTATTAATTAAAATTTGACACGTGGCAAGTAAATCGGTCGAATAGGGCAAGTGGGCAACCCTTACCTTCACCTTCAGCAAGACATGCAAAGAGAAAGACATCTGGGCAGATGCCGGGTGAACATTATGGGATGGGTCTCTATTGTGGGTCCTACTTTCTAGCATTGGTCAAATCATCCAACGGCACACACCTCAATATCAGGATCAGCGGTTTGCAAAAAATATGGAGAGATTGCTTGATCCACCTTAGACTGGAATATCCTGGGGCTAATTAATAAGGCATGCTGGTTTCTATGATTCTATCAAATTACTCTATGTAGAATTTAAGTGGGATTGGGACGACCGACCTGAAAGCCATTGTTTGTCTACCCGGATATTGATTCTATGCGGGCCCTCTCCTGCCAGAATCACTTTGGACGTACGATAGGAATCTATTTTAAGAGCATTTTTGCCCCCAAAACCGTTGCCCGTACTCACACCACCCTCATCTGATGGATCTTGATTCCCTCCCGTTCGGACTCTAGATTCCTTTCGTTACATTCGAGAAAAGATCTTGTTGACCTGGGGCTCGCATTACCTTTTTATCCTACATTGCATCATCCGACGGACATAAACTTGAGACATGGATCCGTTTTTCGACAACTTATTAAGGGTAAGTCTGTCATTCTAGAGCACTTAATGGCATTTCCAGATATTTCGGCCAACAAGAGGGGTACTCAATTAATATCTACCCTATAAATAAACCGACTCCGCTTCCATCACATTCTCTCCCACTCTCTCTCCTCTCCCGTCTCTCAAAATCACAATCTCCGGTTTCTCTCTCGCTCTCGCCCCCTCTTTCCCCACTCCTTCTAAACCCCCCAACCTTACCATCTCTTTCCTCTCTACGCTGCCCCCCCCAGCGGCGCCACTCTTAAAAACCACTGCCTGTACTGTAAATCCGGCCAGGTCGTCGGATTCTGGCGAAGGGCCTGCCGATCCGATATCACCGTCACCTCTTTTCCCCTTTGTCTGTCTCTCTCTGTCTCGTTCTCGTTTCAAACGTCTTTCTAAATTTTCCCTATTTTTCTTTATCTTGGGTTCTTTTTTTCCTGGACGTTTTTAGCCCTAATTCTTAACGGTAATTACATGTCATCATACGCAATAACGCAAAACCGAGCGGTCTTTTTTTCGTCTCATTTAAGATTCTTGATTTAATTACTTTTCTTGGGGGTTTAAAATTCTGACAGGTTTGTTGCTGACGTGGCAAGCTTTCATGCTTTCGACTGAGAGATCCTCGATTACAATGTCGAACAACAACCACCCCCGTCGCGTTTTGACGCCATGGGTGTCGAGGAAGCGTAAAGAGAGGGAAGGATTTGACGCCCTTAAAGCGTCAACAACAACGACGACAACGACATCCGCAGCGCCCAAGGGCGAGCCGGCCTCGGCTAACAAGCTCCTAGCCGGATATCTGGCTCAGGAGTTTCTCACAAAGGGGACGCTGCTCGGTCAGAAGTGGGACCCGGCTCGGTTTGAGGCAGCGCCTATAATATCGACGGTTGCTATTGAATCGAGAAAACCGAATCACCATCACAGAGCAGCAGCCACCACCACCGCCGGTGAAGCTGTGGCGGAGCCGAAGCCGACAACGGCGACGAGGAAGGCAGCGAAGCATCCAAGCTACGACGACGTTGCGAGACTACTGAAGGCGGATGGGACCCATATAGCAGGGATTGTCAACCCTAAGCAGCTATCGGAGTGGCTACACATGTGAGGCAGCGGTGGCAACGTTACGGAGACACGTGGCACGGCTCCATTGGGCATATGTTTCCCACGTACGGTCCACAGCATCCCGTACTCTTCTTTTTTTTTGCGCAGAATGAGTTTCTCGATGGAGCGACTGGTTCCCGGTAAGTGACCAGAGAATGAACCACCACAACAAAGGAGAGAGAACAGGCACACAGCCACGCGCGCGCGCGCACACACACACACTCTCTCTTTCTCTGTCTATTTCTTCTTCTGTCTCTCTCTCTCTGGTTTTAGGCTTTCCTTTGGTATCTCAGATTTTCGGTTCTCTTGTAGTTTACATCCTGTAAAATTACGAGGAAAAGTAACTTGGAGCAGAGACCCACGAAATGAAAGTATGAACTGGATAGCCATTGTTGTAGGTTTTTTTTCATTTGAATGTTTGCATTTTGCATGGCCAGAATGTCTTCTAAGTCTATACTACTGTTTGCTCTCTATCTTTCTCTCAGTACGTGTCTCTCTGTACTGTGTGTGTTGATTGAAGGAGAAGGAATGAATGAGGTGATGAGAGGAGTTGCTCTGCAGAGAGGAAGTGAAGAAGTAGAAGATAATGAGTGAACCGCTGGAGGAGAACTGGAGAGGATTGTGATAAAGATGGAAATGGAGGATGTGGGATGCGACACGTGCATGGGCGTGCATGAATTTATGTGCTGTCTGCTGTGTTCATGTGAAAGCTGAGGATTGAATCTTCCTCGTAGTCCTCCATGGATTTCTCTTCCTGTTTTCTACTTCTGTTGTTCTCGTTCATTTATCTACCGAATTCCAGAATTTGATCCCGAGTGAGATAAATGGGTGGAGCTAGATAGGAAAATGGGCGGATAAGGACGCCTTGTTTGATTATTTCTTCCTCGCTCCGACCCACTTATCCTCTCCTTGTCAAAACGCTTAGAATACCAACTCATGCCATGGCTGTCAATAAAATGGCCTTTTATATATCACCCATACCATAATCCATCCAAAATAATAATAATAATAAAATAATAATAATAATAATAATAATAATAATAATAATAATAATAATAATAATAATAATAATAATAATAGAAATAATAATAATAATAATGCTTTTTTTTTTTGAAAAAAAAAAGTTTTTTTGTTTGTTTTATCTTGTTTGGAATTAGAAGAAAATACAAGGCTGTATTTGGTTTGAAAGAAAAGATAGGAAAAGGAAGGAAAACCAATACAAGGTTCTCTTCTTTTCCATACCTTTTCTTTGAAACCAAATACAGCCTAACTGGTATAGGTGAAATAATAATGGCTTGCTGAGAAAGTGCCACCGAGCTGTGGGGTTGGAGGCATAAGGAGCAGCCATGGGTACAACCGGATAGAAGATTCTCATCAACTTAGAGAGAGAGAGAGGAAAGCACACATGATAGGCGCATGGTAATGTCAGAAGAGTTTGTTTGGAGTAATTTTCAATTGCTAATTAGTTATGATAGCTTATATTTTGCCCATATTGGTTAATGTATTAGAGAGTGTTTGGTTCCGTTGGCGTGGCATTTATGGATAGTTCATTTATTTTTATTTTTTCATTTAAATATTTATTGATATTTTTCATTTTAAATGTTTCAAGTTTTTGTTGTTTGGTTGGGTTTTACTTTAAATGTTTTTTATTATTTATCTCAGATTAATACTCATTAAAGTGTCACATTAACATTTGGTTTCAAAAAACACTAGCCTTAGGGGGAAACTAAAGAATTCAATGGTTCCTCAAATGCCCCATGCACAAAAATCAAAGCATTTTAATTTTCTACCATTTATTTGATAAACAGTGAAACCAAACAATTATTTCATTTTGCTTCATCTGCAACAAACGCCAATGTCTATACGTTGCTGATGTTGCGGCGTTTTTTCAATAAACTCTCACGAAACCAAGAAATGCTGCTTGATTGGACATTATTTTGTTCTTTGGTTGGGCATTATTTTGCAGTTTCTTACTTTCCACCTCAAATTAAACACCCCATAAAATATATCACATAAATATTTTATCTCAAGAAATGTTGGGGTGAGAAATAAGAATTTAAGGTTTCTACAAATGCCTTATGCACATAAGTCCAAATGTTTATATTTTCTAGTATTTATTTGATAAACATTGAAACCAAACAATGGTTTCATGTACAATAAAGGTCAATGCCTAACACAAAAATTGCTAATCACACGACTCAAAGGAGTCGATACTTTTAGATTTTTTTTTTTTTCAAGTTTGAAGAATTAAAATAAGACATGACATCTTTAGCAAGGGTATTAACCTTCTTTATCCAAAAAAAAAAGAGGTATTAACATTCAAAAGTGGACACATGTCCCAACTCCTAATATTTCGTGCAATGGTACACACTGATATTTTGAACCTTGCTTTAAGCCCAAATCCATTCTAAAGGGGTGCCGAAAATGTCAGCATATATCTTTGAGCTAACCAGCATGCATAGGGTGACAGAGGAGAGGAGACCATCATCATCATCATCATCTATTTCTATTTTCTAAGTTTATTAAATTTCAATTTGAAAAAGAATATATATATATATATAAATATATAAATCGATTTTTAATTTTAAAAATAATTTGGGTTCATTCAAAAACTTGTATTTTTTTTCGGAAAAGACAGAAACTTGTAGAATCGTAGTTTAAGAGGGCATTCTACAACATGAATGTTTTAGTTTTCATTTGTTTTGGAATTGAGACATTAGCAAAAAAACATTACATGTTTTTGGAATTTTGGAACCAACAAAATATTGGTTTTTAAAACAAAAACAAATGTTTTTAGCATAAAAGTCATATGATTTGTGAAACATGATGTTGAATAATCAAATGAAAACATGTTTTTTAAACCAGATTCAAGAACATATTTTTGGTTTCAATATTGAAAACAGAAAATACACGTACAATTGGGAACATATTTTTTGTATTTTTATTTTAAGAAACAATCTATTTTCAAACAAGATGGTTTTGATTTATTTTAGAATTGACAATAAGAAAAATAATTCACGTTGTAGAATGCTTTCTAAATTGCTTTGAATGTTTTTTTTAATTAAATTTCAGGTAAATTCTTGGTGATTCTAATGTTAGATAAGCCTGATTATTTTATTAATTTAAAGTAATTCCTGTGTGGATTTATGAGTTGATTACGACCCTATTCATTAAGCCTTCTGCAAAGAAACACGGGCTATTCTTCCTTTCTATCAAAGAATATATATTTCAGAACAATTCTAACCTCTTTTCATTTCCACATTTTTGGTGGACATTTCCACTCTTTTGAGTTTAAAATTTCAACAACCTTATCCAAATATTAAGTACGCGGATTGTTGCATTAATTGAAAGTAATGTTTTTAAAACCGGATTAGACCGGATGGTCGAACTTGAAAAACCGGTCAGGTGACCGGCTCCATTTCACTCCAGAACCATCTTTTGGCCAAAAATTATTGATTTGATCAATGAAGTGTTGATTCAGGTGATCGAACCGTTTAAACTGTTGGCCTAGACAATGGTTTTTGGACATTTTTATTTTTTGTCAGAATGAATCATCCGTTCAATTTGAATGATTGAACCATTTGACCCAGAAACCAGACCCTTAAAGGTTTGTTGTCCGATTGAATTTTAAAAACATTGAATGAAAGCCATTAATCTAACGACGAACACTTTAGCCTTTAGGGGGGAAATATTATTATTTTATTTTAAACAAATACACCCTACAATATTCATTGTGTGCGGTGTTAAGGCAGTTACCATAACAAGCTTACCGTGGCGTTAGCATTTCTCTTAATTTCGGTACGCTGTACAGACTTCATCTAGACCCCTCATCTCCATGAAAGTGAATGTGTGATAAATATAAAGAAAACTATTTAATCCAGGCATTCCCATTCCATTACAATTCAGAGAGAGAGACCCAGAATGTGAAGGGTCTAGGAAGCTGCTACTCATAGAATGATAGAAATCAATTTGATTTTCATTTTGAGTTTCTGTTTTATCTGATCCAACAACAAAGCAACCCAAACCCAGATTGGGGAAGTGGGCTATGTGGGTGAAGCAGATAAGTTCTGAAATTGATGGACCCGGAATCAATGTATAGTAGCTACGAGTTGTACTTGAAGAGATTACATAGATGGTAACCCACAAACGCCCCACATATACATCTCAGTGTTCATTGGGAACATCCCTGAAGTTGCCGGTGGGAGATGTTTCTAATACACGATTGGGATATGCTGTGGGGCACCATTGTGGGACGCAGATGTGGTCTCTTCAATACAATTCCTAGCTTCGGTACATTCTGGCTGGGTGTGTCAATTTCAGAACTTATCTGATTCACCCATGGTTTTTAAAACCGACCCGGTGACTGAAGTGGTCAGGGGTCTGATTACCGGTTCAAACTGGGCGATCGTTCGACGAATAGTCAGCCGTTCTAACAAAAAAAATAAAAATAATTAAAAAAAATTAAAAAATTTGAAAAACGGTCAAAACCGTTTGAACGATTAACTGGCCGATTCAACGGTTTACTAACTAAAATCAATGATTTTAGGAAAAAAATAAAATTGATCAGGTGACCAATTTCCGGTTTTTTCAGTCCGGTCTGATTTTGAAAACCATGAATTCACGTGGCCCACTTCTCCAATTTGGGTTTGGGTTGGTTGGTTGTTGGATCAGATAAAACAGAGCCTCAAAATGAAAATCAAATTGAAATCCATTTCATTCGTACGTACTGGAGATCTGCCAGGCTGCCACATTCATTTAAATTCATTTCATTTTCACTTTGAGACTGTGTTTGATCTGATGACCCAACAACCAAACAACCATCCAAAACCCAGTTCTTGAAACCCTGATTGGAGAAGTGGGCCATGTGTGGGTGAACCAGATAGGGTCTGAGATTATTGCGCCAATCTTATTTCAGTAGTTGTAAAGGGACCATGGAGATCATGTCTCCAAACATCTAAACCAGAGTTTCTATCTACTAATATTTTTCATATTATTATATTAATAAAGTATCTTCAGCAGATTCCAAAGGTTGGGACAAATGAGGTGAATGTGGTCCTACTTCCCTTCGTTTGTTTGCTTCTTTAGTCACTTCGACACAACACACAAGGAAGAATTTTTTTTGTATAACAACAAGTTGACGAAAGCACATGGCAACTGAGCAAGGTATCCTCATTTGCTACGAGCAATGACAGAGAGAAGAATTCTAGCTCCATCATTTCTTCTTATTTTATTCAGGAAATTTGCTGAGGCTGGATTTTTAGTCCACCTTTCAGAAGATGCCACGCTCAACAGGTTCCTTGAAACCATCTTTCTACGATTCTACTTTATTTTGAGATCAGAATTGCATTATTCTAAGGAAAAAGTATGGATACACATTTTGAGATCAGAATTCTGAATTTCAGCCCCCTTATAAACCACATCCTGCCCGTAAATTTGGCATCAATTCACGGTCAGGATGCATTTCTCCTGTACTTTAGGGCTATAAAATTTTGATTCTCCCTTATTCTAACACGAAAGAGAACAAATTACTTGAGTTATGTGAACTGATTGGAAAACAAATTCTGTACCACTTTGACTTGACTAGACTAGGATTCAAACACAAAACCAAAATCAAAAAGAGCCAAATCACACCACCACCATCATCAGATCCACAATCATGAGCCAAATCACCATAAAAGTGAAAGAAAGAAGTTGTGGAAAGTGAGAAACCACTTTGGCACAGGCTAACCCAATTTAAGGGTCATTTACATAGACACCCCCAATACTTTCATGTATTTACTAAAGTTTAACTACAGTTAGTGTATCACTAAGACATCGCTTCAGATTAGGAATGGCAATGGGGTAGGGATCATACTCCGATCTTGACCTTGACATTTAAGTAAGTCCCCATTCCCAACACCAGTCCCTAAACTTTTGAAGGATAAGTTATATAAATAAAGACCTCCCAATATTATGGGATCAGTGACAATTATCCCCCTAAACTTTCATTTGCAACAAATAAGATCCTCTTATTCTGGGGTTAGTGATGATAATTGACCCTTGAACTTTTACTTTGCGACAAATACCCCTTAATTGTTATTTAGATGACGAAATGCATTAAAATACCAAAATACACACCTAAAACTTTCTTATTTTATTTTCCTTGCCCTTTTTTCTTAAACCCTAATTTACCAAAAAATACGTTCATTTTCTCCAAACCAAACTAGCTAAAACAACAAGAATCATTTCACTGACATAGAAAAACAAGTTTCTTCAAATTCTTGTTTCATTTTGTTGACATGAATATCTCTCTTCATCTTAAAATATAAAAATTATCCACTCCTTTCTCTAATAAATTAAAACAAATAAACAAATAAACAAACAAACAAAACCTTAAATTTATATCTATCAAAAAGAAACCTCTACTATTTCATTTAAATATTGAATTTGGCCAAAGATCTATTAGAGCAATTAAGAGGACTTCAATATTATATTTAGGAAACTGATTAAATTATAAATCATTCAAATAAATAAGAAAAGGATAATTTAGGGGTTTAAAAATTATAAATATCTGGATGAGAATCTTTTTCAAAGTTAACTAATAGAACTGGAACTCTAATAAAGGGGTATTTGTTGCAAAGTGAAAATTCAGGGGGAAATTGTCACTAAACCCATAGTATGGGGGTCTTTGTAGTTTACCCTTTTTAATTAAAAGTTTTTTCGGAAAAATATTTACTTAAAATAAAGGAAACTTTTAAAATATAAATAATATCTTAAATATATATATATATATATATATAATATAAAAACATTTAATATATATAATTGGGTTTGGGGTGGAGACTTCACCCCCCATCCCTGAGGTATCCCTATTAATCCCCATTTCCATCAAGGTAGTCTTCATCCCCAATCCGATCAAATAGGCCAGGTACCTAGTGGAAACTAGGAAATTGCCATCCCTACTCCGGATATTCTAGTTACCTATAGTTTGTAACCCATGCTGGGTTAGATGCCTGCCCCATACCCATGTGAGAAAAATTTGTTGACTACTAAAGATCTGCAATTAATGGATCCAATTAGAGTAATGTTTCTATTTTTTTTTCCATTGCCAAATATTCAAAACTAAAAAAAGAAAATATTTCCTTTCCTTTCACAAAACCTAAACCCAAGCCCTATTCTCTTTCTCTCTCTCTCCCACCCTTTCTTTCCTTTGCAATCACTTCTCTTTCATCGGACTGGAGACCATTGTTCTCCATCTTATTACATATTCTTTCATCCCTATACAACCTCCCTAGTTTTCAAAGAAAAATTGGATTTGCTCACCACCACCTCAAACCCCTTTGAGTTTGAATTCAAGTCACTTAATTAAACCTTCTTGACAAATCTCCTAAGTTTGCCTGATTTACTTCCTTTGAACTGTACTTTTGTGCCCAAGTATTGAAATAATGGCTTCCCATTGGTTCTCCATCCTAAAATTTCCAAAAAAAAAATTCTCTTATACGAGGAAAGAATATGGAATGGGGTAGAGAATAGTGGTCTTTAGTCCAAAGAAAGAGAAGGGATTACAGAGGAAAGAAAGGGTTGGAATAAAAGAGAATAGGGATTAGAGAAAGTGATCTTCAGTCTAGGGAAGAGAAGGATTGCAAAGGAAAGAAAGAGTGGGAAGGAAAGAGAGAATAGGGCTTGGGATTTTGGTTTCATGAGAAAAGTAAATGTTCTGTTTTTTTGAATATTTACCAATAAAAATAGATTTAGAACTCTAAACAGATCCATTAATTACAAATATTTAGAAAGATCTTCCAGTAACCCGGATAGCCAAAAGGCATATTGAGCTTTTGGGGTCTTGTCTTTAAAGACAATGACTGTTTGGTAAGTGGCTTGGTCTACCCAGCTTTTAAAAATGTGTTTAGAGGCTATCTATCTCTCGGAAAGACCAAAAAGTTTCATTTGAAGCTTCTAAAAATTCAGCACTTTCGGGTCTTTTCATACACAGGTCTTCTCATCTTTCTAGCTTCTAGTTATATACCAAATGGAAAAAGATTGGTTTTCAGTCTTTCAAGCTTGCTGAAGCCCAGAAGACCGCATGGAAAGATTTGCCAAACACCGATTTATTTAATCAAGTCATTGCAAACCATAAAGGGTGTTTTATTAATACAAAAACTATAGGATAGGTTTTAGTAAATGTAGGAAACTATAGGGGGTTGACCCTTTGATTAACTTACATCAACAGAACTGATTTAACTTCATAACCAGCAAACAATTTCTCCTATAGATTACAACTAAGGATTTAACAAGCATTCCATGCCCCTAACCTCAGACCAAGGTTCACATTACTTCACAATATCTCAACGTATGGATGCGTATTGTATGATATAAATAAGAGTTTGGACTTTTCAAAAATCCTCTATCATTAATCGATGTGGTACAAAAATCCACTGTCAACTTTTCGTAACCAAAAAGTACAAGGAAAGAAGAGTTTTGATGGTTTAAAACTCTTGATTGCTTATCAAGGGTAGTGGTATTTTTGAACCTTGCCTCAAACCAAAGATGTAGAATTAGATCCACATGTAACTAGATCTTTTGGAATTAGAACTAGGAATGGATTCGAGCAAAGCTAAGCTGAATAGTATGAGGCTCGAGCTCGGCTCGCCTAAGAAGTAGAAGGCTCGAGCTCAGCTTGCCTAGGAAGTATAAGGCTCGAGCTCGATCTCGGTTCGAGCTAGAACCTTGAGTTCAAGTTCGGCTCAAGTAAAAAACTCGTAAGCTCGAGCTCGGCTCGGTTCGAGCTCTACTTGAGAATATTTTTATTTTATATTTATAAATAAAAATAAAAATTATATATATAAAATATTTTTATTTGATATTTAAAAATTAAGAATTATAATATTTTTATTATATATACTATTTTCTATAATTTTATTATATATATATATTCAAGCTCAACTTATTTATTAATTGAACCTGTAAATTGGGCTCGAGCTCAGCTCGAAGCTCGGTTGAAACCGAGCCTAGCTGAGCACGAGTGTCTCTTGAAGAGCTCGACTCGTGGCCACCCCTAATTAGAACCATGAAACATGGGTTGGGTTGGTTTGTTGACCATCCAATTTCTATTTAAATGGGTCATTAACTGGTTGACGGGTTTAAATGAATATGTTAAAGTTAAACCCAAATTCAACCAAGCCAATTACCACCATAAACCGGGTTCAAGTTGGATGTCATAAATTGAAGAGTTTGGGTTGAAGAGGAAATGCACTAATGTCAAATAAATTATAATAGAGGCTGTAGTATCTGGTGTGTAGCCTTTTATCATATCCTATCCAATGATTAAAGTATCGGTATCGGGTATCGTATTGGACAACTTGGATACAGATACAGATACGCTTTGGAAACACATGAATACACTAGGGAAATACACATGAATTTCATAAATATATCAATCACACTAAATTTAAGATCAAAATGATCACAAAATAGTATATAAATACATAAAAAATGTAAATATTAAGGATATATTTGAAGAAATATATTACGATTGATGAACCGGGATGCATAATTTTATTTATAGTGCATCAATCAAGAGTCCAAGACACTAAACATATGCACCTATTATATTTTAATTATTATATCAATTATTTTTTATTTTACTATTTTAATTTTTAACATTAAGAAAAAGTCAACTAAATATTAAATTTTCAAGTGCAAATTAAAATATCAATTAATAATTTATAAAAATATAATCATAACATAAAGTATATCAAATTTGTTAAAATTTCTAAGATGCATATTGTATACAAATTCATAGTTTTTAATTACTAAAATAATTATTTCATTATTAACATTTATATTATATAAATTTTATGAAATAAAAAATAATTTTTTGAAATAAATGTAGATTAGTGGATTTGATAGATTCAATTTAATATTATATTCTTCAATATTTTGTATATAATATTTTTGTTTTTTTTGTAAATAATAAATGTGTTGTTGTTACTTATTAATGTAAATTAAAATATTAGTTAATAACTAATAAAAGTATATAAAAATTTTAAGATTTATATCATGTGCAAATTTATAAATTTTAAGTATTAAAATAATTATTCTATTATTWATATTCTATTTGTATAAATTTCTTGATATAAAAAATAATCTTTTTTATATAAATGTGGATTTGATACATTATTTATTCTATTAGTTTATAAAATACTATTTTTAAATATTATTTTTTTAATTTTTAGTTAGCGTTAAATATAAATGTGTGTTTTGTTTAAATTGCATGTGAATAGAAAACGTTAATAAAATTTATTTTATTTTACTTTATATCACAAAATGTAGCGCGACTAACTGGTTTGGAAACGCTGCAAATTCTATTGCGTGTGTGGTGACTCGGGTTTGAATCACCTCATTCACAATCTTTTATAGAAAGTTCTGAATTATGCAGCGCGTATCAGCTCCATATCGGTGTGTATCGGCTGATACAATGCGATACAAGCCAATACACATCTGTATTCATTCGATACGAATGACTGACGGTATCATTAGTAACTGATACCGATACAATACGCCCCATATCGAACTTATCATATCAATATTTAAATCCCTGATCCTATCTATGATTTTAATTACAATGAAAGCTATCCATTTGGTTGAAACACAAAAACATCTTTTAGCCTGATATTACGTCAAAACCATGAAGGGAAAAGAACTACAACCTCGAATTTTCTCTCTCACAAATCAAGCATTTGAGAATATCAAAAGATTACAACCATCAACCACCACGTACATCACATCCTCTTGTCCTTTTTTTTATAATAGCCAATAATGAAGACGGATAATAGAAGAAGAATGAGAGAGAGAGAGAGAGAGTATTAAGAAATGTTTATTAGTTTTATGCACGTGAATATACAGTATCTGATTAGCTGAACTTATCCGAATTCAATTCAATTAATGAAACAGGTCAACATCTAGATTTCAACCCAGCTTGGTGGTTCAGGCGTGAACCCATAGTTCACAAGCCATCAATTTGACACTCTAATCCAACAGATGTCATCTCGCTGGTATATCAGGCTTAGATTTTGGGCTAAACCCATTTTAACTAGTCTAATTTTCTTCATCAGACACAAGCCTTGCTCCATCAACCACTCATCTTAATCATGTACCTGCTTGATTTTTCTTGTTTTTTTTTTTTCCTTTGTCTAGGTGCACTTGTGGGTTTAGAAGGATGTTTGAAGGTAGGGTTTGACCCTAGGCGTGGCAACACATGCCTTGGACCACATTGACCATCCCATCTCACTTACAATTGCCCCATGTTTAGTGATATTTGTTTTCACAAGAATGTAGAGCTAAATCAGCTTATTTGATGCCCATAAACATATCAGGTTTCTTTCAGGCATAGGGGATTATGAAATGGTGAGTTTAATGCACACTATGTATCCACTGATAGGGGTGTCAATTGGACTTGATTTGGCCCAACCCAATGCGAGTCCGTTACAAATGGACTAGGTCCAATCCAATGAATATTTTGGACCAGTCCAATTCAATGTCTGTTAAAAATTGTTTTAATTTAGATTAATTCTAACCCAAACCTGGTCCATTGACACCTATATTCCTATCTTCTATCAATGGACCAAATATTTGTTCAATCCAACCCAATCCGATATAAATTCATTACGGATGGACCAGGTCCAATCCTATCCAATAAATACTTTGGACCATTAAGTCTGGACTGGTCCAATTCAATATGTCTTATTGGTCCATCCAAATTGATTTTGATTTGGACAAGGTCCAAACCAAAACCGGTCCATTGGCACCCCTACCCACTGCACTGCATCATTGGTTGAATGTCCTAACAAGCACCGTCTACAGAAGATACAACACAAGCATGAACTAAGAAATTAGCTTCCATTAGCCTCATAACAAACAACCTTTGTCTCTCTGTAGTCTTTAAGCAGATTATATAAGCATTACATGATACTAATAGTTTTCCAAGAATTAAATAGAATTTCCAAAGCGAAATTGGGCATCCACCTCCTATGCCTTCTTTATAGCAACAGATCTTGCCTTTAGATTCAGAAATATTGCCCTAAAGTTGGAAGCAGCAGGAAAAAAAAGTAACATGTTAGTATCCATTAATATGACATTACACAGACGAAGGAACATAAAATACTGAATGCAAGTGATGGCATTTGGCATGGGCTTGAATCCAGATGTTGGACTTTTCTCAAAACTCCATGATATAGGTAATATGAATCTCATGCTTACTAGTTTTGAAATAATCAAAACTTTTTGCAAGTTGAAGGGGTGGTAGAAGGGCTAGGGGTAGACCAAAAAGGACATGGGTCGAAGTAGTAAGAAATGATCTAGGCGCTAATAATTTAACAATGAATATGGCATTAAACAGAACGAGGTGGAATAAAAAGGATTTATGTAACCGACCCCCTATGGTTGGGATTAGGACTTGGATGATGCTAATGATGAATCAGAACTTTTTACTGATTGGAATTCTCAAATTTGAAAAATCAACACTATAATGGCCCCAACCCCATGATGCTAGTTATGTGAACTGCTACAAGTCTCACTTTTGCACATGTATATTTGAGAACTTGTAGAAATGAAGTACAAAATTTAGTTTACGATACATAGTAAGTCAATCTATAATTACTGCCCTATTTTGATCAGGTAATGGATATACTCAATTACCTCACCTAAGTAGCTTCTACCTTGAATAGAACATGCACAGGGATCCCCAGATCATCTAATGCCTTGTATCTAGCTCACTGTGCAAAAGGGGTTGGAAAACCTGGCTGTTTTGTTTGGAACACCAGACCTAGGGATACAACAAGGGGGTAGCCCATCCCCCTACCCATACCCCTTCCCCCAACCCTGGTGACTGTGGGATTTGATCCCAAGTCACTGCTACAACCAGCCACAGATCTTATCAAGTGAGCCAGTTCGCACCATCCCTTATAAATGTTGGATCTTGATTTCCTTTTATTTAATTAGGTTTCCTTCTCTCCTTTCTTCTTTGGGTTAGTTTTGGATATGATCCACTATATGCAAACTTGTTTTTTCTTCAAATGATCTACTAGAATCCATACCCCATTTATTATATTTAATTGGTGATGACTATAGGAGCTCCCCACTGAGAATACATTGAAAAATAGGGTTCACAATGATTACCTGGACTTGACTAATATCTAAAACAAGAATCAAGTCTAACTAATAGACTGTTCAGATACATGTGAAATGGATTAGCATGGCATTTGAATCCACGGCATTTGAACCCGTTGCAATATTACTGGAAACTAGGAATGGATCCATTTTAGATGATGAATTTGTGCTTATAAGTGGAAAGGAAAACCATGATGAAGTCACTTCATTTCAGTGACCTGAAAGCAGGCTCCAAGGGATTTGCTGGATTATAATATTACTAGCAATAGATGATAATATTAACTCACTTCTTTGTCATCACTTCCATTTGAATGAGATATCAAAAAACCAATGTGTTTGTATTCTAACTGCACTAATCATGATAAGGTTTTTTTTTTCTTCCTAGTTATGACATCCACTAAATGCTTGTCTGACCTTTCCCTAATCTTCTTTTCTTCATAGGATAGAGAAATCTAAAATTTCTGAAGGGAAAAATTAGTTAATATAGTGGTTTGATGCTTACAAGTATTTGTATAGTCTCGTAATGACTAACGCCCATCACAACTCAATTTAAAAGGCTTGCTAACAACAACACGGATTTTGTACACATATGGACATGCATTTGGATACACCTTGTCCATCTTGTGAACAAAAACACCAAAAAAGAAGAGAAAAGATGCCACTGAAGAGAGGGAAATACTGTGGAGAAAAAAAGATCAAAAAATGCAACAATAAAAAAAAAAAGAGGAAGAACTGAAGAATGAGTAGAGAGAAGAATATGCCTGAATCACGTCTTACTGGGCTGAGTTGATGCAAGTCTTCTGCTCACAAGTTCAAAGTTCTCTTCGAATATTATAATTCAAAGCAAGGAAAAGAGAAAAATCCCATTTGATATTCATAGGCGTTTGCATCCAATTGCATTTTATTTTAAATTTTTTTGTATTTAAATCCCCTATTATAAATTTACTTATATCCTTATATATTTGTACATGCCCACTATACTAATTTATGTATTTATCATTGAAACAGAAGGTTATTAAATTTTGCCATTCTTTTTAATTTTAAATTGTCAATTTCCCTTAATTTAGTTACATTCATGCAATGTTAAATGTTTTGACGATTAACAATCTTAAAATAAAGAAAATATTCAAAGGAACTTATTTAGTTATTTGCTTAAAAACATACACAGATAACGGATTATTAGCCTCATTCAGCATCCATGTCCAGAAATCATAAATTATTAGCCTGATTGAATCAATGAATACAAACCAGCATTTTACAAAGTTACTGCAAATAAGGAATACAATAGTTTTTATCCTGCTTAAATCCTAATGCATTCAAATATGATAGAAAAATACATTGCATGTAAAAGATATTTACACATAATAATAAAGCAGGTTTTGAGATGGATTGTGCAAGAAATAGACGTGGAAGCAAATAATTGGAAGATGCAGGAAAACAAAAAGAAAAAGCAAGAACAAAGAGGTCAAGAAAAAGGTCAAATACCAGCATGAAGCAACAAGGCTATGGAACAAGACACGGAGTTGCAAAGGCATATACTGGTAGTTCACCCAAGCTACTATAGGCCAAAACTGCGAAGTTTAGTCAAGGAGTCTTAGTGAGTTAGTTTTGCCATGCCATTCATAAATATCTTTATCATGTCATAAAATAATGGCCAAAGTTTATACCTTCCATGCAGTCAACTGGACAGGAGGATAGTCCTTCTGGACTTTTTTCTGGACTAAGCCCCATGGTCTTCCTGCATGGCAAAAAGATGTTAACAATAAGAAGCTATAACTTCTAAATAGAAGTGTAATTAGTCCAAAAAAAATTACTCCTGAGTCAGTAAAACAGAATCGCAGTCTTCAGTATTTCTTGATCATGTGCTGTTATTCAATAATTGACAATTTATGGCTGAAAGGATACATCACCTGTGCAATTTTTATCATTTTATTTTGCTTTCCCACATTGTAGTCAGACAAGGATTATATTATGTATCAGCTGACTTTCTTGTCCACTTGAAGCATACACCAATCTCCCTTGTTATTTATACTAAGGATTTCCCTTATCAACTGTCTAAGTGTCCAGGCTCCCAAACCACCTCCCACGTTGCTAGGTGATCCTTCTTGGTGTCTCCCAGTTTCCACAGGAAATCCCCTCATAACCTTCACTAATTGGTTTTCCACTTTCACTAGTACTTTGAAGGTAGATAGGAAATAAACTGGCAAATTGGCCAAAGTTGACTTCATTAAAGTTATTCTACTCCCCCCCCCAAAGAGAAGTAATTTCTCTTCCAATTTGCAAACATCTTGCTAAATCTTTCGATCACTAGGTACCAGAAGCTATCTGCATTTGGATTTCCTCCTAGCAGTAGTCCCAAATATTGTAATAGCTAGTCCCCTACTTCACACCCCAAAAGTCTAGCTAGAAAATCCAGTTCTTCTCCCTAAATTTACTCCTACCACACAACTCTTGCCCTAGTTTACTTAAAATTGAAGAGTCTCTCAATATGGTTCACTAGCCTCTTTAAATACAAAAGTTCTTCTACTTCCCCTTCACAAAACCGTATGATATCATCTGCAACCTATAGATGCATGACCACCACGTCCTCCCAACTCTCCAACCTCTGAGCAAATTATTAGCATTTACCTTAAAATCAAATCACTTAGTACATCAGCTACTAATGTAAAAAGGAAGGGGGATAGAGGATCTCCTTATCTAAGGCCCCTTTTAGCAAGAAAAACATCCCTAGCTACTCCATTCACCAATATGGAAAAATGACACGAGGAAATGCAACCCTTCACCCATCTACAACATCTTTCTCCACAGCCCTTGCAATTGAGAACTTCTAGAAGAAAGGGGGACAGAGGATCTCCTTATCTAAGGCCCCTTTTAGCAAGAAAAAAAATCCCTAGGTACTCCATTCACCAATATGGAAAAATGACATGAGGAAATGAAACCCTTCACCCATCTAAACCATCTTTCTCCACAGCCCTTGCAATTGAGAACTTCTAGAAGAAAATCTCAATCCACCATGTCATAAGCCTTTTCCTTCTTCCTTCTCCTAAACTCTACACATTCATTGGAAATGAGTATTTAATCTATTATTTGTCTCCCAAAAACAAAGGACCCTTGATTTGTAGAGATCAGTGAAGGAAGGACATTTTTTATTCTTAGGGCCATCACCTTAGAAATGATTTTATACATGCTTCCCACTAAACTTATAGGCTTGAAATCCTTTGGTTGAATTGCATCCATCTTTAGGATCAAGGTCATAAAAATCGCATTTGTTCCCGAATTAAATGTGCTAAATCTTCATAAACCTCCAATAATCTCCCAACAATCTTTATAATTCCTCCTTAGGCCCTGGGGCTTTAGATCGATCCATTGAGAAGTTTTCCTTTATACTTATGCCCCGTTCGCTTTTCGGTAAGTCACTTACTCGGGTAAATGCACTTACCTGGGCAAGTGTTTCCCAGGAAAGACTTACCCCGGTAAGTGCATTTATCCATGTTCTTTTATTTCCCATGTAAATAAGGCAATGACAATCATAGCCATAAAAATTCTATTATTAAAAGGGGCATTTTTGTCCCATCCAAGTATTGGAAACTTTCCCCTAGATGGGAAGATTAATTTACCCACCTAGGAGATGGGTATCACTTACCCGGGTAAGTGGTACCCAGGAAAATAAACTTTCACTGGTCCCCACATAAATCTGAAAAATGAACATGAGCTTCTTGGTCAATGGGAATCAAAATCCCATTCACCAACTTTCCCCTCTCTCAAAATCCAAAAACAGAGTGCCCCCTTATAGTTATGTCTCAAGGGAAACAACCAACAAAGACCCTAACATAGAGCAACCATAGATTCTCTTTGAAAGGTTTTAACTTCAAAAATAGGGATAGTAACAGTTGATTCTCTATGGACAGAAACTGCATGCCTAGACATTTAATACCTTGCTGGACGAGGACTGGAGTTCCATAAATTGTCAAAATAAGCACAAAGCATATAAAGAGACACCTGACCTGAATAGGATAAAATTGTATACTCATGATGGCTGATATTGACAAAAAAGATTAAAATTAGAAGGGAGGCAGAAATCCACTCCTGGAAGTGGTAGCTGGCTACTTCAATTGAGAGGATTCCAACAAATAACATACAGCCTATATAACGAATTGTCCATAAACATAAAATTATATATTACAGAAGTACCCAGTGATATAGAAGAAATAGATACATGTTAAAAGAACAGAAAGAGAAATGCCTGGAAAACAAAAAATGGCCTGTTTTAGCTGTCAATATGGTATTTAATTACATGACCTTGCCATGAATAAACAAAGGTGGTAAATACTAAGTTGCAACTTGGCAATACAAAAGACATGCTTAATTCAGACCACCAGAAAGCAAAACAATGTAAACAGATTATAAAACTACACGTTCTACTTAGACCCACAAATCCAAATGAGAGCAACAAACCAAACCATTTTGAAATAAAGAGTTGAATAGAATGTAGTTTCATTTGCTAATTTCACTTCTAGGAAAGTGTCCACCTGAATCTTAGTCTTGTCATGGTGAGGTGATGACTGGTTGTTTTGGCCTCCCAACTGACTAGTTAACCACAAAAGGTGTCTTCTAAATTTAAGAATTGAAGCAATCTCATATATAAGACTATAGAAACCACAAACATGTAATAAAGGACTAATATAAAACAGTTAAGAGTGACACAGATCAGTGGTCTCTGTCCTGATTTTAAATAAACAACACAAAATTGTGATGGGAATAAGATGGAATTATCAAATCAAATCATTTCTCCATCAGATGCCAGGTAGGTCTCACTTTTCCACAAATATCTCAAAAAGGATTGTATGGGAGATGATTAACAAAGTTGAAGGCCAGAAAACAAACAGAAATTTGGAAATTATTTCTCTTCCAATGCTATAAAAGAAGAGAACAAGAAACTGCAAATACAAACATTTATCAAAGCTGAAATAATCCAATAACAATAGAATACATAGTTTATCCTATATCTAGAAAGTGAATTTGGCAACTTATATGAAATAACAGATTATTCCACCTTTACCATAATTGGTGATTAGTGATTCAATACTTTTTTTTTGAAAGCCAACCCAATACACACAAAACAGAATAGAATGGCAAAACAGAACCCATGTAGCCGCCCCCATATAGTTGGGACAAAGCTCGGATGATGATGATGATGGACTTTATTTTTAGGAAAAGACTACAGACAGACAGACAAACAACAGACTAAAGACAATGACTTGCTGATTCCCAAAAGCTCAATTCATAGAATTATATACCTTCAACTATAAGACCATAGTACATCATGAAAAACATGTTGTTCCAAGGAGATGAAGTTAATTGTTCCAAAATCACCTGAAAAGGTAAAAAATATAATAATTTGAACAAATCCCGGATCAAAATAACCCAATAAGTACTGCAGAACTTAATAACCAGACCACGTTTTGGCACCATAAGAAAGGTTTTGCATCACCATGTACCTTCTTAGCAACCGTTTTGTTGCCCTTCTTTCCCTTGAAGATGATGTCCATCAGCTTGTGCAGAAAGTGCCCAAACGGTCCCGAGTATGCAAACCCATAAAGCTGCAGAACAATTAGAAGTTAAAAAACGTATAAACATATAAAGCAGAAGTTTATTAGGTAGAGAACAAAGCAGAAATTGAGATAGAGAAAAGAAAACGAGAGGATTATCATAGCATGATTTAGGACTTCCTTGCAGACATAACAATAGACAATTTCACCAAATCATCACCCGTTGATGCAGTCGTAGAAACACATAAACTCAAATAAACAAAAAAGAAACCCAAAAAAGAATTTTAGATCCATCCAGGTCCCAAAATATCAATCAGATAATAAGTAAAACAATAGCAAGCATACCATTATAAGAAGTAATCTTCTTAGTTGAAGCTTTTTGACTCCAGAAATCTTCTGGGCAATTGCATCACTACATCCAGCTAAAACGCCAGCAGTAATTGCCTAGAAACAAGTTAACAAGAAAAAGAAAAACCCAGTTCAGCTATCAAACCCAACACCATCGAATACTCGAATAAAGTGAAGTAACACAATATTACGTTTTTCCCAGGAAAGCGAAAAAAAGAAAGAAAAAGCAGGGCAATAGACTCAAATTGAAGTCTGACCTAGAAGAAGTAGAATAGTCAAATAAGGGTATTCGGATTTTGGACATACCTTGGTTCTAAGAGGATGGAGTTGCAGTTGTAGCAGATATTTTCCCCAAGATTCTTTAATGATATCAGACATGGCGGAATCAAGATTCAAGACTACTGCCTGTCACACCTCTGTCGTTCCTGGGTGTCTGTGAAAGGTGTGAACTTGGAAGCAAACAGAGAGCGGAAAGGAAGAATGACAGGTAGGGGTAGGTGGTAGGTGGTCAGGACTTAGGAGGGTCAAGACCATGCATGGCCGATGCCAATGAAGCAGAAGACCACACCAAACCAATTAGGCTATAACATAAAAAGAAATAAAAAAAAAAAAAGACTTTTTAATAGTCTAGCCTTCCCATGAAAGAGGTGCAGTCTTCCAACTTCCAATATTCATGAAGTTGCTCAGACGGAGGTAGTTTCATAGAAGCATGTGACGACAATCTGAGAATTTCCGTTGCAAAGTCTGGGCTTTGAAGTTGGGACTTTGGTGGAGGAATTGTTTTGTATTATTGACAAAAATGGGAATAATTGGAGGGAGAAAACTCCCATATCAAAATGGCCAAATTGGACATCACCATCACTTAAGTCTCAGTGTACTGTGTACTTTCTCATGTTGGCCAAAACATCAGCGCCCCACAACACTTTCCAACCAACCGTGCATTGGAAACATCTCTTTTGATGTCTCATTATCTCCCGTGACTGTCATCGGAAGATAGGGCTGCAGTCCAATGAATGCAGAATTCTCAAATTACAGCCCCCATGGTAATACTAGTAGCCTTCTTACAAACCGCATCTTGCCCATGAATTTAACATCAATTCATATACGGTCTCTGAACTGGGTTGATCAGTCATTCTTAAATGCACGATTGGGATGTGCTGTGTGGCATTATGAATCGATTGCACTAATAGATTTTAATTTGTTTGAGTTTCATCAGGTAGACGCCCCTCGACACATCAGCCAAAGTCTTTTGCCCCTTTCAAATAAATCTCCCCAACCAAGCTGACAAGCTCCTCTTCCATTCAAATCCAAACCCAACGTTCCACTGGCCTTCCTTTTGTTCTATGCAATCCCAAAGAACAAGTTTCTTCTCCTCACTCCGTACTTCCATAGTTCCAGCCATTATCACCGCTATTGCCTAGCTTATTCGAAGCATAAGGAAGCTTCAGTTGCTTCCTCACCTATTTTCCAGTTGTTCAAAATCTTTCTAAAGCATTGCTGTGGTGAAGGTCGTTCAAGACCTATCCATATCTCACCTCACCTCGTCGTAGTGTATGACGACGACTTCTCGGTATAAGACCAGTGGATGTGATGGTGGTCTGATTCTGAAATATGAGGAGAGTTGGTTCAAGTTGTAGAAGAGAAAAGGGGAAAGAAAGGGAGGGAGGGAGAAGTGGTCAGACCCCGGAGGGGCTGCCTATATACCCTCCGACGAGGGAGAGGGATTGAGCTGTTGTAGTTCATTAATTGGAGTAGGAATTCCGACAATGACATGAAAAGTAACGGATGGCTGCATAGAAGCAGAGAGGGAGAGAGAAGTCCAAAAGTTTTGAATATGCAGGTAGTCTATGTGTAATATATTGGTATGATAGTTGTCATCCTGAGTTTTTTAAGGTTTTGTGAAATTGCTAATGCTATGAGACACAAAGGCCAAGTTATTGGTTCTTAATTTTGACAGCTTGGTGTCTTTGTAAACGGTGTTCAAAGGATTACCGTCGAGCCAGAGCCCCTTGGAGTTACTGACATTTAGAAGCTTGGTGCCTTTTGATAAACAATGCCCAAAGGATTACCGTCAAACCGCAACCCCTTGGAGTTAGTGGGTCTTTTGGTAGCTTGGTGTCTTTGTAAGATATGTAAGGTCACAGAGGGGTAATGCCCTTGGGCAGGGCTGGAGTAACAACGGAGTCCTATGTAATGCCGTGGAGGAGTAATAGAGCTACTATGCTTGATGAAAGCTTTTGAAAGTAAGTATTATTGTAGAAATGAACGTATCATGGAAATTTACTGTTGAATATGTTATTTGGTGAAACATTGAAGTTTGTTATTGAAAGAAAAATGTTTAATTTGCTGAAACAGTAAGGCGAATTGATGATACTATTTGGATGTGTTTTGTTGATTTGAGAAAATGAGTGAAAGTGTAATGAAGAATAACTCCCTGCTTGAAAATAAAATTTTACTGATTTGTGCTTGAAATGGTAGGTTAAAATGATGAATTCTAAACCCCTTGTGAAGTGAAATTGAAATTGTATATTTATGAAAATGAATCTGGGCTGAATTTTTAAATTTTAAAAGCATGGTACTATGCTATGCTAAAACTTATTAGAGAGAATTTTATTTATAAAGATAAAATTTTAAAAGTTGTTCAACAAAAGATAATATAAAAAGTGCCTTAAAACCGTTTCAAAATGGGATGTTGGCTATCTAACTGTGAAAAGATGATTTATTCAATAAATATTATAAAGCCTATTTTGGGACTATCTCCTACTATGCATGATTTTCCAACAATATTGCTCATGCATATCCTGAATTCAATAAAACAACACAAGAGAAATGACAAAAAATTCATTCAGGTTACTCTCAAAGGCCAAAAAAATTATCCCAAGGTTTAGTGAATATAATATTGACATTTGCAAATAGATCTGCTTCAAAGAGAATTTGATGATTAACAAATGATTGTAACACCAAATTATGAGGAATTACCAATCAAAATCAAATTAGGAATCACCATGAATGAGGGTTTCCAAAATTGAAACCCTCAATGATGTTCTTATCATCCCATCCCAGTTAATTGTGATTTTGATACAGGTGTGTGTTCTTCTTGGTTGTATATTTTCTTATTGGATGCATCCTAGGATTATTTTTTGGGAGAATGACCGATCAGCTCAGGGTCAGAATTTGTAGGCTCAAAGTACTGTTGGGGGGTAGGTGCAAGCTCGGAATTGATGTCAATTCATGGGCGGGTGTTGGTCCATAGAATGTGGGTTATTGACCTTTTGAAGGCTTATAACTCTGCAGTGGAAATCAGAAATCTGCATTGGGCAAATCCGTACTTGTCTGTTATTTTTTTCATGTGTTTTTACTTTTAGTGAAAAAAGAATGCATGAAGTTTACCATTTGTTGTGTTAAATGTCTTGAAAGCAAATATGGGTGTATGGACACACTCGAGGTCATATTTTCAATAAAGTTTGATGTCTCCCTATTTTGATTTTATGTTCATCGAGTAGGTAGACTATGGTTTCTGTGAATCCAATTCCTTTTTTCTGCCATGTCGATTTTCAAATAAGAATGTAATATTGTATTCGACAATTACTCTAAATGGTTTGGAATCCATATACATTTACAGTAGAAGGTAGGAGGAGGTGACGCGGCACTGATGTGGCCGAAGAGATAAGGTGGTCATGTAAGCGACACGTGGCATCCGGAGCCAGCTCAACCATAACCTGAACGATAATGGTTGCAAGATTTGTCATGGAGAGCATAGAATGGCCAAAGGAGATAACTAATTAAAAACACTTTCCACTAGTTCTAGTTTGGGCCTGCTCTTAGTGCTTTGCTTGAAAATCCTAGGAAAAAAAATCTAATTTGTTAACATACGAAGGCAAGACAACATTAAACAACATAAATAAAAGATCCAATTATTAGGGAGTGATTGGAAGCCATGAAGTAAATGGCATGGTAGGGGATGTCCAATTTGGTTGACTGGTGGTGAGTTGTGAGGTTTTTATTTTCTATTCTCATTAGATGTGTGGTAAATAGTTGCCATGTAACAGGTAGTGAAAATGTTGATTGTATATAGTGGTTTAAAAATAGCCCATATTCAATTATACATTCTTAGCTTTATTTAAGAGTGTCTATGCTAATTTCCCATACATTTTAATATCATTAATCCATGATACCCTAAAATGCCTATCCTTTGGTTGGAAAATTGTTGCATATACTTTGTTAGAATATAGACATATCCTTGTTGACATGAACAGATGAGGTAGTTGTGTTTTAATTGAATTTATTGAAATGTTGATATGTTCTTCAACTAGTATGAGTACCCAATTGGCCGGTGGAAATCCTTTCCCTGGCAGTTTGAACTACAAAACGAATTATTATTATTGTAAAACAAAAATGCATCATTTGAATATCTGAAACTCCTAACCCCCATAAGATATTTTATAATTTCCCTAGTAAACTCCAAGTATGTCTTGTTTAAAAGTTTATTAAATGTAAATACTTGTATTGAAACACATGAAGGCAAATCGGTCGAATGAAAACTAAGCCAATCATAATGGAAAATGCAAATTTTTCTACTGGACAGTGTTAGACAATGTATGCCCTGAGCTCCAATTAGATTAATGTACACAAAAATTTATAAATAATTTAAGTGCATTATTGTTTCATGATCACATTTGGTATATATATTTCTGTGAATTACTCCTTAAACTAGACACTTATAGGACTCGTGTTAGTTTAAAATGTTCTTAGCCATTGGGTAGACTTAGGGAGTTTATCTTGACAAGTCTAACACTAGTTGCTACCGAATTGGTGAAACAACTTGTCTTAATTACTAGGGTTAGATCCTAAGCACAACCAATGGATGTTTAGAAGAACTACTAAACTTGGACAAATTTCCAATTATGCCCTAAACCTTTGAGATATATGGACAAAACTAGAGAGTTACACTTGACCCCAAAATTAATTATGATATTGTACTAGGTTTGGACTGAATTGTCTTTGATATGCCAACTAGTAAGATCCATCAAGGGTCAAATATTTGGGCATGTTGGGGTAGTTTAGGAAATTACTTAAGTGGATAATCATAGTGATAAGATCGACTTATTTGTCAGACGAAGTGAATATTAGGATTTACACTCTCTGATGGAAGCATAAGTTACTAGCAATAGACTTTCAATTATATTTGAAATTTGATTTGCAAAATATATTTATATGTTATATTACTATTTATGAAAAAAGGTTTGAAAAAAGTTTTAATCATGGGATTCATCCAAGTAGAAAGTGTGACATTGCATTTTACAATCAAGGAAGGACCTCTTCCCTATGAGATTTTGATGATTATGGGTCAAAAAGTTAGGTATAAGAGACTATTATAGGGCTGAATAATCAATGGGCTTCATCTTAGATAAGTCCATTCCCATCGAATCCAACGATCATTTACATGTAAATGTTGGGCCCAACTAAGCCCAAGCTGATTAGGTCAGGGATTCACTACTCTTAAGCAATGAATTCAGCCTACCCTCTTCCAGAGGTGGGATCGAATGATAATGGACTTATTGAAACCATTGTGGGTCTCATGCCATATAGTGTTTAGACCTACATGGCCTTACAATGCATAGGAAAGTGACCCATTAAAGAAAATGGACCTAAGGCCCATTACTAATACGATTAGTTAAGTAGGCAAGTTGCCATTCAATTATAATAAGATAGTTTATCCATAAGGATAAATACTAATCTAAATCTGATTTTTATTCAGCTCCTAGTAGGACTAGGAGAGTGTTCTATATAAGGGAAGAGAGGGATGAGCAAAACATTCTATCTTAAGCTCTCTCTTTCTTAATTCCCTTGCTCCTATAAAACCCTAGTTCATTTCAACCTTAGTAGGGATTGTTTTCTTTCAGTTCCTAACTATGTTTTTGGAGTAAAACATTAGCCTTAAGAAGGCTTAACTATTTAGTAAGTTACTTAAATAAAATAAAATAAACCATAATAAAAATACATGCTCAAAAGTTAATTAACCATAATAAAAATAATTTAGTAAGTTACTTAAATAAAATAAAATAAAAATAATTATTAATTATTGTTACTGATAAAAATATTTTTATTAATATAATAAAAATAATTTAATTAATAAAAGGAATAAGATTCAAACTAATATCAATTTAAAATTAATATAAAACTAGTAAAACTAATCAAACAATTATTAGTTTTATAATTAAATTTTATTAATTTAAAACCAACTTAAGTTCCACTAAAAAATAAATTTATATAGTTAATTATATTTCATAAGGAAATTAAATTTCATAAAAAATAATATAGTTAAATAAATTTAACTTTTAATAATTTTAAAATTAATATTAAATATATTTTAATTTTTTAAAATCAATTTAAATTTCATTTAGAAATAAGGAAAATTATAAAAACCTCAATGGGTTTTCTAACAATCCTATGAAACTCCCCAATGTTTTGAACTTAACAAAAACCTTCCCTATTTTTTAAAAAAGGTGCAAATACCTTTCTTTCATCAACATTCCAAATAAAAAAAAATGTTAATGTAATGCATTAATTTTACTTCACTTCAGCCTTTTTACCTTACTTTGTCCAAGAAGAGCAAGGAGAATTATTCTTTGAAAATTGTTTGGTATGCAAAATAAATTAGTGAGGGGTAAGGTTGAAACTTTAAATTATGTATGATAATGCATTAACAATGACAACGGTATTTTGGTAACTTGAATATCTTTGTTACTGAAAATTCAACAGAAATGAGGTATTTGCACTTTTTTTCCTCAAACTATAGGAGAGGCTTTTGTTAGTGTCAAAACACAAAGGTTGTTTATAGAATTGTTATAAGAGAGTTTTTTTTTATAAATTTACCTAAAAATAATACAAGAATAATAATAAACCAATAAAAATTAATAATTTTTTTCAAAGATTAATAAAAATTAGCATCAAGATACAAAAAAAAATACAAATTTATCTAGAGAATAGGAAATTGGCCATTCTCACTAAAGCACAACTTAGATTGTGAATGGATAAACTAGACATAATCCCAAAAACTAATACTTGAATTGAAATTAGATGGACACCATTTAATTGGAAATGTTATAGAGCTCCATCTTCAATTTTGCTTATAAATAAAGCATGTGCATCATACTGGTCCTCACTAGTTTATTTGTGAAAACTAAAAATAGGTAGGGAGCTTCCCATTTTGCCACACAACATGATGATATCCCATATTTTGGCTACTCATGGTGCCCTTTGATTTTGGGTTGGATTGAGGCCTTAAAGGGTCGAGCACAAGCTTGAGTTTACCTAGATAGTCGAGCCATTCAAACCGTCAACAAACCCTATCTCTAGTTTCATGTTTCCTAAAATCTATTATTTTGTCAAAAATATTTGATTTAGTCAAATCTATTTGACTTGGATGGTTGAACCGTTAACTCACTTAGCTTAGCCGCCATTGGATCACAAGTTACAATATACAATGTATCGAAAACTTCCGAAGACTATAACTCTATAATTTGTTTAGTTTGGGTAATCTTTTTCTAATTTGGGTATTTTGTTTGCAATTTATGCATTTAAAGGTGCCAAGCTCCACTATTTTGCAAAAAAAAAATGCAAGTATGGGCCTCAATTTTCAATTTTTGGCTTTTTATTATAAAAAATAAAAACATAAATTAGACCTAAGATAATAATATATACATATATTTTTGAGTAAAATGTATAAATAAAATGTCAAATAATACATATTTTTCACTATATAAATCAAAAATAAAATACATAAATAAAATAAGTCTTGGAAATCCCATATGGAGATGGTAGGAAAAATGAAAATTAATTAGAAAAAGATAAAATTAACAAACATCTTTTATTCATTGCTTTGCTATTTGTATGTAAAAGTCTTCTTTAATTTTATATTTTGGGTTAGTAATTAATTCTTGGTTTTGGAATTTGGGAAAGCTTCACAAGTTTTTTATTGAGTAAAAGACTTAAATATACCCTAAATTTTCATAAATCAACTTAACGTACCCTAAGTTTTTTAAAAAAACTTAAATATATCTTGTGACTATTTTACCCTTCATTTTTTTTCAAAATTTCAAAATATATCCTGAATTTTTTAAACCCATGTGAGTGGTTGGCATTGAGGCATACCAGACTACCCCCAAAAAAGTTCGTAGATAGAATCATCGAAGATTGTAAACCCATACAATACAGATCTCAATTCCACATTGATGAGACAACCTGAAGCCTTTAAAAATGATATATCCAACACTCCAAAATGGAAGACATATATGCATATCAAGCTTCTCAAAGTTATATATTAAAGCAAATATCATTCTCTAGGCAGAAAATCCAGGAAGTCCATCCCTCTAAACCTAGAATCCATGATGAGAACCCAACTTCATAAAAGCCATCAGCTTCAATGTGAAAAAAAAAAGTGTTTAGAATTTGAAATGTTTAAGCCAAATAAATTCTCAAAACACCATTAAGATCAAATTATGAACTTGGAGAATGGCCAATCAAATTCTAATATCTATGGATGTGAATCCTTTGAAATAAAACCAATCCTGGTCATCGTTATTTTCTCTTCTCTCCTCCCACATTCCTCCTCCTCCTCCTCCCTTTTCTTCTTCCAAAAGGGTAAAATAGGATTCTTTTTAATTTTTGGGAAAATTCCCGATAGGTACCCTGTACTTTAGGCTGAGTGTCACTTTAGTACCTGTACTTTAAATCGTGACAATCTAATACCCAAACTTTCAATTTGGGACAATTTGGTACCTACCGTTAGATTTCCGTCAATTAGAGGATAAAATGTCTAAAATACCCCTAGTGTTATTTTGACCTATTAATCCCAAACTATTAAAATAATCCATCGGTCAATACAGAAAACAAACGTCGGTGGTGTCAAGCGCCTGTGCCACCGAGAAAGTTGATTTCGACGTCAGAAAACTATTGTGCCACCGAGAATCTGAGAAGTAGTGCCATTTTTTTCATTTACAGAGAATCATCTCCCTCACGCCAGTGGCCTCAGGCGACTGTGCCATTGGGAAAGTTGATTTCGACGTCGGAAAAGTATTACGCTGCCGAGAATCTAAGAAGAAGTGTCATTTTCGGAGGACGACTCCTGTTGCCCGTCGCTGGAACATTCTTGCGCCCACTGTTTACTCAGTTGTTGCTAGAGAAGACGACTTGTTGCTAGAGCCGAAGAGACAACCAAGGTATGTTCATTTGCTATTGTTTTTTATCATTTTTTATGTGTTTTTTAACATCGACTTCTCCTTGATTTCTCTACAAGTGGGTTACTGAGATTTTAATCCCAGATTTTTTAGGGTTTTGATTTTTTTTAGTGTTTTTCAAGGTTAGATATATTTTGATTTTAACATCAACTTCTCCTTGCATTAGTTGTGGACACCTGGTTTTGATATATACGAGAATGATGTGCATGGGGAATGTTTCCCTTTCTTTAATCGGTCATTGTTAATGGTGGTTCCCCACCTTGTCTGCCAGACATGCATTTGTCTTCATAGATAGAACCTTGTCTATCAGACATGCATCTGTCTTCATAGACAGAAAGCAAAGCGTTGTTTGGCATGTCTTTCTACGCGGTCTTTTGGCTGTTTACAAGCCGAGAAGACCAAAAATCAGTCTATTCCCGTTTGGCACACAGAAGATCTAGCCGCCAAAAGATGTGGTGCCGAAAAGATGCCCGAAGCCCATTTTGGGCTGGTTTCGGGAAGCTCCAAATGAAGCTTCTCGTGTCTTTCACGTTTTAACCTCACTTGGAAAGACCCGAAACGATGCACGAAAAGACGTGCGTCTGCCAAATGGTCTTCGGGCTGCCCAGATCTTATGTCAAAAGCTCAATGCATCTATTGACTGTTAGAGCTACGAGAAGATCTTCTCAAAAAGACTTGCCAAACAAGCCCTAAATGTACTTACTGCACATGTAAAGTGGTTCCCCACTTTGTTTACTTGTTCTTAGCTGCTCAAACCTTGACAAGTAAGACACCCAAGCCCTAACCTGTGGTTCAAATCATGGTCCAAACCATGGTTCAAACTTATGGTGCAGATCATGGTTCAACCATATGGTTTAGAAACATTGGGCTGAAGTGTGCTTGAGACAATGGTCCAAACCTATGGTTTTATAGGTTATATTGGATTTTATAGTGTATTATATCATTTATTGTATTTTTTTTGTAGATGTATACTATTTTCATCCATCAGGAGGGTAATGAGGCCAGCTCCTCAGGTCCTAGGGCAGATGAGTATGATGACATCAACATCCCATTGGATGAAGCTGATATCGTTGGTGATGAAGAATACAACAACGATCACGATGACCATTCCACACCACTAGAGGATGATGTTCTTGGGCCAGAATTGTTGAATGATTATCATCAGCCAGAAGAATTGCTTAGTCCACATGCATCGGATGACGAGAGAGGTGCACAATATGAGTCATTTATACCTGAGAGGCAAATGGGTTCACCCAACTTATTGGTGGGGATGAGATTTTCCAATCCAACTATATTTAAGAAAGCATTGGTTAACTTTGTGATCATACATGGCATACAGTATTATTATGTGAAGAATAATAAAGATAAGGTCACGACAGCTTGCAAGTAGAAGTGTGGTTGGAGGATTGATGCATCTTGGATGCAAGACCAGGAGTCTTTCCAAATTAAATCTTTCAGTGACAAGTGTGAGTGTGCACGGGCATTGAGGAATGACAAAATGCCATCGAATGGCTAGCCAATAAATACAAGAACAAATTTATGGATAGTCCTGGTTGGAAAGCCCTTGCTTTACATAATGAGACTCTTAAGAGATTTTAGAGTTGATATTAGTAAGTGATTGGTTTATAGAGCTAAGAGAAAGTCAATTTTCCAGATTGAGGGGATACATAGTGAACAGTTCAAGAAGTTGGCCGATTACTGTCATGTCTTGCTGAATTCAAATCCGGGTAGCATTGTGAAGATTGGTTTCAAGGAGGGGGTCCCTGGACAATTTGAGAGGATGTTTATTTGTTTCAATGCAACGAAAGTTGGCTTTTTGGAGGGTTGTCGCCCATTCATAGGGCTTGATGAATGCCACATGAAGCCACCTAACTTTGGCCATATCCTCTCGGCTATTGCTTTAGATGGGAATAACTGCATATTCCCAATTGCATTTGTTGTAGTTGAGTCTGAGTGTAGGGGAGTCGTGGACTTGGTTTTTGACTTTGTTGTTTAACGCTATTGGAGGACCAGATGATCATGGTTGGACCTTTATTTCTAATAGGCAGAAGGTATTATACTAGTGCATTTATGTATTTTACATTTTATATGTGCATGTATACATTCATATTAACATTCTTAGTTTGGTTATGTTGTAGGGACTTGTTGAAACTTTTGAGAGGTTGTTGCCAAGTACAGAGCACCGCTTTTGTGTGAGGCATATGTATGCCAACTTTAAGCTTCTTTTGAAGGAGAATGATCAAAGAGATTGTTTATGGGGGGCTGCTAGTGCATACACATCTGCCGAATTTGACTGGTACATGGATAAAATGAAAGAATTGAACAAAGATGCTCATGACGGGTTGAGAAGGGTGCCCCCGGCAATGTGGTCCAGGTCAACCTTTGGACTAAGAGCCCTTAGTGATGACATTTGTAATAACTTCTTGGAGTCATTCAACAAATGGATATTAGATGCTCATGACAAGCCTATTATTACATTGGTGGAGACTATCAGGAGGTATAGTTGATGTCCTTAGTCAAAAGAAGACATCAACAACTTACAAATGACAATGGACCTGTTTGCCCCAATGTTAGGAAGAAGATATAGTGGCTTGAAGAACGTGCCCGAAACTGTTTTCCTGTATATGTTGGGATATCTACATTTGAGGTGACCTATTTCGATAAGAGAGCAGTTGTAAATCTTGAGAGAAGAACTTGTTCATGCCGGCGGTGGGCACTCACAGGGATACCATGTACAGATGCAATTTCTTGGATAAAGATATAGAAGGAGTGTGTATACAATTATGCTGATCCCATTTACACCAATCAAAGATGTATCCAGGCCTATAGCAACATAATTGTCCCGATCCCGGATAAGTCTCAGTAGCCCATTGTACATCAACCAATACCTATCACCCCACCCTCCATCGGGCCACAACCAAGAAGGCCAAGGAAATTAAGGAGGAAGGGGCCCGATGAATTGATAAGTGGGCATAGTGTAACACAGAGGGGCAGACTTATGACATGCTCTAGATGTGGGCAGACGGGACACAACATTAGAAGCTGCAGGGGCCGACATCAGGGAAATTCTGAGAATAGGATTGATGATGTAGGCCCATCACAAACATCATCATCATTGAGGGCACAAAGACAACCTTGGGGCAGAACCACTAGTACGAGGGGTAGATCATTGACATGTAGAGGCGGGTCATCAAACTAGAGGGGTGGACCATCATCTCATACTGGTACATCAAGTGTTGAAATTCCTCACCAGATTAATTATCTGCAACTACCACGACCCCAAGTGCCAAATATAGGTGTTGATTTTCATTCCCAGGTTGTATGGTCTCTACTTTACTCTCATTACCATTGTATGTCAATTCAGAGACAAGAGTCTGGACATAGATATTAACTAACCTTGGTGGATGAACATTGTTGCAAGAGAGCTTTAACATGGATGGTGGTCCTCCTACACAATAATATGCATGGCTCTAAATGGTGAGATGAAATTCTAACTCGGGTCTTAACTTCTAACTTTGATTACTTTTGCTTCACATCTGCTTGTGTTTTGTTTGTTTGTAAGGATGATGTGGCTCCAATCTATATGAAAGAGAGTAAATCCACAAATCAGAAATAGGAAGAGGGAGAGGAGAGAGGGGACGCTGATCAGATTCCAGGGAGGGGAGGAGAGAGGAGAGAGAGAGGAGAGCGGAAAGAGATTTCAGGGGGAATCTGATCAGGTGATCAGATTTTAGGGAGGGGAGGAGAGAGGAAAGAGATAGAGGGAGAGAAAGAGAGGAGAGAGCTAGAGAGAGGGGGAATCTGATCATTTGATGAGATTTCAAGGAGGGGAGGAGAGAGGAGAGAGAGAGAGAGCTAGAGGGAAGGGAAGAGAGGAGAGAGGGAGAGCTAGATGGAGGGGGAATCAGATCAGCCGATCAGATTTTAGGGAGGGGAGGAGAGAGGAAAGATAGAGACGAAAAAGAGAGAGCTAGAGGGAGGGGAGAGAGAGAGAGAGGGAGGGAGGGAGGGAGAGCTAGAGGGAGGGGGAATCTGATCAGTTGATCAGATTTCAGGGAGGGAAGGAGATAGGAGAGAGAGGAAGGGAGAGCTAGAGGGAGGGGGAATCTGATTAGCTTATCAGATTTCAGGGAGGGGAGGAGAGAGGAAAGAGAGGAGAGAGAGAGCTAGAGGGAGAGAGAGCTAGAGGGAGGGGGAGAGAGGAGAGAGAGCTAGAGGGAGGGGGAATCTGATCAGGTGATCGGATTTCTAATCATAAAATTAGAAATCTAATCAGTTGATCAGATTTCAGGGAGGGAGGAGAGAGAGCTAGAGGGTGGGGGAATCTGATTAGCTTATCAGATTTCAGGGAGGGGAGGAGAGAGAAAGATAGAGGGAGTGGGAGAGAGTAGAGAGGAGAGAGGAGAGAGGAAAGAGAGAGAAGAGAGAGAGGAAGGGAGAGCTAGAGGGAGGGGGAATTTGATCAGCTGATCAGATTTCAGGGAGGAGAGGAGAGAGGAGAGAGAGTTGAGAGTTGAGAGGAAAGAGAGAGGGAGGAGGATCTGATCAGTTCATCAGATTTCTAATCAGAAACTTGATAAGCTTTTGGGGGGAGGAGAGAGGAGAGGGAGGGGGAATCTAATTAGTTGATCAGATTTCTAATCAGAAATCTGACAGGGAGGGGAGGAGAGAGTAGAGAGGAGAGGGAGAGAGAGGGAGGGAGGGACAACTTGCAATGAATGAGGGACAACTTCCAAACATAATCCTCTATTATCAATCCAGACATCTTGAATTGTATATGTTCACACAAAGTCCTAGTATGCCTATACCACATTGCCACACACCAAGTCATAGTATTCCTTAATGGATTCATGTTCGCTTTGTAGTAAAAAGAAATACTGTATGAATCAGAATATGCCAAACATAATCCTCTATTATCAATCTAGACATCCTGAATTGTATATGTTCACAATTTCCAGGTTTGGAGGTGATATGTTAGTTAAGTTCATCTTAGATTTGCATTACACCTCTCTTATGTATTGAGTGTAGGGTCATTAACTAGTACATGTATTAATAGTTGTAACCTTTAATATTTGTTGTTTTATGCTTATTTTGCATTACACCTCTCTTAAGTCATAGTTCTCTCTCTCTCTCTTTCCTCTCTCCTCTCTCCTTCCCTCCCTGAAATCTGATCAACTTCCCCCTACCTCTAGCTCTCCCTCTCCCTCTCCTCTCCCTCTCCCTCTCCCTCTCCTCTCTCTCTCCTCTCTGAAATCTGATTAGGTAATCTGATCAGCTGATCATATTCCCCCCTCCCTCTCTTTCCTCTTTCCTCTCTCCTCTCTCTCCTCTCCCTTTCTCTCTTTCCTCTCTCCTCTCTCTCCTCTCTCTCTTTCCTCCCTGAAATCTGATCAGGTGATCAGATTTTTGACTAGAAATCTAATCAGTTGATCAGATTCCCTCTCCCTTTAGCTCTCTCTCCTCTTTCTCTTTCTCTCTCTCTCCTCTCTCCTCCCCTCCCTGAAATCTGATCAGGTGATTCCCCCCTCTAGCTCTCTCTCTTTCCTCTCTCTTCTCTCTCCTCCCTCGTCCCCTCCTTGAAATCTAATCAGATTTCTGACTAGAAATCTAATAAGCTGATTAGATTCCCCCTCCCTCTAGCTCTCTTTCTCTCCTCTCTCCAGGTCTGCCTATATGAGTTAATTGAACTTAATGCTTGTATGAGTATTGAATTTAATGCTTGTATGATTTTGTTGAAATGCATTTGCTCAAATACTGACTTATTCCGTTAATGATACAGGGGATTATTGGATGGATATTGATATGCGTGGGCTTCTAACCATAAAACTACTACATAAAGGAGAATTGAACCACATTTGCAATTGTAGTTTATGGTTTTTTTGTTCTTTTGTTTTTTGAATGGTGGATGGGAGAGTAATGTTTTATAGGTTGGTGTTAATATGATAACCACAGCATTTAGACAGATTGTGGAAGAACTGTTGCTTATTTTTTGCTTCCACATTTATTGTAAATGGTGATGGGATGACTTTAAGAATACTAATGTTGAATGGGTGTGGTCCCCTTATTTGTATTGGTGCGAGAATGCTAATGTTGATCACTTTAGAATCATCTCTTGTATTAATGAAGGATTATTTGTTAAGGTAACTTGTTCCAGGGTACCTATTATTGATAGACAATTCCTCATCACTTTAACCAACAATTGGATCTCACATGCAAAGTTGGTCATCCCACTCTAATGGAGATATGCAAAAAATTGGAATACGATTATTGTTGGACACTAACCATGGAACTTCATTGTACATATAATTTGAATGCAATGGCAAATACAGTTCATTAATTACTTCTTGTACATATAACTCTATTTCTTGTACATATACATTCCAAAAAATACAACAATTAACACAATAACTAAGACCACCATGCTCTTTAACCCTTCAATAACTACTTCTTGGGAGGACTCTATAGCCTTAATATGACAGTCAAAACCAGATACTAGTTGATGAAGCTCTGCAATGCGGCTTTCCAGATGATCTTCTGACGAATTGCCTTCATTAGAAAAGTTTGTGGGAGCTGCCCATTCAAAGAAATTGCATGGTGGAGGTACGCTTCCCTGAATAAAATCAAATGCAAAGAAATCAACATCTCATAATTAATTTGAATACAAACAAATGCCCTTATATGCACACAAGGTTAATTGTGCAACTATAAAATATCCTATTCAGATTTCTACTTGTTTCCGAAACATAGGTCAGAACTAAAACATTTCGCAAAACATTGGTCAACACTGGAACAACAGTCAGAAGTCCAATAGCTCCGATTTCACAACATTGATTTTTCTTTACACTTGTAAGTGGAGAGCATGCATGAGAGTTAAAGAAGCACACCTGAGAGGTTAATGGCAGCAAAGTTGGGATACCAGGTCAAAACAAGCCAGACAATCAGTCGAGTGTTATAGATGTTCAAGAACTTCAAAATTCCATTTGACACCACAATTCCCGCCATTGAATCACCAGGTATAATGGCAGCAAAGTTGTGGTTGTACAAGGTATTGAGACTCCTAGAATTTCTACAATGAATCTAAAAGAAGATTTCGATGTAGTACTCATGTCTCTTATGAAATAAGAGAAATCTGTGCAACTTAAGTCCTTATAAGAGTTCTTTGTGCCAACCTTACCCATGCTGACAACCAGCCCAAAACCCCAACCTAACTGTTTTCTTGTGTTCCTGGGCTACCATAGATCAAACCAAGACAAGAGGCTTCTTCATTCAACCTAGGACGAAGACAACAACTTTCGTTCTTCAACCCAGAACGAAGACAACAGGGGAGAAATAGGTTTTTTCATTCAACCTAGGACGAAGACAACATCTTTCATTCTTCAACCCAGAAGAAGACAGCAGGGGAGAAATAAGAAGGGTTTTTCATAAAGGGTATTTTCGGTATTTTGAAAATTTTAACCCGGCATGTGAGTTTCTAACTGACGGAAATCTAATGTCGGGTACCAAATTGTCACAAATTAAAAGTTTGGGTACCAAATTGTCCCAAATTGAAAGTTTGGGTATTAGATTGTCACGATTTAAAGTACGGGTACTAAATTGGCACTCAAGCTAAAGTACAGGGTACCTATTGGGAATTTTCCCTTAATTTTAAATGACTTCACACATGTTTTTTCATTGGTGGAGGGTATGTTTAAGTCGAGTGAGGTCAGTCCACAAGGTATATTTAAATCTTTTTGAAAAATTCAGGATATGTTTAAGTCAATTTATGAAACCTCAAGGTATTTTTAAGTCTTTTACCCCTTTTTAGTTTTTCTACAAAGGTAAATTACTTGGACCTCTCTTCTAATTTCAATAAAAAATAGACTTCCCTTTAAGTTTACCTATTAATTATGCCCCTTGACCACAAAAATACTGGGGGTTTGTTATAAAATACAAAATTAAGATAAAATAAACATCTTGTTAAAGTGCCCTTAATAATAAAATATCATTTTGCCTCTAAAACATATATCATGAAATTGATAAAGCGACTTCAACTATAAACATTAAACGCAAACAGTTTTTATCATCTTAAATCTTAAGGTAAATTACATTGCCACAAGTAGTGTTTTCAACCTACCATTGACTCGAATTGTCGAACTATTCAAATCATCATCCAGATAAAATTCAAGTCTAGGTAATTTCCAAATTAGGAAGTTGAAAAAAAAAAAGCATTGGTTTTGTCAAAACCCATTTGACAATGACCTAGTAGCCGAGATGGTCACCTAGCATCCCTCCAATTATGGAAGTGTTTTTGTTGCCTATGAGTTGGTCACGAGATGTGCTAACAACAATATTCTTACATGCTTAGTTACACTCCCCTAATTTGCTGCAGAAGTGTTTGCCGTCATATATTTTGAGTGAAAGAGATTATTGTAGCTTTCAATCATCATAGCCATGCATAGGGGCAATCATGGGCCAGGCCAAGCCGGCCTCTTACACCTATGCTAAGGGCTATAGCCTAGGCCCAACCCTAGCCCAGGTTTGGGGCCTCAGGCCCAGCTCAATTCCGAATCTATGGCATATAATGATAAAGTTCTAATTATTTAGAAAATTTTAAATTAAATAAAATTTATAATACATTGGGCCTATGCATAAAAAACAAGGGATGGATCTTATTTAATGCAACCCCATTCTTGAGCATTGTGAGTCTCACATTGAGTGTTGTCCCAAGTACAACATTGCTTATGAATATGATTTTTTTTGGTAAAGTCTTTGTCGCTTAGATTATGAATTAAGCAGGGGCGGAGCCAGGGGGACCCAAGGGAGCCATACCCCACCTCAATGGTATGGCTCCAAGAATTTCCACTGTAATATAATTTTCTATGTAAATTTTCCCCTCCCTCCACTCTCCACTTCAATGGTTGCCTCCCCTATGGGTTCATCCATACTTCATTTAGGTTTTGGCCCACCCTTATAAAAATTTCTTGGCTCGGCCCCTGAAATAAGGACTTGTTTGAGAGAATAGCATATGTATTGGCACATGTGTTGACATGTGTCAATTCATGAATATATGCATATATAAATATAATATTAAGTATATAATACATAATATAATATAAAAAATGTTATATATGTTATATTATATTTAATAATATATACTATATTATAATACAAGCCAGGTCTGCACATAAAAACTTGGGCTCGGAACCAAATTTGCAAGCTAGTCTAGGCCAAGCCAAGAATAATCATCTCTATCCATCTTGTTTTTCTTTTTCGTTAAGACTCAGTCTGGAAGGAGTACAAATACAAATACATACAAAATAATACAAAATACATAATTTTGCACTCTACATATTTGTATTTATACTCCTAGCTCAGTCACCTGCATTGCACGTGTGTTAGTTTGGATATCAAGTATCAAATATGGCCATATGGGTGTTACTAAAAATGAGTGGATTCTAATCCAACGTTTGAAAGGAGAAATCTTATTTGCAAAGCCTTCCTTCATTGGATGCCAGACTCTGTTCATCGGCTGATATATCATCATGGTCAAGGACGTCGAGTAGAAGTATGGGAACGTATGATGACGGTTGAGTGGGTGAACTCAATGACTTATTATTTTTTTTTTCAATTAACAAACTAAAAAATTACTTTAGGCTAAATTTAGAAATGCTTAAAAGTAAATGTTTTATTTTGGGTCAAAACCACACTAATAATCACTAATTTGTGTTTAGGAAATAAGTGTGAATAAGTGATTATTCAAGAATCCCAAATTTTGGGTTTATTTTTAAGTGCTTTTTTTTTTTTTTTACCGCCATGGCCCATTACATCATTTTGAAAATATTTATACAACCCCTATTTGAATAAGTATTTTTTCACTAAATACTCATGATCACTTATTAGAATAAGCATCTCCCAATCTAAAAAACGGAATAAGAAAACCCCAAACTCTGCCTTAAAGCTACTTTGGAGAGTCTTGAAAAATACTTAAATTACCCTGATAATTTTGAAAAATAATTAAAATGCCCCAAAAGAAGCTTTTGAACGAAAGTACTTAAAATGACATGATCAAATTTGGGGAATGGCAAAAATCCATAAGAAATAGAGGAACTCTCTCTGAGATAGCATTTCCAAAGGCTTTTTAAAGAGAGTTGGAGTTGACCAAAGAGACCAATCCACATCAAACCAAAAGGGCAAAGTAGAACCCAAACATGGTATCAATATGCACACTAATGAATGAAAAGGAACAAGAGAAATATCAATTTGAATCATAGATTTGAGGGGTCACCAAAGGCCCAAAATAGAAGAATCATTGATTTGAAAGAGATTCATTTAGATAACACATACATAGCAACCTTTCTTAGAAGGTTTTTCCATGGCATCCATCTTCTTGATCTCTTTCACCACTTTTTCCATGGCATCCATCTTCATAGATTTGGTTTAATGGATCCATGGAATCTAATTTTGTTTGGTATTTGGTGATATTCATCACTAATAATTCCCCCTTTTTGCAAAATTCATCACTAATAATTTTGTTTCATAACCAAATTCATTAATTTAATTGCTTATGATTACAATCATGAATAATAATAGAGTGTAAAAATAAAGGACACAAAGATCATGTATACATAGACATGTTTGACCAATATGGGGACACAAAGACCATGGACGCAAAGTTAATAATTGCGAGAATCGAATTTGCTGATAGAACAAATCAAGTATCAACTAACATACCAACTCAGTCACCCCTCCGTTAAATCCGTGGTATAATTCAAAATATTGGAGGTAAGAAACGTTAAGGGAATGTGGCGAAAAACTAATAAAAGGGGGGTTTCCCATTATCAGGAATCATAAGGGCACTTTAAGTAATTTATGAAATCTTATCAGAAATTCAGGACAACTGCACAATAACAACCCCTTTAATTAATGGTAATCATACTTCAGCCAGATTCAGCTTCCTATCAGTTAATCAAACGACCGTAGCAGATAAAAAAAAAAAAAAAAACAACTAATTCCGGAAGTAATCAAGTAAACACTACGGCACTCGATTAAGACTTTGAAAGCTTCGACCGATTTTTTCTGAAGCAAGAAGATTCAAAGTCTTCTATCGTGAAGACCAAAGACCTGGAGGACTTCCCTTGAATTAGTCTTTATTCCACTGTTCCCTGCAGTTTCCACGAGAGCTCCTCAGGAGTCAGGACTCGGGAGTCAGGTCGTCTAGATGGCTTTTGAGGTTTTCCGCTCTTGAGCAAATCTGATGTTTGGAATATAGATTTTGAGGCAACCCTGTTGGATATTCGACGTATCTCATGGTGGGTTTCTCTTCTTTCGTCTTTTTTACGGTGTCTTGAATTATCTGCGATCTGTGTCTTGGGCTGAGAGATTTTGAGATGTATAAGCAAAAACCAGAGTGCTTTTGGGTGTTTGTGTATTGGGGGTCCCCGGATTTGGTCGCAAGCATCAAAAGCTTGATGTAAAATGCACTGCTTGTCTTCGTTTGAAGCGTTGGATGCTCGTATCTTACTGTAAAGATGATGCAAGAGGTGTATGATTCTTACCCTTTATTTCGTTTGATCTAATATTCAATGGGTTCTGCGAGTTGTGGTGTTGACCTGTTCATTGATTCTTTCTTCGTTGGCTGTGGATGGTGTAATTAGTCTTGTAGTTGGTAGTCTTTCGGGGTTTGTTTCTCTGAGCAACAAACTAATGAGTTTGGATAGGAAAAACCGCATCAAGCATGCGGCTTTCCGTCGGATATTACATGTGGTTGTAGTTGCCTTGTTGGGGGTTCTGCTGCTGTTTTTTCTCTGGAGAACAGGTTCAGTTTATCATATTACGTGGGATTCTGATGAAGTTGATGAAGGTATTGTGCAGCATACAGCCTTAGTCTCCATAGAAAAATCCGGACTCCCTAAACAGACCAAATTGTCGGTTTCATTGGAGAAAAGAAATTGGTTGCCCCCAAGAAACTTGGATCTTTTTCCAAATCTTGCAGAGGACCATATAACACTTGTGCTGTACGTTCATAACCGGCCTCAGTATCTCAAAGTAGTTGTAGAGAGCTTGTCTAAGGTAGAGGGTATTGGTGAAACTTTGTTGATAGTCAGCCACGATGGATACTTTGAAGAAATGAATAAGATAGTTAAAAGCATTCGATTCTGCCAAGTAAAGCAGATCTTTGCCCCTTACTCACCTCACTTGTTCCCCAATAGCTTTCCTGGTGTCTCTCCTGGGGACTGCCAGCAGAAAGATGATCCATCCAAGAAGCACTGCAAAGGTAATCCTGATCAGTATGGGAACCACCGATCTCCGAAGATTGTGTCGTTGAAGCATCACTGGTGGTGGATGATGAACACAGTGTGGGATGGGTTGAAAGAGACCCGGCAACATTCAGGTCATATCCTCTTTATAGAGGAAGACCACTTTATTTTTCCTAATGCATACCGGAATATTCAGCTACTTACCAAGCTGAAGGCTCAGAAGTGTTCCGATTGCTATGCTGCTAACTTGGCACCATCTGATGTGAACTCGAGGGGTGAAGGTTGGGCAAGTTTGATTGCTGAGAAGATTGGGAACATTGGTTATGCTTTTAACAGGACAGTTTGGAGGAAGATCCACTCTAGGGCAAGGGAATTTTGCTTCTTTGATGATTATAACTGGGATATAACAATGTGGGCTACTGTTTATCCCTCCTTCGGTGGTCCTGTTTATACACTAAGGGGACCTAGGGCAAGTGCAGCTCACTTTGGTAAGTGTGGCTTGCATCAAGGACAAGGGGAGCAAGGTGCTTGCATTGACAATGGCTCTGTGAACATAGCAATAGAAGAGGTTGACAGGATTACAAACGTCAATTCAGACTGGGAAGTGCATATTTACAAGCGTCAATCAGGGTATCAAGCTGGATTTAAAGGTTGGGGCGGCTGGGGAGATATGAGGGATCACCAGCTCTGTTTGGATTTTGCAAAAATGTATTACTTGGGCAGCACTCCACTACCAGGTTGAGAGTTTAACTGTCGGTGTTTTGAGTAACCAACTTCTTGTAACTGGCAGGGCATGGGCTATCCCAGAGATATTTCTATCTTGTTCCTAATACTGAATGAATGTAATGACATTCTTCTGTACTGGTTTAATGGCTTGTTTTTGTTTGTGATAAGGTCCTCTTTTGCTTTTATTACTTGGTCTTATTTATCTGAATCCTGGGGCAATTAACCTGGGGAATGTTCACCAGAGGGTGAAGGTGAGTGAAAGTGGGGAAAGGAGGGAAACAAATCTTCTACAATGCAAGGAAGTTTTTCACCATTTGGATATTTCTTGTGAACTAGAAAGAATACTTTCTGCTTTGATTGATGGCAAAATATTCCTGTACTTGCATGTTTCAATAGTTTTTATTTTTATTTTTTCTTGGTCTTATTTCTTAAGAAAACAAATACTAAATACTGAGGTTTTATTTGGTACAATAGGTTAAATGCTTGATTTGGCAGCAAGTGTTATGAGAAAAATGCAATATTTCCTTTTCTTAACCTGTTTGCTAGTACTTATGGCAGGTGGCAAGATATCTCTTAGTATGATATAAAGGCTCCATTTGTTTGTGGTGCAAATCCAAATTGCATGCAAATTTTGCATCCAGTTCAGTTGTGCATGTTTTTATCTAACACTACGATTTTCATTACTTCTGAGGATGAAACAATCTGCAACATTTAAAGGAAGCTTGCCATAGAAGGCAAATGTATTGGTTTAATCAATGTAGGTTGTGCATTTTAATGATGAGGACCTTTTATACAAGAATTGCTAGTACAGAAGACACTATAAACTAAGGCCACAGATTTAAGTTTTAGATGTTAACTTGTAGTATCTCCGTTGCTCTCGTAGTATAGGTGGATTGTTGCTTCAGTAACATGTCTGGCTATAATGATCCAAATGAGGAGTGCTTACCATTTCCAATTGAAATCTTTTAGGTGAATAGCGCAATAGTACATATTGCTTGAGATACTTGAATTTTGGATTGGTAGGGTTGGATATTTTAGAGGTTGGAGGGTAGGTAAAGAGGGCACTGTTGTAACACACTTGAAATTTGTGGATGATACTATTATCTTTTGTGAGACTGAGGACCCACAGAAGGCAAGGAACTTGAAATGAGTGGTAAAGTTGTTTGAACTTGTCTCTAAGTTGAAGATCAATTTTGAAAAGAATTGTAGTCGGGTTGAATTTGGGGGAGTTGGGTGGGGTGGCGAAGTCCTTTGTTTGTCCTACCTCTAGCTGGCCTTTGAAATACCTAGTAATGCCATTAGGAGCCAACCCAAGGGAGGGAAGGTGGAATCTTATTGTAAAAAACTATGCAAAGAAGTTGGTGGCTTGGATGTTTCTCTTGGGGGTTGCATTACTTAGAAAAATCTTCCAATTTACGTTCTACCTGTCTTTAGGATGCCACAGTGGGAGGTGTTGAAAAGTAGAGAAGATTATGAGGGATTTCTTGTGGGAGCCTGGTGAAGAAAAAAATGATCACTTGGTTAGGTGGGAATTAGTGTGCAAGAGGAAGGAGCAGGGGGTTTAGGCTTCGGTATTAGGGAAGAAAAATATAGCTTTGCTGGGTAAATGGATGTAGAGATGGCCTTTGGGAACGGAAAGGCTTTGGAAAAAAGTTGTAGAAAGTATTCATGGAGGTGCAGGTAATGGTTGGGATGCTGGTATATCTCAATAGGCTACTTTGAACACTCCATGGAAGGCTATACATAGCATTCTTCCCCAATTCTTAATCCTGATCAGGTATGATGTGTGTACTGAAAATGGGGTTTTGTTTTGGGAGGATGTTTGGATTGGTAACTTAACCCTCAAGGACCTCCTTCCTTCCTTGTATTTCATCTCTCTTTTTGAAATGAACCAATTCAGAGGTTTGTGTTTTTCTCACAATCTGCTGGTTTTTTCTAGAACTTGGGATTTATGAGATATTTGAAAAACTTTGAGCTTGACCAGGCTGCCTTGCTTCTTCAAACTCTTGATCCTGTTTGCTTGGACCCTTCTAAACTTGATGCTCGCATTTGGATCCCTAATCTATTGGGATTTTTTACTTGTGCTTCTTTTTTTCTCTGCTTTGTGCTTGATCCCTAACCTTCGACCCTTTAATAGTAAGGATATTTGGTCCAAACCCATTCCTCCTAAAGTAGGAGCTCTTTGCTGGGAAGTGTCTCTTGGAAAAATAAACACTTTGGACAACTTACAGAAAAGAAGACCTGGTCTCAGTATCTCCCCTAACTGGTGTATCCTTTGCAAAGCCAATGGAGAAAGTTGCTACCACTTACTAATCTGTTGCCCCTTGTTATAGGTCTTTGGGAGAAGCTTTTTGGCTTTTTTGGGTGTAGGTGGCCATAGAGAAGAGGTAGAGTCTTGTGGAGGTATGTGCTGGAGCTGCTTTGGTTTGGACTGTTTGGGAGGGAAAAAATCAAAATCTTCAATGATAAGAAGAGGGATGAGACTAGTGTATGGGGTTGTAATATTTTTGAGATGTTTGAAGGCTGCATCTCGCACCTCTTTGTAGGAAGCGTTCACTGTGTATCATTTTATTGATCTCTAATAAAATTCCTATTACTTATCAAAAAAAGAAAATTTCTAACCTAAATGGTTGGAAAATGAGTGTAAGTAGACTAATATGTTTTGATTATATTTTTTTCCCATGTGAAGATGCTGGCCTTGTTGGATTTAGGGGCTTGCAGTGAGCAGAGTATTGGGCATCAAGGCATCAATAAGCAAAAGGGCAGGTCAGTTTATAAGGAACCTACCAAGGCATTAATAAGAAAGCTGTTCATAAACCGAAGGTACCATAGATGAAGACTTCGATGCAGTTGAGTGGTAAGAGTAGAAAGATTAGAATTAAAAAAAGGAATTCTAGCCTCAATGGGTTAAAAATGAATGAAAGTAGATTAATATGGTTTGATCATGTGTCTATATGAACTAGTAAAAAAGACTTATCTGATTCAAGATTAAGGTTCCAAAGGATTTATGCGGTGGCCAGAGGGTATGTGGGCTCAAGTATTCAAATAGATCTAAAACTTCTAATTTAACAAAGGATACGACCTTTGATGGAAAACGGAGTTCTAGCCTCAATGGGTAAACAATGGATGGAAGTAGACTAATATGGTTTGATCATGTGTCTATATGAACTAGTAAAAAAGACTGAATTGGTTCAAGATGAAGGTTCTAAAAGATGTATGTGGTGGCCAGAGAGTATGTGGGTTCAAGTATTCAAATAGATCTAGAAATTTGTAATTTAACAAAGGATAACACCTTTGATGGAATGGACTGTTGAAGTGAGATTTGTCTGGCCAACTCCAAATAGAGGGGCGAGGTGTTGAGAGGTGTTACTTCATTGGTTCTAGTTGTTGGTTTTATTATTAATGTTACTCCATCTGCATCTCTTTTCAGTTCTTCCTAACAGCAGCTAAATCCATTGACTAGAAAAGATGGTTAGATGGGCACAGACTAATACTTTAATGCTAGATGTGTTCTGCTGATTTCCTTCTAATGGTTGGTGATATACATGATGCCATATTAATTAATAAAAAGTTTCTGTTATTGATAAAAAAAAAATGATGCCATATTGAAGTTTATCTTTTTGTCCCATTTCTTTGTCCTGATAGGTCCATTCTTTCTAGGAGTCTCAGTTTTATTTTCCTGCATTATCTTTTGTTGGCCTTTTGAGTTCTGAAACAGACTGCTTGTGTTAGTGGTTTACTTCCGTCTTTTTAGATCATTCTGGTTTCTAGTTTTGATAAAGCTCCCCTTATACCAATTTTACCAGAAGATCACTGGAAAAATTTATAAGCCCATCTGGCTACATGGACAGTTCAAAATGAGCGCCTTACCAATGTCATACATAACCTTGAATATGTAATATCATCTATTTAGTATTGTTTGCATTTATTTATACTATTGAATTTCATCTGGCTTCTTTAACAATAGCTATTCCATTATTAATATAACACAAAAAACTTAAAATTGGTGAATATCTGCCAAATCACTGAATCCTACTTTTTGGGGCTTCCTGAGTATGGAACTTTGAAACTTGTCTCAGATTCTTATACTCGTACCTGCATCCCATGCAAAATAGCCATATGGATATTGGGACTTCAGAAATCCACAGAATACAAACCAGAGCATCTGGTCATGCTTCTTGTTTGCTGAGTTGGAATTTTACTTTATTTTTATTATTTTCTTATTTTATTAGCATTCAATCAATATGTATGCTGTCTTGAACCCTCGAAGACTTCAAAACCTGAACTGAAAGCAAGGAAGAACTCGCAATTTTGTTCAATCAACACATATTGGTTATCATCTTTCATCCTTTCTTTTCTTCTCTTCCTAGGACAAAAACTGTCCTGAAATTTCTTTTATTTCTTCCATCTTTTCATGAATATGTTGATTTTCTATGTTTAAATGAATTTTATACATTTTTTTATGAAGATTATAGGCAACTACTAGTGAAAGATGGTTGCTGCTTTCTATGGAACATAGGGAATTACCCTAGGATTCATGATTTTTATTCAAAAGAAAAAAAAATCCATCGCCTAGGCAACTAGGCAACAAGGCGCCCTCCTGTTGCCTAGCCTCGCTTTGGTGTAACTATAGCTAGAATGCTAGATGTACTATACTGTGCTTTTATTTAGCCTGAGGGCACAATCATGGTCTCCACTGGCAAGGAATTCGCCCCTTCCCAGCTCTCTACACTCTGCAGATGAACCCCCCCTGTTCAGCTGGATCTGAAGCATCTTTCTTTCTTTCCTTCTTGCTCTTGCTTGCTGTCTCCTTTCCTTCCCACCCTCTCTGTCCAATTTTATTGTGAACTTGGCCTCAACTCTTCAACCCAAGCCTCAAATGGTTATATACAAGAAGCAAGTGAGTTGCAGTTCATAAATAGTGACCCTTAAACCCAATTCTTCAGACTCTATGGCGACTTTTCTTCTGATTAGAATTTATAAAGTGGCAAAGAAACTATTCTTATGGTTCAGAAAACTTGTTTGTTTTTTCCATACTGCAATGAAATTTTTAGACATGGTAATGAAAATAGGCAGAAGATGGAAATAAATACCCATTACTGGTAAAATATCAGCATTGTATTCTATGAGGGGAGTTCTATGGGATCAAGGACACCGATCAGCTTTCAGTTTTTGTCCAACTCTAACCCAGAGCAGTTAGGATATTGAGAGCCCTAATGTTGTCCTTCCTAATCTCTATTTAGCGGAATTGTTGTTAGAAGCTATGAGCTTTTTTTTTGCTAAATGAAAGAATAGATATGGCATGATATCATTGTTGATCATCCTCCCCATTGGGTTGAAGTAGAAAGCTTGGGTTATCAAATGATCTTCATAGACTGAAAATGCTCATCTTCCTCTGCATCTGATTTTCCAGGTTTCACTGGGAATTGCATCTATTTCTCACATGATTATTCCATTTTCAGGCCTGATCTTTGTTCAAGTTAAATGTGGCAATATGGGCATATTAAGTCGTATTTTCCTATGGATTCTAATTGGAAAAGTCCCCTGCTATTTGGGTTACACCAATCTTCTATGGTAGATACAGTTTTTTTATCATGTGGAGTAATACGTATGCATTTGAACAAGTTAAATCAGTTTAAGTTAAATAGGATTACATTTATTGTTTTATCTTTGTTTGTAGATACTGACCTTATCATTTTACCTTTTGTTGCACCTTCTTTTATCCATAAAGATGTTAACCTTCAAAACTTTCCTGTCTGTGGAGTGATTTTGGTGGTTTGTTATTGTTGAGTTGGTCCGGTTTGTTTTTATTTAGTTAGGAAGTTGTTGGGCTTTAGGCCCATTAGGTTATGTTTTTTTAAGTTGTGACTGTTCAGCTTTTAGTAGCCGCCCTACTAAGGGCATCCTTGTAATATCTCATCTTTTTAAGTTAAGTATAAATATAATGAGAGGGGGGCGGCTAGGGTTGATTTCGGAATCCTGGTTGACTTCCTACTCTCTTCTTCTTCTCCTTTCTTCTCTACTGCTGAAATCTTCATCTTCCCCCTCTTTCCTTCACAAGAAACTCGTCTAAATCTGCAATTAGTAATCTCTACTTGGTATCAAAGCAGGCCAAAGGTTCCTTGAAGTTGTTCTCTCATGCAGCCCTAGATCGGCTGACTGCATGGTGATTTAAGAGGTTGATCGAAGCTCTCAGGTAAGCCTAGTTTTTGGATTTTTTTGGTGGATCTATGTGCCCTGTAGCTGGTTTAGGGTTTCTCATCAAAATTAGGAAAAACTGGAGAAAGGGGAAGAGTCTTGTTTCTGTTGGACTCTTCAATTTTGACCTAGGAAGTGGCGCCCTAATTTTTTAGGGTTTCTTGGAGTTTTTTGTAAGGGGCGATTCAAGTCCTGCCTGATTTGGAGGCTTCTAGAGAGGGCGGCTGCCTCTTCTCTCTCTTCTCCCGTTCCACAAAAAAGGAATCTTTTGTGGGAAGAAAGCCTAGGACACCAGAAAGGTGTTGTTGGTTCCAAAAAGGTGTTTTGTTTGATCTTGCTGCAAATTTCAGTTATTTTCTTTACATTTTTTGAGAAGCATGGAGGGCCACAGAGTTGAAAATAAGCCCGGGAGTGAAATAGGACTAGTAGGAGGAGGTGCTAGAGACCCTTTCGGGGTTGGGACCATTACTACAGTTAGGTTGGATGGTGCAAATTACTTAGAATGGTCACAATCTGCAAAGATGGCCATTGGTGCTCGTGGGAAATTAGGGCATATCACTAGTGAAGAGGTGAAACCCGAAGCTAGCAACTCCCGGTAGGTATAGGAGAATTATATGGTGATGACTTGGTTGTGTAATTCCATGTTGCCACATATAAGTAAAAATTTTTTATGGGCAAATACAGATAAGGAAATATGGGATGGGGTTGCAGAAACCTATTCACAGAGGGAGAATGTTGCTAAGGCTTATCAATTGAGAAATCAGATTATTGCTACAAGGCAGGGAGATAGATCTGTTGCAGCCTATTTTTCAGTCCTTAAAACCCTGTGGCAGAAGATTGACCATTTAGAGACATTTGCTTGGGAAACCACTAAGGATGCAACTACCTATCAGAAACATCTAGAGAAGTATAGGGTGTTTGAATTCCTTGCTGGCCTTAATCCTGAGTATGATATTGCACGACAATACCTTCTTTCCAGGGACAATGTTACTCTCTCCCAAGCATATGCCTTTGTGTCAGGGGAGGAGTGCAGGAGAGATGTGATGATGAAAAACCTTATTTCTAATCAGTCTGCCATGGTAAGTGCTGTGAAACCTAAACAAAGTGGCAGTGACATCAAGAAGGAAGATAAAAGAGATCTGATCTGTGACTACTATAAGAAGCCTAAACATACAAGAGATACTTGCTGGAAGCTTTACCCACATCTTGTGCCGACTAGATTGAAAAATAAGAAGGGCAATGCGCACATGGCAGTTACTTGTGACATTCCGACCCCTCCTACTACATCGGCTCTGGAGTCTGTTGCAGTTGCTGCAGTAAGGACTGAACTTGAGAGGTATGGGCTACTTCTGAACCAGTAGGATACAACCAGTTCCAGTTTAGTCGCAAGCGGACAGCAAGGTACAAGTGGCACTAGTGGAGTCCACTCTACTTCCTTTGCTCACACAGGTAGTTCACACGTCACTGCAAATTATGTTTCCACTTCAGGTAAGGAGGGACTTCATTGGATTATAGATTCTGGAGCCTCAGAGCACATGACCCAGAGCTCTACTATTTTTTCAACTTATCAGCTCTGTTCTGGCAGAGATAGGGTCTCCACAGCTAATGGATCCCATGTTCCTATTGCTGGGAAGGGATCTGTCAAGATTAGTGATTCTATTTCTCTACCCTCTGTCCTTCATGTTCCCAGATTGAGCACTAATTTGTTATCTATTAGTAATTTGACTAAGAACCTGAACTGCTCAGTAATTTTTTCTCCTGGTCATTGTATTTTGCAGGATCTGGATTCAAAGAGGACGATTGGGAGTGGTCGTGAAGTGAATGGAATCTACCTCTTAGATGTACTTCCTTCTCATCAAAGTCATCATGTCAGCAGGGATAGTGAGTTAGGGTCTGTGAGTCAAATTATGCTTTGGCATAATCGTTTGGGTCATTTACCGTTTTCTTCTTTAAGTTTTTTGTTTCCAAAACTTTTTGTCGGTTAGTTTGTCAAGTCTGGAGTGTGAAGGTTGTCAACTTGGAAAGCATTGTAGACATTCATTTAAACATAGTAATAAAAGATGTTCTTCTTTTAATGTTATTCATTCGGATGTGTGGGGCCCTTACCATGTTTCTTCTATGAGAGGTTATCGCTATTTTCTCTTATTTGTGGATGATTTCTCATGATACTCTTAGATTTACCTGATGAGATCCCGTGATGAGGTACCATCCTTGGTGAGGCAATTTCATCAGATGATACTAACATAGTTTGGAACAAGAATAAAGGTGTTCAAATCTGACAATGCCAGGGAGTATTTTGAAAGACATCTTGCCTCATATCTGTTGAATATGGTGTTGTCCATTAGAGCAGTTGCCCCTACAATCCACAGCAGAATGGTATTGCAAAAAGGAAGAACAGACACATTGTTGAGACTGCAAGAAGCATGATGATCACATCTACAGTTCCAGTTCGGTTTTGGGGTGATGCAGTTCTCACAGCAGTATATCTGATTAACAGGGTGCCCTCTCGTATACTTGGATTCAGCACCCCATTCAGTCTTCTTTTTCCTCAGGGGGAGATGTTTCATATTCCTCAGGGTGTTTGGGTGTGTCTGCTTTGCATATATCCTTGGTCATCACCGCTCGAAGCTTGATCCCAAGGCAAAGAAGTGTGTCTTCCTTGGATATGTAGAGAATCAGAAATGGTACTGTTACTATGATCCAGTCTCTGGGAGCCGGTATGTTACCATGGATGTCACATTTTTTGAATCCACGTACTTCTTCTCAAAGAATCCTTCTCAGGGGGAGTGTTTTGGGGAAGTGAGTCAGTAATCTATTCCTCTCCCAGTTCCAGTCCCTGTGTCTACTCCTGTGCTTGACCACCACCCTGTGGCACCTACCTTGCCACCTCCTTTGCGTACTGCTTCTCAGCATTACTTACGACAGAAACTTCACAAGGAGGTTGATTCCACTACAGCAGAACTCGCATCACTTCTTGTCGATTCCTTGGAGACTCCAGATTCGACTGCCATGGATTCAGGTATTCCTCTTGGTTCCGCTACTGTTTCAGTTCCCATTAATCCTACTAATTTTGTTACAGATAACCTTGATTTCCCTATTGCTCTAAAAAAAGGGAAGATAAAGTGTACTGCTCACTATATTTCACAGTACTTATCCTACAGTGGACTTTCTCCTTCCTACCGTGMTTTYYTYTCYTCYCTTGAYTCWRTGTCTATACCCAAGGGTGTTAGTGAGGCTCTCTCCAAACCTGAGTGGAAGACAACTATGCTGGAAGATATGACAGCTTTGATTAAAAATCAGACATGGGACATTGTGGATCTATCAGAAGGTAAGGAGACAATTGGATGCAGATGGGTTTACACAGTAAAATATAAGGCAGATGGAAGTATAGAAAGGTACAAGGCAAGACTTGTTGCAAAATGGTACACACAAACTTATGGCATTGATTACTTAGAGACCTTTGTGCCAGTTGCAAAGATGACCTTCGTTTGGATACTTCTTTCTCTTGCTGCCTTATACTCTTGGCCCTTGTTTCAACTTGATGTGAAGAATGCTTTCCTAAATGGGGATCTGCAAGAAGAAGTGTATATGGATCTTCCTGCTGGTTTTTACAATGATACTGAAAAGGGAAAGGTATGCAGGCTTAAGAAGTCACTTTATGGCTTGAAACAATCTCCCAGAGCATGGTTTGACAGATTCAGACAAGCCTTGATTGCTTTTGGCTACACTCAGACTCAATCCGATCACACCTTGTTTGTGAAGCGAAGGAGATCTTTGGTGTCAGTCCTAATTGTTTATGTGGATGATATTGTTGTCACCGGGAATGATCTGAGTGAGATTGATGGTCTAAAAAAGAGCCTACATAAAGAATTTGAAATTAAGGATCTTGGAGAACTGAGATACTTCTTAGGCATTGAAGTTGCAAAATCAAAACATGGAATTTTTATCTCACAAAGGAAGTATGTCTTGGATCTTCTTCAAGAGACAGAGAAGCTTGGAACAAAGGCAGCTAGCACCCCCATTGATCAGAACCATAGAATCAGTGCATCAGAAGGTGAACCAGTAAAGGACATTGGGAGATATCAGAGACTTGTGGGTCGGCTACTATACTTGTGTATGACAAGACCAGGCATCTCCTATGCAGTAAGTGTAGTAAGTCAATACATGCATGCTTCATGAGTCCAGCATTGGGAGGCAATGAGAGAGGGTAACAAATTGTGATGTTGGGCAATGAGAAAGGGAAGAAAACACACTTGGAGTTCCGGTCATGTGATTGGAGGTTCCAGAGTCAATAATCCAGGGATGGGGTGTGCATGCCAGACAAGCCATACCTAAGTGTGCAAGAGTGATTGTGTTCTGTTGAGATGTGTCTTGGACAAACCTCTCATACTCATCATGGGGAACACTTATCATCTCCTTCACGGGAACATCTATGGATGTAGGGAGCATCTAATCAGCTGAACGACTCTCTTGTCTGAAGCTACTGTCATTGGTCATGGCATGATTGGCCCAAGTTGAAGGTGGACCATGCAAATCATAGCAATAATTAATGGTATGTCCATCCATACCACAGTGTGTATATCTCCTCGGACCCGAATTACATCCTCTACCACGGACTCCCCCTGAATCTCGACCTCCAGTGCGACCACCACCATGGTTATATGTAGGTCCATTACCACCACTATGGCCACCATATACCGGTCCACTGCTATCACTACAATCAGACTGAGCTCCCCGAGCTCCACCTCTAACACCACGGCCCCTTGATACTACAAAAGCTGATCTGTCGGAAACACTAGAGTTCTTGGTAGATCCAATAGAAATCCTCCTAAGTCGAGCAAACACCTCTTCTAAGGAAGGGGGAGCTGATCCTCCTAGTATCTGAGCCCTCACTGGTTCATATTCAGACTTCATCCCCACCAAAAATCGAGTCACATCTAGTTGCTCTCTTTGTTGTTGCGAATTTTGACATCAGAGGTGAGGGGGTGATAAACATTCAACTCATTACAAATGTTTCTCATACTAGCATAGTACTCCTCAAGACTCTGATTACCCTGTTGCAAATTAAAGTATTCCTGATACAACCGATATACTCTAGTTGTTCTGTCTTGACCCGAATACAACTTCTTAGCATGGTCCCACACTTCCTTGGCAATATCAAGAAACATGAAATTCACACTAATCTTTGGTTCCATACTGTTCCATAACCATGTGATAATTTGTGCATCTTCTTGTTCCCAGTCATCATACTCATGAGAATCAGTGGAGAGTTTTTCCTCCCTTATGTGTTTCACCTTCTTCATTGCCTTAAGAAAGACTTCTATAGATTTAGCCTAAGGTATATAATTTTCTCCATTCAGTTTAATAGAGGTCATCTAAACATTTAGGTAGTCAGTAGGGACCACCACACTAGTTTTACTGTCACTGTTGTCTCCCATTGCTGAATTCTGTTATTGCTGAATTCGGCACACTGCATACTGAACCACATTGTTTTCAGCACTTATTATTGCTGAAAACTGCACTTTCCACAACAAAACCCTACCACATGACTACCTAAAAACTCACCACACTGTTTTAGGATCACTCCCCCTTCGAATCACACTGAAATTTGCATAAACCCTAACACACTACAACCTGTATTCCCACCATACAATCTAAAACAAACTTATCATCTGATTCACAACAAAAAAACTGCATAGAAACCTCTTACCTAATCACAAGAAAATCAGACCACACTAGGCACCCACTGCATCACACGAATCAGCCCTCTTCTCTTCATCGATTAGGGGAGGGCTTCTTACAAACCACAGCAACCAACCACGAACTGCATGACTGGAGGCATAGAAACCTCCAAGGGAAGAGGGTGATCACTCATTTTCATCCCTTTCCCTTATCTCCAACTGATGGCGAAGAAAACAAGAGAAAACCCTAGACTGGGTGTGCAAAGAACAAAATTCTGGGCAGTTTCGATTTGCTCAGTTTGGCTCTGATACCATATTAGAATTCGGTTTGCCCTTGAATTCTGTTAGAGTGATGACAGCAGAAATAAAAGAAAGAGGAAAAGAGAGAGAGGAGAATAGGAGAGAAAGTTCTGGTTCGAACAAGAGAGGAAAATCAGTCTCTCCCATTCGGCCAGATTTGTTTTTATATTTCTATTAATCTGGACATGACACCTTTGCCCCTACTTAAGTGAGGGACATAAGATCTAATATAACTTTACACATCAGCAACTTAAACATAAGCATAAAGACAAAAATACCCCTACATAGTCGACATTAACAGGTATGATTAAGATAGAAACAGTGAGAAATAAACCCTCTTATCTCTCCCCACAATAGCTTTCCATTATCTTATAGCTGTGCCCAAAAGAGTTGATCTCTCCCCACCCCCTGTTTGGCTAAGTTGTTGGCCATGGAGTTTGCACTTCTTTTTACCCTATGTAGTCTCACTTCCATGTCTTTTGTAAGGCACCTAAATTTCTTCTTTTCATTGTTATAGTTTGGTTCCACCAAATTCCTCTTCTCTCTATGGCCATCCCAAAACCAGCTTTGAATCTCCTTCAGTAATTAGTCTTCTAATGTTCAAGCACCTTGCCTTTTGCACTCCCTCGATCAATCCCATGATTTCAGCCCTTGTGAAACATCTAGATCAATTGGACCTGAATACAAAGCTATTATTTTTCCCTTATCATTTCTCAATGCACCAATCAGACC